>KV907493.1:707873-813977 GCA_001990825.1 Aspergillus carbonarius ITEM 5010
GTCTGGCATTCTCTGTTCTTTCCTTGTTCCCCCCCCCCCCCCCCAACCCTTATTGGCACTAACCGTCGGGGGCTTGATTTCCTGCATAACTGCATTCTTCTCCACAAGCCTCTCTTTATTCCACTCTGTTGGCCGCCAGCCATCCATCTTGCCCGCTATCAGCGCCTTATTTATCATTGACTTCTTGACTATTTCTTAGCCCCGGGGCACTATCTTTCTTGGTGTGAAGACTTTCCCACCATCCGCCACAACGTCCACTAGCCCTCCGTGTGCTCTTAATCGGGTCTTTATTCCCCCCTCTCCTCGCATCGGATTCCCTCCTTTTTATCCTCGTCGACCGCCCCCTCTCGTGTCTGCAGTGTTACATTCTCTCTGCCGAACCGTTATCACATCATTTCGCTCTCGTGCACGACTCCGTCGCCCTATCACCGTTCTCTTTAAGTTTTCATAAACACTCTTGAGCGTCTCTGGGTCGTTCCTATTCCGTCGCAATTGTCACTCGTGAGGCAAACGACTATTGCCAGGTGCCATATACACAATGGGTTTCATCGAGAAGTTGCAAGCAAGTATGTCTATCGGGACCCTGGTCAATCATATCACTCCAATACCCCAAAATCCGGTCCCGCAGCGACTGTCCCTGCAAGCATATCGAGTGCTAATCGTCGATCCTCCACAGAGATCGAGCTCTACCGGCTAGAGCAGCGTTATGCCCGTCGCAAACATCGCAGCACATTTTCAGGGGTCACCTACGTCGATGGGGAATATGTCTACGTCAACGGATCGAACTCCTCTTCAGGGACCGTCTCCAAACACTCAACAGGCAGCTACTGGAAGCCTCCTACGTGGGGCTCGTCCGGCGACTCGCGCTGGCGGTGACGTACTTTCGCGATCCTTTTAAGCGCCGTCCTTTTCGTTTTGCTCGACCATTGATCCTCCGCATTATGTCCATGTCGAGGATGCGACGACCTGTCCTTGTTTGTTCCATTCATGGGTGAAGAAAGTGAACGCGAAAAGTTCATGTTATCTTTCTATACTTCCCTTTCTCGGTTCTCCTTATTGGACGTCGGAGTCGGCCGCGATGTCTCAATCAGCATTGCATACTTGATCAACCGTTTTGGGTTAGCTCTCACCTGAGCAGTTGGTTGTCTCATCCGACCGCGACCTGTCTTACCATCAACACGCGTTTCGAGCCACTAGTCCTATGGGTAGCTGGAGTTTTCTTCCTAAGGCTATTTTCGGAGTCATTTGGTATCATTTAACTGACGCGGTTTATGCACGATTGCTTCTTCTGGCTGCTGGCACTTTTTTTCTACAACTGGTCTTGATACATCTACTCTGTTCTTGGAGTTTGAAAGCTGCAGACTACATGTACATTGTCACTTTTGTGCACCTTCACATACCCCTCAAGCCCATTAGCGAGTCGTTCGGTGACTTGTTGGTGTATTACTTCTTCACACCCCCTTTTTTTTGCCGCTTCAAGGCCCATGCGCCTTCCTGTACATAGGCTGTTTCCATTCCAATCAAGAGATATGACGATCACCCGGCACGGCCCCCACTACTCTACATGTTTGCATACCCGCGTTCTCTGATGTCATGGTCCTATTTTCAAGTCTTGTCAATAAACAAGCTTCAAGTCTGACAGACGCCTTGCATCTGTCACTCAGCTGCATGATCGTTCCTAGAGGGACGCCGGCAAAGCCACTGCCATAGATACAACAATCTCAGTATACATAAAATACGTAGGCATCCAAGTAGGCATCACAATCACCTGACTTCCGTATCTACCTACCATTATCTTCGATTTTCAATGAACATTTATCGTCCTCGCCACCCCTAATCTACCCACCCCATCCCACCCAATCAGCCCGTTCATCTCTTTGACTTCCGACCCCCAATCCCCAAGCGTCCCAAATTCGACAAACTGGATTTATGTCTATGCGCACCCCCCAGAATCGATGAGCCGGTTTTCGGGGTCCCCGCATCCGCTCCGCCACCGCGACCCTCTATCGCATTGTTGTTGCCTCCCCCGGCCCCGGCGATTCCGCGAGGCGTATCCGGAAGCACGGAGGCTCGTTCCTTGGTACTGCGAGATGGGTCCCCTGTGCTGGATAGAGAGGGGCCGGTTGCGTCTGGGTCGAGGGGACGTTGGGAGGCACGTTGAGCCCGGCGAGCTTTTTCCTGGACGGATTTGAATTTGTCGAGGAGTTCGACCCACCGGATGGAGTTTTCATCGCGTTTCAGGCGGCTTCCAGTTGCGCGGTCGTAGGTGGAGGTGGAAGAGGAGGTGGAGGTGGAAGCGGAGGACATGGTTGTTCTGGGGTGGGGTTGGTTAGTGAGTAGGAAGGTTTTGGAGGTGGTAATGGGGTGGGTGGAGAGGGTAACTTACTGTCGGGGGCCGGTGTGAAGGAGGCCGATGCTGCTGACGCTGTTTAGGCGGTTCTTGAGTGCCGCAAAGGCGGAGCTTTGGGGAAGAAGCATAAGGACGCCATAGAGGCATTTGTAGAGGTAGGGATATCGCTCTGGTTCGAGGAGCTGCAGACGGAGGTCTAGGTTCGATTGAGGTTAGCTTGTTGGTCGGATGGTATTTGTGGGTGCGGAGAGGACTCACAGGTGAAGACGGGAGATTCTAGGAGCTGGACCAACTTGTCGATTTGGATCAACATGTTCACGGTCATTTCGAGCTCAGCGCTATGCCATATTAGTGGGGTTGTACTGGCTTGAAGTTGGAGGGGGATGAGTGCCTACAAGACTTGGAGCAGGTTATACGCTTGTTCGTAGGCTTGAGCGAGTAGGCATAGGGAGAAGGTAGAGACGGCATTATGACACCACGACCTGAACAGTGCCACGAAAAACATCTGTCCGTCCTGTGGACGACGTTAGATTTCTTTCTTTGCTGGCCAGGGTGAAGGAACCGTCACCTTTGCATCCAGATTCCTCAGTCGCTTTCTTAGGTCCGAAAGCTCGGGTGCAGTTATCAAGTTGTTGTTCAGATTTTGGACCATGATACTGGCGAACTCGATGTCCTTTTCCGCATAAGTTAATAAGGTTGAAAGAAGGAATTGCTTGGGGGTACTCACCTCTTCCTTCTCGAGACAATCCGCCAGTGTCCGATAGATGCGCTCTGGGCTTAGATTCATGCACAGTTGCCTAATTATGAGGTTTCCTCGCACCTCGAGTAGATGTCTGTCTGTGGAGAAGAGCTGGAGGAGGTTCACCATGAAAGACTTGAAGTAGCTGTCCTCGCTATTTCTGGATATCTGCGACAGAAGCTGGAGGTCCTTGGTGACGACGGCTTCGGCCGGATCAGATAGCGTCTTGAGGAGAGCAGGGAAGGTTCCATCATTGAATGCTATCACCTTCTTGGGTGCCTTTCGGTGTAACATTATGAGCCAAGATAGCGCGGCTACTCTGGTGGCTTCGTTTTCGTTCAGGAACTGTAGCGTCAAGGAGCTGACAGAAGCGGCATAATCCAGGTCGGCAGGCGGGAGGGGGGTTGAACTGCTGCTTCGGGGGGTTTGTTCGGCTGATGCCTCTGGCTGAGACAACTGCTTCTTGGATTCACTAGAGGGTGTCTCGGGAGGTTTACTGACCGGCGTCGACGACCGCCGCTCAACGGTTTCTTTGCTGTTCGAGTTGTACGCTTTTGCGGACGCCAACTGCCGGCTTTCATCCAATGTATCTTCAGACAAGGTGACAATATACTCCATCAGAGAGGTGTTGACCCGGTTTGCGGCCTGCCGCACTTGATCCGAGCCACTGGACATTGCTGGAAGCACCTGCGTCAGGAGCCGAGGAACGAAAGGGAGGATGTCTTCCGGGCTGATTTCGAAGAAATTGTCAATCCAGCGTAGAGCAGTCAACTGCATCTCCTCCACTAAGACGTATGATGAGTACTGGTCTATTACAATAGAGGGTGATGTCTGGCTTACCGAAAGATGTATCAACAAAACCAACGAGAATATCTAGTATCTTTGCATAATCAATCTGAACATCTTGTCCGGGAATCCAGTCCCCATCAACATGCAAACCTTCCTCATCGGTGACAGACCCTGCCTCGGAATCTTCAATCGCATTGTCAGTCACCTCAGACCCGACAGCTAGGGTCTGATCCGTAGTCGTCGTAACGCTCACACTGTCACTTGCGGTTGATTGTCTGATATCGCTACCTTGACCTTTCCGGCTGTCTTCGATACCTTTCTTGAGTCGCGCGATTCGTTTGATCTCCGACAGAAACCGATCCAGAAGTGCCTGGGTGGCGACGTTGACATCTCTGTTGGGGTCTCCAAGGAATTTGACCAATCCCCCAAGGAATTCCGGCAAATAAGAGATCAACTCCAGATCGGGAATTGTATCCAACAGCGTCAGCCACGATACCAGAAATGTGCGAGTAAATGCACTGATGACGTGGATTCGTTCTTTAAGCAGGGGTATAAATTTTGGAAGCGAGAAGGCAGTAGGTAGGTCTGCATCCTCCAAGCCTTCGGGATCTGTCGCTTGTTTTTCGGTAAGTTGTAGGACGGAGACATGGGAGGCAGCGGATTCTGATACAATGTCTTTGACGAGTCTATCGAGGAGTTCCGCACCGTTTTTGACGGAAAGCTCGGAATCTGAGGCCAGCTGGGGGGTGGGTAAGTTGTGAGGCTGAAACAACAGAGACAGAGGAGGCAGAAAGCTCTTACCTTGCTTAAGGCATCGAATATGTCATTGAAGAAAAGTAGGATCTCCCCTTTCGCAACTTTTGCAATGTTGTACATACTCTCGCAGGCATAATATCTGACGCGCGCATCTTGGTCGGAAAAACAAGCAAGCACCGGCGGTACGATTTCCTTCAGATAAGGAGCAACTCCTTCCTAGCATCCTAGAACTCAGCCCCTGTGCAACTGATTCAGTATGTCCTGGTGCACTCACGGATCCTAACGCTATGGAAGCCGCCGCAAGGCCGATTAAGCCGCCGTTTCTCGCGTGAGGTTGATGGACCGCGTAGGCGTAGTCATGGCAGAGCTGGTCGACGATCTTCTGAATCTCCTCGTGTTCGCCCCTAAAAGCGGCCTCGCGGACGACCTTCTCGAGCCTGGGAATCGCATGTGAGTTAGCCAGCCGCCACCTTGCCTGACCGAACCTCTTATCGATAGTGCGTACTCCAAGGCCCCCTGTTTCCTCCGGTCATAGAGCTTATCATTCAGCGAGCGCTGAATTGAGTGATCCATCGCTCAGACAAACATGGATATTGATTGAGTCACACGCTCCGGGGGTGGTTTAGATAGTGGCTTTCATGGCGTGGGAGCGTTGTCTGGCTAGGCTGGGCGGTGAGGCGTCGGTCTCGACTTCGAATCCGCAAGGACCTGTAGCTATTCCCGACCATCGGCCATGAATGGCAGGCGTTGCAGGATAAATAAACAGCCCCGTGCTTTTTCTCAAACCGGACAGCACCTGTCCGATGGTTTAGCCTGGTCGCTAGGTGGTTGCTGGGCTATCAAGGTGGGGAGGACTGCCAGCCAGATGCGTTGGCAACGTGGATGGTGTCTTAGCGGACGCGCTGTGACGTAGGGTCAGCCGCGATGGCCCTCGTCGGCTTTCTAGTGATAGCCACCCCCTTGCACGGCAGATCCCCCCGACATGCTCCTAGTCTTTCCGTTTAATTTGATTTGACATTCAATTACTTATATCGACCCTGCAAAGTCTATGACGCCATGGTATCACGGCTTCTAGAATAAATCCCAACGCATCTCAAAAAAGAGTTTAACCCAATCAAAGATAACATACGCTTCCCAATCCAACAACAGTCTCCAATCAAGACACTCCAATGAAATACGGATCGTGAATATGTTTAGTGGCTGATATACTGAAACACGGCGGAGACATCACGTTCTCCCGTCTCTTGACGAATCAGCAAGTCCTGGATCTTGCTGAGAGCCCCCTGCTCTCCGTCGTTCACAAAATGATTCCAAGTACTGGTGTCACCGTACAACATAGCCGGCGCCTTGATGTATTGTGTCCCCTCCGGTCGGCATCGCTTGCACTTGAACGTGTCGTGCGTATCACTCCGAGTTTCTGGCTTGAATTGGAATAGCTCGCGGAGGGATTCCAGCGAGAAGTGCCGCTCAACATCCTCGGCTGAGTCCACAACGCATGAAGAAAGGGACTGTTTGTGGGATTGACGCTGGAAGATCTTCTCCTCGATCGAACCGGTTGCGATGAAGCGGTAAACAAAGCAATCCTTCTTCTGTCCATCACGCCAGACTCGCGCCAAAGCTTGCTGGTCGGCGGCTGGATTCCAATCCGGATCGAACAGGACCAGGCGATTTGCGCCTATCAGATTCAGGCCGCAGCCACCAGCCTTACTGCTGAGCAAGAATACAAACTCGGCCCCGTCTGGATCATTGAACTTATCGACGAGCTTCTGCCGTTTACCAACAGTCATGGTACCGTCAAGTCGCAAGGAGCCGTACCCTCGGGTCCTGCATAGTTTTTCAAAAAGGTCGAGCGTTTGAGTGTAATTGCTAATCAAAACAATCTTGTCGTTAGTATCCTGGCGGATGCGTGCTAGCATCCGATCCAATACCATCATCTTCCCTGAATACCAAGACTTGATATCCCGATCACGTCCTCTCCCTTCTGGCGGTACATAGTCCTCTGGGAAGGTGTACTCGCAGCCTGGAAGATCTGTGGAGAGGTTTAGGAGGTCGGGGTGGTTGCAAAGCTTCTTCAGTAGACCAATTGCTTTCAGGGGCTGACTTCCTTTGCCCCTAAGCAAGCTTCTGATTTCCGGGCTTTGAATAAAATGCTTGTAAAGGCCCAATTGGAATTGAGACATGTTGCAGAAAACAACATGCTCATATTTGACTGGCAAGTACTTGGACAAAATGTCGTTGGTCCGCCGTATGATGAACTTGTTCACAATCCCAGAAAGCTCTGCAAGGCGCTCATCGCCTTTCTTGAGGTCTTCCTCTGTTCCTGCGGCATCTCTTCCTCTAAGGATGGGCAACTCAAACCTTTTCCGAAAATCGTTCTGTGACCCCAGTAGGTTCGGGTTTGCGAAATGAAGGAGAGCGAAATACTCTGAAAGATCATTCTGGATGGGCGTGCCGGATAAAATAACCCGGCGCTGTACATTTAGACTGTTGAGTGCTGTCCATGTCAAGCTTTCTTTGTTTTTCAACCGATGACCTTCATCGCAAAGGAGTAGCCCGATCGGACTGTCCTTCAATGTGTCCACATACAACCGAAGAGTTTCATATGAGATAATGAGGACAGGTCTGACAATAGCTCGCCCTGAAGCGATCGCCCATTGCTTCATCTGGGCGATGAGTTCTGTCTTCGAAGCTTTACCGTCAACCGCAAAGGGCGTGATAGCGTCCTTACCCAACCATTTCACTGCAACTGTTAAAAGATGTATGAT
The DNA here is from genome assembly GCA_001990825.1 of Aspergillus carbonarius ITEM 5010. Classification (NCBI taxonomy): domain Eukaryota; kingdom Fungi; phylum Ascomycota; class Eurotiomycetes; order Eurotiales; family Aspergillaceae; genus Aspergillus; species Aspergillus carbonarius. Next base: position 715,273 of record KV907493.1, read on the forward strand.
CGAAACAGCGGAGCCAACATACCGAGTTCGTTAGCCCAGTTTCCGACCAAACTTGACGGGCAAGCGATGATGCACTTCTGTATGGTCGACCTTCCTGCTTCTGAGGATTGCTTGAGTAGCGTCCACATTAATGAGATGCATTGAAGCTACCGGCACCATTAGTCTCGTAGTTCATGTCACAGACCGTTCAGCGTACCGTCTTGCCCAGACCCATTCCATCTGCCATGATACAACCATTTGCATTCTTATCAACCATTCCCGTTGTACAACGATAAAGAAACTGGTTATGACGGTGTTAGTCGGCTATTTCAGGCGCAGTCCGTACAGAGAGGTACTCACCTTAACGCCCTCAACCTGATGTGGTCGCAGGACCTTAGCCAACCGTGGATCAATCACAACTGGCACTTTTGGCCGTGCTTCAACCTCCTTCTTGAGCCCGAGAATATCTGCCAAGCTTTTGTGCACCAGTGGCTCGTTCAGCCTTGGCTTCTGTTCCTCTGTATCACCTTTTGTCTCTTCCTTTGTTCCCGGATCTTCAACATCGTCGACCGTTGGGTCGTATAGTACTATAGCAAACTCTCCGCTCGGGTCGTGCAATGGCTTCACGATAAATGTGGCGCCTTGTCTCATGCCAAGCGTGGGTGCTACCCTAGACCCATTATAGCCGTCAGACGACTTATTGATCAATGGAATCTTGAATCGTTGCTTAAATGCCGTGTCTTTGTCTTTGACCTTGAAGACAGGAAACCTGTTCACATCTCTTGTTGCAAGCGCTAAGCGATCCTCATTTGTATAGGGCTTGACGCTGTCGTCATCCACAGTCCCATCGGCCCCAGCGTAGTTCACCTTTCTACGCTTCCTCGCCGGCTTGTCAGATGCACGCAATGCAGTGGCTAGTCCTGGACACTTGAAAGGCTTCGACAGACGGTCAACGGAGTTTGTAGAAGAGCTTGTTTGCAGCGGCTTGGACGGCGTCCTTGCAGCATCCTCCTTTGCGGCTGGCTTTGGCCGATACCTAAGTGCGTTAATTGAGGTCACGCAATATTCAGAGAAGAATACAAGCAAAACTCACATTGATACGATTTTTCTCAGTATCGCTGGCTGGTTTTGGAGGGGTTCGGTTGGCGGTTGTGGTCATAATAATGACCGGCCGTTCACAACGCGGTTTGCCACAGCTTAGCGCGTCACCTGCACTTGTTGGAAACACCAAAGTGGCACGTAGTCACGTGAATGAGGGGAGCCTCACCCCGCTTAGAATGACGTTTTAACTCACCTTCACTTGGTACCGTGTTGGACAGCGAGAGAACGATATTCCTGTTAATTGACTGGAAGTCTGAGCTCAGCGGAAGCGATATCTTGAGTACTTTTCCACCATGCCAGGCCCGTACCCACTTTTGATCAGGGTGGACGTAAATGTACTTAAATATTCTTGGTGATGATTGTCCAAGCCCTGCTCGTTATCTCTATATCTAGGCATATGCAGACTCTATCGGGCTATGGTGTCGTGTGGGAGACAATTAGGACCACGATGCTGGAGATATATGTACTACAGAGTGTTGTATGTAATATAGACACATATATGAAGTCTTGGCATAAATGAATGATCCAGCAAGGCTGCACGATAAGCATTTTGCTTTACCTGCACTTGTGCGTATCTCAATAGTTCCCTTCCAGCCCAATCATTCAGAGCCTCCTTTGTACGGAGTGCCCCTTAGCAAATGATTCAAGAGCAATGGCTTCACATCTGATCCGAGGAGAGAGTTTTTACTATCTCACTTCTAGTATAGCGTCCGGTGCGCCCCTCGAGGTGGGGACCCTCTAGTCAATGTTACTCCTGCCCGTCGAATGATAACAATCAGGTGGTGTCTACGAATATGCCCATTATCACCGTTTGCTGCTGAATAGTTTATTCAGCACTGATCTCCGGTTCATGTCTTCCGATTTCTGGGCTGGCTACCTTAGCGGTGCCATTGGAATCATAATAGGGAATCCCCTCGACGTTATCAAAGTGCGATTGCAGGCGGGACGCACTTCAGATGTCGTTGCATCAACCGCCCCTCAGCAAGTCAGTCGCCTTAACAGCGCCACTTCCCTTGTCCGAGGTTTGCAGCTCCTGTAACAATGTAGATCAGGGGTCTAGTGCTAATCGTTTCACCAGGTGCCGCTGCACCAGTTCTTGGATATGGAGCTCTCAATGCACTACTCTTTGTGACATGTAACCGATCATTGGAATTCCTGGAGAGTGCAGTCGTCGATCCCACAAATCAGCAAGGTATCTCTTTATACAATCTCTGGCTTGCCGGTGCTGCTGGTGGAGTGACCAGCTGGACCGTGTCATCTCCTACGGAGTTCATCAAATGTAGAGCTCAGCTTGACACACGCCCGGGAGTTTCATCTTGGACAATTGCAAAAGACATCGTCCGAACCCGCGGCTGGAGGGGCCTCTATTTCGGAGGAGGGATTACCTGTGCCAGAGATGCAATTGGCTATGGATTTTAGTATGCAAAATTCCTTCCCCGGATCTTCCCCGCTATTCCACTGCGGATCTTTACATGGTATTGACATACACCTTCGCAGTTTTTGGTCTTACGAGTATTGCAGACGCCTTACGGCCTCTGATGATGATGCGAATATGATTCCCATGAAAATCTTACTATGCGGTGGCATTGCTGGGATTGTTACATGGGCTTCGGTCTTCCCATTGGACGTGGTAAAGACAAGACTGCAGGCGGGGACAATTGAATGGTCTCCTGAAAATCGCCCATTGATGCAACCGTCAAGCAAGCCATATACAGCAAGCTCCTTTCAGATCGCTAAGGAGGTCTATCGCAACGGAGGGTTTAAGGCGTTCTATCGCGGTCTAGGAGTTTGTAGTGTGAGGGCTTTTATAGTAAACGCTGTCCAGGTATGTCACTTTGAACTTACCAGCCTGGATAATGCTAACAGTAAATTTAACTTAGTGGGTGACATATGAGTGGATTATGAAGTATCTGCAGAATCCATGAACATAGAATGCAATCATCTAGAACATCTACGGTGTACTCCGCCAGGGTAAACGCATCTTGATCAAAATGCTGTATTACTGTAGCTTGTAAATTAATTTCGTCCTAAAGGGGCCGTGTCCGATAAAGTGGGACCTAGCTATACGATGTTCCGAGAAACGGCAGTTCTGATAGTGTTACCGCAGAACGGAAACGGCGTACTCCGGAACCTCAGCCCCCACTGGCGGTTTTCGGAACATGTGGTTTCACGTGTTATAGTACTGCGATTTTGGCCCATCGCTGATTGGGTGACTTTTGTCCGCGCGCAGCCAGTAATATCGTCCGTGAAACAACGACGGCAAAAAGGCGTAGATGCGCGAAAATTTTGTCGAGCCCCTTGAGATTAGATACCCTGCCAGGAGAGCTCTCGCAGACGATTTGGGGCTTATCCTGCTTCGCATTGACAGTCGACCAAGCATTGTAATGGCCAATTTGACCTCATCGATGGATCCTAATCCTCCATTTCGACCACGGTCTCATGCGACCTCACGCCATTGTCTGTACCCAAGCCGATAGCAGCCTCGGCAGCCTTTTGTGTATGAGCTTCTTCGCGCAGAATGCGGAGTCTAGGAAGGATCACATAGGTCAGCATTCGTCTGCCCAAAAAGTATGTGCGCTCGAAGGCGCGACATTATAGAAAGTTTTGGCAACCAACCTTCTCTTATGGTTCTTGCCCTTCTTATGGCCGACCAGGTTGAATTCACTTTCAAACCATTTGGAGCACTCGACGCAATAATGCTTGCCTAGGCCTGGAAGGTCCTCCTCATCTTTTGTAGCTTTGTATTGCGAAAGGTGCTTGGAGGACTCGATATCAGCGCGGACCTGATCATAATCTCTGTCGGCCGTATCAGATCGTCAGTACTCTATACAACTTTACGCAGCCCTTCTACCTGGGCCAGATCATTCTCGAAGGATAAGCCTACATACCTGGTCCTGCGCTTGGTCTTGATTTTCCTGACAGCACCCATTTTGATATTGATGACGGCGGCCCAAAAAACTGCCTGATGGTATTGCCAGTGAGCGTCGCAAAGTCGTTTACCACCGATATACGGAATGAAACTAAGACTTTAGGCGGTGCAAGAGCGGGTCGCTTATCTCAAAAATTCCGCCGTTGTGTGCGAGAGAAGAATTTCCTGAAACACGTTGCTCATTATTGGTCAGAGTCAGCTGGGTCTTGGCGGCGGGCCGCGGGATTCCCATCGGTAGGCCTCGGCTCTGTCTCGGCTCTGCCAGCGCTTTTGGTTGCTTTTGGTTGCTTCCGTACGGCCATTTCCCCGGTGTCTGTAATTTATGACGTTGCCATGTTCCGGCACGTTGCTCCGGAAAGCATCGTCCAGTTGCGATTCAGGTGAAATAATACGCTAGCTGCGACCACGTCTCCTTAGCAACACAACCATCCCAAGCGGTCTGGGATTGTCGAGGTCAGATGTGTGGGTATCTGTCATATTGCTCATTCTTCTACAGGCGAGGGGTTGGACTCCTTTTAGGTTGCAAAATACGTACAATTGGAACTCCTCTTTGGCAGTGAGTAGTGACGTCGATGGAGTATTGATGATGTAGGATGTAATCCAGGGCACATGATTGGATTGCCTTCTCACATGCCCTGTGCACGCCGCCGCCGCCGCACAGGCTGATCAGAATTACCAGGTCCGAACTGGAACGCTGTAAGATTTACCTAGGTAAGGCACTAGTTCGTGAGAGTCCATGGGGTTGCATGGGGGGATAATACACAGTCGATCCGCCCAAAGTATGCATTTGGGGGTCACCTGGAGGCTAAAAGACCACTGACAATGAGGCCTTTTCGAATCCAAAGGCAGCCTTACGTTGCCGGGCAATGCCATTATGGGTCCCGGAGTCGAACGGGGAGGTCTGCAGGTCGAGCGGAAATTTCAGGTATACGGTATACATACTGTAAGAAGGGGGGTCCCACGGGTTGTCCAGCCACTTTCCTTCTCTCCGGTCGCAGCTACGCATGCGTACGGGTCGGTACTGTCAGGAGCGGTTACGGGTCCTCTTCTCCGGTTCAGTAAATCGCTCTGGTGGAAACAAGAATTCTTTCCCACTGTAGCTTCCTTTTTATCTACTCCATTTTCCCTTTCTTCCTTACTCTTTTCCTTTCCTTTTTCTTTCCCACTCCACTCTACCTTTGCTGCTTCGACCTGTTGAAGCTAGCTTTTGCTGCTGTTTGGATTGACTCTCCTTGAATGTGTTTCGCATAGAGAGCTTCCATCATGATCACCACAAGGCTTGCGCGCATGGGTGCGCTGGTAAGTCCTCCTAGACACGTTGCGTTCCGGCAAGGAAGTCATCGAATTCCCCTTACGGAACGAGATGCTCCCAGTATCTCAATGGAAACTAACCGGTTCTGCTCTATAGGCCCCTAAGTCCCGCCTTGTAAGCGTTTACCCTCGGTCTCGTCCATGACCTCACCACGAGAGATGTGGAAATGCCACGCATAGAAGCATGGGGATACTAATAAAATGTGCAGATGCTCGGGGCTCGGGGTATGGCCACCGTCAGCGACTCTCCCCTCGACAAGAAGGTCGAGATGACCAACCTGGAGAAGGTGAGTGGTGAACTTCCATTGTGTCTCGGCTAGCTTCGGGCGGTGCGAGTGCCAGATTTGGGGATATCCGCTAACGATGCTTGCACAGGGTAACTTCATCAACTACAAGTATGGCAACACCGGGATTCCTGTGATCAGGGCGCAATCGAGAGATTGCTCCTTTCAGGTCAATGAGCTGCCAGCTAACATGTTTGCCAATCTTATAGGAAGATGTCCGAGAACCTCGACATCGTTCGTCGTCGTCTGAGCCGCCCTCTCACCTACGCCGAGAAGGTCCTGTACTCTCACCTTGACGATCCCCACGGTCAGGATATCGAGCGTGGTACCTCCTACCTTAAGCTGCGCCCCGACCGTGTCGCTTGCCAGGATGCCACTGCCCAGATGGCCATCCTGCAGTTCATGTCCGCCGGCATGCCTTCCGTCGCCACCCCCACTACTGTCCACTGTGACCACTTGATTGAGGCCCAGGTTGGTGGTGAGAAGGATCTTGCCCGTGCCAACGACATCAACAAGGAAGTCTATGACTTCCTTGCCTCCGCTACTGCCAAGTACAACATCGGTTTCTGGAAGCCCGGTTCTGGTATCATCCACCAGATCGTCCTGGAGAACTACGCTTTCCCCGGTTGTCTGATGATCGGTACCGACTCTCACACTCCTAACGCTGGTGGTCTCGCCGCGGCTGCCATTGGTGTTGGTGGTGCCGATGCTGTCGACGTTATGGCCGGTCTGCCCTGGGAGCTGAAGGCCCCCAAGGTCATCGGTGTCAAGCTCACCGGTGAGATGTCCGGCTGGACTACTCCCAAGGGTAAGTATTATTCTCGCATAGTCAAAACCATATGGTTGTTAATGATGAGCTTTAGATATCATCCTCAAGGTCGCTGGTCTCCTTACTGTTAAGGGTGGTACTGGTGCTATCATCGAGTACCACGGACCTGGTGTCAACTCCCTCTCCTGCACTGGTATGGCTACCATCTGTAACATGGGTGCTGAGATCGGTGCCACCACCTCTATGTTCCCCTTCAACGACCGCATGTACGACTACCTGAAGGCCACTAAGCGTCAGCACATTGGTAACTTCTCCCGCGATTACGCCAAGGAGCTTCGCGAGGATGAGGGTGCTGAGTACGACCAGCTGATTGAGATCAACCTGTCTGAGCTCGAGCCCCACGTCAACGGTCCTTTCACCCCCGACTTGGCCACCCCCATCTCCAAGTTCAAGGAGGCTGTTGAGGCCAACAAGTGGCCCGAGGAGCTCAAGGTCGGTCTTATCGGCTCTTGCACCAACTCTTCCTACGAGGATATGTCCCGTGCTGCCTCGATCGCTCGCGACGCCCTTGACCACGGCCTCAAGTCCAAGTCTCTCTTCACTATCACCCCCGGTTCCGAGCAGATTCGTGCTACCATCGAGCGTGATGGTCAGCTGCAGACCCTCGAGGAATACGGTGGTGTCATCCTTGCCAACGCCTGCGGTCCTTGCATTGGACAGTGGGACCGTAAGGACGTCAAGAAGGGAGACGCCAACTCTATCATCTCCTCTTACAACCGTAACTTCACTGGCCGTAACGATGCCAACCCTGCCACCCACGCTTTCGTCGCCTCCCCCGATCTTGTCGTCGCCATGACCGTTGCGGGTTCCCTCAAGTTCAACCCTCTTACCGACACCCTGAAGGACAAGGATGGCAAGGACTTCAAGCTCAAGGCTCCTACTGGTGAGGGTCTTCCTGCCCAGGGCTACGACCCGGGCCGTAACACCTACCAGGCTCCTCCCGCCGACCGTGAGACCGTCTCCGTTGCCGTCTCTCCTTCCAGTGACCGTCTGCAGGTCCTTGCTGGTTTCGAGAAGTGGGATGGAAAGGATGCTACTGGCATCCCTATCCTGATCAAGTGCCAGGGCAAGACCACCACCGATCACATCTCCATGGCTGGCCCATGGTTGAAGTACCGTGGTCACCTTGACAACATCTCCAACAACATGTTGATTGGTGCCATCAACGCCGAGAACGGTGAGGCCAACAAGGTCAAGAACGCTTTCACCGGTGCCTACGATGCCGTCCCCGCCACTGCCCGTGACTACAAGGCCCGTGGTATCAAGTGGGTTGTCATTGGTGACTGGAACTACGGTGAGGGTTCCTCCCGTGAGCACGCCGCTCTGGAGCCCCGTCACCTTGGTGGTCTTGCCATCATCACCCGCAGCTTCGCCCGTATTGTAAGTTGCCACGGACTGACTATCTCACCCTGAAGCAAACTAACAGCCTGTTTTAGCACGAGACCAACCTGAAGAAGCAGGGTATGCTTCCCCTTACCTTCTCCGACCCCGCCGACTACGAGAAGATCAACCCCGAGGACACCGTCGACCTCCTCTGCACTGAGATCGAGGTTGGCAAGCCCATGACCCTCCGTGTCCACCCCAAGGATGGTGGTGCCGCCTTCGACATCAAGCTCAGCCACACCTTCAACGAGTCCCAGATTGAGTGGTTCAAGGATGGATCCGCCCTCAACACCATGGCTCGCAATGGTAACTAAATCGATGGCGTTTGTCAACATGCAAGACGTGGGCCTTGAGACTCGACAAGCATAGGCTCGTCTGTAAATTATGATACCTGACAGATCTGCTTGCGGGGCTTGGTCATCCTGCACTCGCTTCGTGGCAGACTGTATAAATGCTGGATGACAGCATTGGGGAAGAAAGCGGCTGCATATGGGACCTATGATGGGGAAATCCCGAGTCGTGTTCCGAAAAATTTAACGAATTGTTTCTGTTGCCGCCTGGGCTTGTTTTCTTTTGTACCCCTGTGATTTCCGGTGGACTACATGGATATATCTTGGTTTTGTTTTATATCATACACTGTATGTTAGGGATCGCATGCATACCACATTTCCTTCTGTTCTGATTTGGGTATATCCTGTAGTCAAGTTTTCCTGCTCGAAACTGGCCGAGCTGCTACTCTCCGGCAATGGCGTAATTGGCCTCGTAGATTTTGCCTTGGTCGGTCTTGCTGCTCTCAAGGACTTCTTCCAACCGTGCTGACATAAGGGCCTCTTGCTCTACCGAGGCCGAAACGGCTGTGCACCCCGCCCTGGAACGTGCCCCTTCTTATATAACCGATCCATAGTAGTCGCATGTCTGCGTCTTCCTCCAGTATCTCCTCTCGCATTGTAAGAGCATCAATCGCCCGATCCTCTTTCCTCACGTGACCAACTGCTGCAGCTTTGATCGCCGTCCTAAAGCATTCAGTGAGTCACCGATCGTTGTGAGATACACCGGCCCATAGTATATTGCATTCAGACCCTACCTGTCTTCCCCCACAGCGTAAATAAGATTCCTGTGAGTTGATGTGTGTGCTGTGCTCTGAATATTCCTGTATCCCTTGCTTGCTCTTGACCACGCAGCAAAGTGCGCTTGTCCAAGGGACCCGGCGCAGTGTAAATAGCTGACACTATATGAAGCGTGCCAGCTGCAGATATATTGCATTGATACGCTGTTTATACCCCGCAAGGCATGGCCACGCAGCTCGTTTCCCTGGCGGAGGTGGAGAGGCTAAGTGCTTCGGTCGTGCGGATTTTGGGAGGAAACCCCGGCAAGGTGAGCCAATTTTGAGAATGGACACCAACTATGGTCTTAATCTGAACCAAGGCTTCTTTCTTTTAGTTCACGCTACAAGGTGTGTGCTCAACCCCCCAACCTGCAGTGGCCCAAAAGCATCGGTCTCCCTCTAATACACCTCAGGGACGAATACGTATTTGATCGGCCGAGGACGTCAACGCATCCTCATTGACTCCGGTCAGGGGGAACCCTCCTGGGCAGCCCGGCTCAAGTCGCTCTTGGCCGAAGAGAACGCAACCGTGCACCAGGCGCTTCTTACGCATTGGCATCCAGACCACGTTAAGGGTATCCCTGACCTCCTAGAACTTTGCCCGGAGGCGATCATCTATAAGAACGATCCAGACCTAGGGCAAGAGAGCATTGAAGATGGCCAGGTATTCAGTGTTGAGGGAGCAACGCTAAGAGCGTACCATACCCCAGGGCATACAGTCGACCATATGATGTTTGTTCTGGAGGAAGAAGATGCCGTCTTTACGGGCGATAGTAAGCGATTTTGGATGGTACCACTTTGTGCCTCATGGCTGATTCAATCTTATTAGATGTCTTGGGTCATGGCACAAGTGTCTTTGAGGATCTGAAAACCTATCTGTCCAGTCTGCAGAGAATGCAGCACCGGGTCTCGGGCCGTGGGTATCCCGGCCATGGGGCTGTGATAGAGAACGCGACAGCAAAGATCACGGAGTATATCAAGCACCGACAACAGCGAGAGGATGAGGTGATTCGGGTTCTCCGATACAATCACCTCGATGTCGCAGATGATGAATCATCCCCGGAGCGCAAACTATCTTGGACACCACTGGAGCTGGTTAAGGTGATCTATAAGGATGTGCCGGAAAGCCTTCATCTGCCTGCGTCCCATGGAGTGCAGCTCGTGTTGAATAAGCTGGAGGACGAAGGCCGGGTGGGCCAAGACGGAAGTGGGAAATGGACCTTGGAGAGTGGCCGGTCTGCGCTTTAAGGAGCTATAACGAGATTGAACTGTCAATTTTTGAGCCCGGTTATCATCATAGATCAATGAACATTCTATTGTTCCCGTTTTGTCACGGGGGCAGCCAGGGCGGATTCTCCAACATGGGAAGGCACTGGGCTGTGTAATAATGCATACAGTCACTGAAGGCGATGGATGTGTAGCCAAATGCTATCCTCCGTATGACTTCCAACAGTCGTCACTGTCGTACTTCACTTGCGTTTCTCCCTCCCCTCTTCATTAACATACCCGCTACATACTCCCGCCCATTGTATCCCTCGTCCTCATAAAGAGCATAAAATTGATCATCCGATACCCACCCTTCCGAAGAAAGGCATTCTACCGCACTACAACCCAGCATTCGGTGGTTGCAGCTAACGGATACATGATCAGGAGTTGTGAGAAATAAAAAAAAAATCCCTTCTATTCGACTGTTGCCTGAGAAGCTTCCTGATGTAGTTCACTGGGATGGAAAGCGATGACAACCCCAGTCAAAGGTCTGTAAAGGCGACATAGATTACAGTACGACCTCGTCATATACCGTCTAGTCCAGTCTTACTCTCTGAAAGAAGCGGTATTTCAGGCGAACTTATTTTCTCATTGCATTTTTGAACCGAGTGCAATTTTTCTATATGACAATTCACAGGAGGACAAGGATGATAGGATAGGAACGTCCACAGGCAAAAGGTTCTGTCATATCATGTGATCTGATTGTCTTCGTTTCTTTCTCTAGCCACAAGCCTTCAGAGTTCAGTTGCCGGATCTGCAATAACGCTGAGGGTATGGCGGAACTGCAGTAAAGCTCTAAGAGGATCCGGATCATAATTCCACATATGGGATGAGTTGGACAAGGCCTTCTAGCGTACGGTAGGCTTCTCTCTAGTCAGGCGTGCTAGACTCGCTGGAAGGATCATCGCTCGAGAGGTGTCGTAGATCGTCATGAGTACCCCATGGATATATCCAGTAGGTTCCAGAGATGGGACCACATGCCCGAGATGTGCTCCCCCAAACCAATCAGCTCCGGGATCCGGGATCCGTTCTTTGGTTGGCCTGGCTTTGGTAACACTATAGGAACTAATCATACTCATGATAGATCACTGCTTTGACACGGAGCCCAGACCCTTCGATCTCGGCGGGGACTTTCGGGCAGCAACAAGGAAACAGACTGAAATAGATTGGATGGATTGGATGGTGGGTGCACGCTCGTGTTTATTCTTGGGGAGATCAACTTGCCCGTGCAGATGACTGCTTCGACGCCACCGGCAAGGTTGGACCAACTGAGTCAGGACGGAATCTATAACAGCCGCGAGGGAATTTGGGAGGGTGACATGATTACGCCGTCGAACCGTCATCAGGCCATGGCCAGGAGGTGCCACAAACATCCTGGTCCTGAAACGAAGAGACGTAGGTACCCAGTGGGCGTGGGTGGAGGAGCATGCCAGCCATCCAGGCGAGTGTGGGCATCATCGACGGGCGGGGGAGGGGGGAGGGGTTGTGAGTGGCTGGAAGGCCTCCCGCCTTCATACCTCGCTCGCCGTGACTTCATCGCCCGCCCCCCGGAACTCCCCAAGTTGGTCCCGACCAACGCCTTCCCTTCGGCTGCCTTTCATCCTCCCGTCCGTCTCCTTCCTGCGGAGAAGCAACGGCGCTGTGAAAGAAACATCTCCAGCAGTTGTTTCGGCTGCCCGCCAGAGTGTGAATCTTTGCCTTCACCACCTCCCAGACCTTCCCCTCTGGCCCGCTCCTCCTGTCGATGAACTTGCTAGTGAGGAGCTCTAGGTGGACTCCGGCACTACTGCTTGCTCTTGGTTCTTCTTCTGCCCAAACCTGGGTCAGTTGGTCCGCGCACCGGGCCCTCAAGTGAGGTCACTCCTCCGATTCCTTCCCCGCCGCCTTGGGACATCGTTCTCTAGCACCAGCACCAGCACCAGCTTGAGCTCGTACTTGCAGAGCACTAGAGATTGTCATCTGTGCTTTTTTTTTTTTTTTTCCTTTTAACCCACAGGCAGCCCTCCCCCCACCCTTTCACCGTGCCCCAGCTGCCTTGCCTGGTGCCTGGGATCACTGGTTTTCATTCAATTCTTGAACTGTCGTTCCGACAACAATTTGTCTTGCCTGTTGTCTACCCTTGTTTTTCTTTTCAGTCTCAGTCGTTGCTCACTAAAATTAAATAATCATAATCTGATAGCACCCTGCAGCTTACTTCAGTGCCCCGCCCCGGACTCATCTTGTCTTGGTGCCCTTGGTCTTTGCTAATAAATCTCTTTTTTTGTACCGGTTCAGATCAGTCTAACCCCATTTGCACATACATCGCCTGGATCGGTGCCCCGCGTCTCCGACAACTGACAGGATGCCTTCTCTTGAACACCCCACCCAAAATGAGGCCCGGTTGCTTCTTGTTTCCAATCGGCTGCCAATTACAATCAAGCGGTCGGATGATGGCCGCTATGACTTTTCCATGTCCTCCGGCGGCCTGGTCAGTGGCCTAAGTGGTTTGTCCAAATCTACGACCTTCCAATGGTACGGCTGGCCCGGCTTGGAGGTCCCGGAGGCGGAGATTCCTGTTGTGAAGCAGCGCTTGAAGCAAGAGTACAATGCAGTGCCTGTCTTCATCGACGATGAGTTGGCGGATCGTCACTATAATGGTTTCTCTAGTCAGTATATCCGATCCCCTTCCGTATTGAATAGAGCAGAGGAGACTCTCATTCCTGGTCGCCAAAGTGCTTCCTGGGCTAACAGATGCCGCCTTGTCTAGATTCGATTCTGTGGCCTCTCTTCCATTACCACCCCGGTGAGATCACTTTTGATGAGTCCGCCTGGGAGGCATACAAAGATGCCAACCGCCTGTTCGCCAAAGCTGTGGCAAAAGAGGTGAAAGATGGTGATTTGATCTGGGTTCATGATTATCACTTGATGCTCCTTCCCGAGATGCTGCGGGAGGAGATCGGCGACAGTAAGGAAAATGTGAAGATTGGTTTCTTCCTCCACACTCCCTTTCCTAGCAGCGAGATATACAGAATCCTTCCGGTGCGGAACGAGTTGCTGCTCGGTGTCCTTCATTGCGACCTGATCGGATTCCATACCTACGATTACACCAGGCACTTCCTGAGTGCCTGTTCGCGACTGCTGTATGCCTTGAGACCAATGTTCCCCTATTGGTGGCTTTGTGGATGCTGACATTGTGGACCTGCAGGGGCTTGACGACCACTCCAAATGGCATCGAATTCCAGGGCAAAATCATTGCCTGCGGCGCCTTCCCAATCGGTATTGACCCGGAGAAGTTCGAAGAGGGGTTGAAGAAGGACAAGGTCCAGAAACGGATTGCGATGCTGGAGCAGAAATTCCAGGGCGTAAAATTAATGGTGGGAGTTGATCGTCTCGATTACATCAAAGGTGTCCCTCAGAAATTGCATGCCCTCGAGGTGTTTCTCAGTGATCATCCGGAGTGGGTTGGCAAGGTTGTCCTAGTTCAGGTTGCAGTTCCGAGCCGGCAAGATGTGGAGGAGTATCAAAATCTGAGGGCCGTTGTGAATGAACTGGTGGGCCGGATTAATGGCAAATTTGGTAGGCTTCGTGCCACAGGTGGGCGGTATCCTGTTGCTAACGGGTGACCAGGCACTGTTGAATTCATGCCAATCCATTTTTTGCACAAGTCAGTCAATTTCGACGAGTTGATTGCTCTATACGCGGTTTCCGACGCCTGCATTGTTTCTTCGACCCGCGATGGGATGAACCTCGTTGCCTATGAGTACATCGCCACTCAGAAGAAGCGCAATGGTGTCTTGGTGCTCTCAGAGTTCGCTGGTGCCGCTCAGAGTCTTAACGGAAGTATCATCATCAACCCCTGGAATACCGAAGAGCTGGCCGGGGCCTATCAGGAAGCTGTGACCATGAGCGACGAGCAGAGAGCCCTCAACTTTTCCAAGCTGGATAAATATGTCAATAAGTATACAAGGTGCGATCTTGTCTGAGAATGGGAGAACATTGGAACTGACTATCTCGTTCTAGTGCATTCTGGGGACAGTCCTTTGTGACGGAACTAACTCGCATTTCGGAGCGTTCAGCGGAGAAGTTCCATGCCAAGAAGGCATCTTTCAGCTCTACTTCCGAGAATGGGGAACATGCAAATGGCGTGGAAACTCCTGCCCAGGAAGCGGTGGCGCAGTGAGCTTGGTGGCGCTGCAAAGATCAATATAAAATGGGAATGCGTGAATGAATGACTTAGACGTCTGTTTTACTGGTATACGAGCACAGGCGTGGCGAAGTATGGGCTTTCAACATATTTATATCTCGGGTTTTCGTATGGAATTTTACAAAGTGATCACTGTGTCCAGACCTCAAGTTCTACGGAGACATAGGGGGTCTGGTTTTCTGTGTATATGGGAGCATTATCTAGATCCTCTCGGCCATTGGTCTCTCTACTCTTCGCGGTACTGGGGGCGTCGGTGTTTTGCAAGGGTTCGAAGCATCAGTTAAGCCGATGTCCGTCTGATATCAGCTATTTATATATCTATTTCACATAACTTGCATTCATCCAAGAATTGTACCATTGTATCCAGGGATCAAACGGGGTTCATCAGGCTGCGTGGAGAGCAGGTGCAAACCATGCAAACACGCCCGAGATTTCAGAAATTCTCGGCGAACTCGTCCGCGGCCGCGATGCTCCTCCGGCCTGGAAAGTAGCCTCGCAAACAAATCCCACCGTGGTCGACTGGGTCAATCGCTACTTAATTGCTATTTCGCTGAGCGGATAGGCTTTTCTCTTCTTCCGAAGTGTCCCTTAGGTCGACAATTCACGTCACTTCCCGTGCCCGATAACACCGCGACGTCCACCAAACCCCCGGTCTAAACATATTGAATCGGCCGTGCTCTAACTCCAACACCACCTCTGCGACAAGGAAGTCCGATTCCTCACATACACACCATCAAAATGCGTCCTACCAACATCTTCCAGGCGATGCAGCCCCTCCGCTCCTCCCTGATCCGTTCCACCACCCCCTCCGCAACCACTCCTTCTCTATACCAGCGCTCCATCTCAACCACCGTCTCCCGACTCAACGAGTCTCACCCACAGCAACAGCAGCAAGAAGACACCCAGTCCTCGACGTCCGCCACCACTATCGTCCCCCCCTCCCTCCGCAACTACCCTTACAAAACCAAGAACGGCACCGTCGTGTCCGTCGGCCGCATGGACCGCACCGTCCGCGTGAGCCACCGCCACACCACCTGGGACAAACACATCCAGAAGTCCTACCCCAAGATAACGACCTACCTGGTGTCGGATCCCCGGAACTCGTTGCGCGAAGGCGACATCATTGAGTTCTCGAACGGATACCCCAAGTCTCGGAATGTGCATCACGTCGTGGAGCGGATTATTGCGCCTTTTGGGTCGTCGATTGAGGATAGACCGTCTGTTATGACTCGCGAGGAGAGGGATGCGGAGCGTGCGGCTAAGAGGGCTGCGAAGTGGCAGAGACGCGAGGCGAGGAGGTTGGAGAATGGTGGAGAGGAAACTGAGGGGGTGCGTGAGCATGTGGGACGGATTCAGCGATTGGTTTCTGAGAGGACGGGTGGAAAGGTGGAGGCTTAGATTGGGTAGGGGTTTGATTTCTACTCGGATTGGAATCGGGGTGGTGATAGTGGGTGTTAGATGACTGACTGACCTGGGGACCTTTTTATTTTTTCCTTTTCTTTTCCTTGTCTGTTCCATTATGTATGTAAACTTGTGTATATTACTAGCTATTTCATGGCATATTGCGCTCTTGTCTCTTTCTATCGTGGTTCAGCCGGTTTTTCCATCACTTAGCAATTACGCTGAATTAAGTACTCGAACAACAT
Source organism: Aspergillus carbonarius ITEM 5010 (assembly GCA_001990825.1). Classification (NCBI taxonomy): domain Eukaryota; kingdom Fungi; phylum Ascomycota; class Eurotiomycetes; order Eurotiales; family Aspergillaceae; genus Aspergillus; species Aspergillus carbonarius. The sequence continues at coordinate 731,289 of KV907493.1, forward strand.
TATATCAGATAGACTCAAAGACATCCATTGGCACTACTTACATGAACCAACCTCCTTTGAATAGATAGGATCTCTGTTCAAGATGAACGCCTATAAACATAGTAAATCATTCATCCTCAGATCTGATGTCCTTGGCCAGACGACCCTCCTTTGTACTTGAATACTGATCAATAACATATGATGCTTGGTGCAAGTGATCAGACGGTATATCAATCAATACATTGTTAGCTCTTCTTTATATCTATCAGACTGGTTACCTGGACTCTAGATTGAATACATGAAGATAGAGTAGCAAGAGGGAGAAATACAGAGAGTACGGGGGTAAGGTTCCTTCGTATTCAATGGGAAATGCGTGTGGAGAGTGGTTAAATTGAGAAGTACTTACGAATGACTTGATTTCGATGGTAGGTAGTAAGGATCATAAGGGGTAAAACTGGTATACAAGGGGAAGAAATCCCTGTTTAGATGGAACTGGATTACTATATTTATAGATTTATATCATTTCGTTAGCTGCTCTAGTTATTATTATATGTGTAATTTTACGAGAACAAACATGGATAGCTACGGTCTGTTCGTTGTAAAGATATGCCGCCATTTGATCGGTAGAGAATCGAGACTCTATTAGTATGCACGGTATCGTGTCATCGGAAGTGATGGAAATGGGCATTTTTGACATTGTTTCGTATTCATATGGAAATGGATTGTACCGAGTTTCTGACATACAAGCCAAGGTACTCTAAGGCCTGCCAATCATCTGGGATCTCGCATCTGAGATCAGGTAACATCCAACACCGTCACCAAGTCTACAGGCCCAAAAGCGGCCATTTAGTCGTTGTTCCACTCTTACCTGTCAAATTTCTCACCCTTTTCTCGCCCTCGATGATGTAGTAGATACAAGCGAATCCATAATCGCGTCCCGCAGATCCCTGTGGACACTTGAATAAATCTGGGTCCCACTTGAGCTCCTTAGACGGGGTCTTCGAAGTCTCGTAAGCGTATTCGAAGGCCTCCGGGTCACTGATCACCAATGTGCCATAGACAATGGCCTGGATATGGATGGGGGCGTCGTCCGGTTGTTTCGGTGGGATACATTCCGATACATTTTCACAAGACTGCCAGTCGTCTGGTCCCAAAGTGGCATTGCGACCCGGGCAGCGTGAGACAAATAGCCCTCTCTTATCACCATCAGCAAAGATAAATGACAGAGCATCGAAGCGGTGCAATTTCTGGGCAGGCATTTTGGGGATGAGCCTATTAAACCCAGGGAGATATGTGAAAATCGAAGCATCGTCGTCGTCGTCCACTGGATTAGGTAATATACTCTTCCAGATCGTAGGGAAGATGAAGGGGCTGGTTTCCACCTCAAGGCTTGCACCTTTGTAGAACATGATACCCACGTGGTCTGTCACATCCTCAGTATTAAAGGTGGCAGCCAGAATCTCCAAGCGCCGAGATGGGCGAACGAGGGGGGCGGTTTCTGGGGTTATCATGCCCGTCTCTTGAAACTCAAATGCGAGATCCTTGATCTATCAGGGGTGTCAAAAGTCTGTTATTGTCTATGGAGGATATGGCTCCAGGGAAAGAAGGGACTCACATTAGACCAGTTCGTGCTAGCCCGTTCGAGACGAGTCTTTGCTCTACTGCGAAAGGATGCGGTCTCCCCTTCGGTCCAGCCCCTGGCGTCTTCCAAGTTGGTCTTCAAGCCATCGAGATTGGTTTTCAAACTATTGAATCGTTCTACACACAATCTTAGAATATTGAAAATCCACGGATCCAAAGCGATAGCCACGTACTAACAAGCGTGTCCAGAGCGTCATGGACTCTTGTGATTGTCGAATTGATGTTCGTGATTGCGCTGGTCAAGCACTCGAGGTGTTCTAAAATAGGTTATCCAGAAGAGAAATGAGTGAGGGTGGGAGATAACATGGGATGGAGCGGAGGAGATGACTTACGCCTGAGGAGTTGCAGGCTGGATAATGTATCCGCGCCCTCTTTCAATTGACTCTGATAATCATCTTTAAGATCCTTCAGGACTTGTTTGGTAGCTAACGTGACGAATGGATGCGCAACTTCCATCATTGTATCAGCACAGATTTGGTCAAAACCTCCGCCTCTCCATCGCTTGGCTTCTACTCTCCATATATTAGTCAAGTGGTAATAAGAATGTGGAATGTAGTAATCCCATACCTCTTGCCTCACTTTGCATTCTCTCCATTTCGTAAGATTGCAAAAGAGCCTTCATTTCCTCCTGATATTTTTGCATTGTAGCATACGTTGTCTGTTGTATTTGACCTGAAGTAGGAAGTACCCCTTCCAGCTTGGTTTTCACCTTCTGGAATTGGTTATCATCTACCGTGGTGTCTGATTGAAACTGGAGTCTTTGGTAAGTAATAACAGCTTCAGAAGCTATGTAGTTTGGAGGGGATAACAGACCTTGCTCAACTGACTTGTAACCTGGAGGCACTCATCATTGGCTTTCACAGCATGGCGCTTGATCTCATCGATCAACATCTGTGCATCTTTGATGGCACTCTCAAGCTCTTCGCTAGACCTGCTCGTACTTGGGGATGATATAATCTGGAGATCATCCAAGAGTTCTTGTGAGGTTTGGCTTGCAGTCCTTGCAAAGTTGCCGATAGAACCCCCTGCCACCAACTTAGTCTCTCGATTTTGGCCTTCGAGTCGACTACTCACCTAGCAAAATAATATGGTTCAGAGTTTTGGAATGAAGCTCATGGCAGTGGTTTTGTATGTCAACCAATACATCTCTCATACGCTGACAAGTAAGCTTAGGTTTATTGCATCTGACTTGGATCTTACTGACATTATACAATAGTTCATCGACATATTTCTCGAGCACCTTCCGAGGATATGTGTCCTCAAAAGCCTCTTTGGAGGTTGGCAGCAACAAGCCGGTCCGAACATAAGATTGCAGGAAGACAAATTCTACACTCTTGAGGATGAAGTAGAACTTTTGCTCGGTTCCTTGGTCTGGGTCGGTCAAAGAGACAGGAACAGTCACAGCAGTCCGAAACCCATCTGCGAGATCCAGGGAGCCAAGGAGTTCCTCGATACGAGTGACGGTGTCATCTGTGGCCTCGTTAGTAGCCATGGTAGGATTGTGAGTCTGTCGAGGTGCTCGATAATGTATATTGCTGAAGATCGTAGCAAGATCGCGACGGGGTCGCTTCGCTGTCTGATGAGGGCCAGTATTTAATAAGCTTTCTCTTTCCACTTCTTCCTTTGTCTATCTAAATTAGATTTCGACTATTCTCGTTCATGCGTCCTCTTAGGGTTGGGTGGGGGGCCCAGCGGCGGTGAATCGGCCTGCCTTCTCCCTTCTCATCTCTCAGTTCTCACCACTAGCATCAACTAGACCCGTCAATGAGGGTCATGCCCCATGGTCTGATACCTAGGCGAGGTCAAAGTGGAACGGTGGACTGCTGATCTTCATGCCCCAGTCCCGTCCTCACAGCGACCCCCGCTCACCTCCAGCGAGTCATCGTGAACCCGTTGCCTCAGTGCGTCACTTGGGCATGACGTGTCATCCGGTGAAGACTTCAGCTGAGGACCCAAGATATCTGGTAGATTCTGGAGCTGACTGTGCCTTTGTTCTGTATCTCTCCCATTCTGGTACTCAAGTACGTGAGTCGCAATGCTCTTAGTCAGTGTGCGACGCCTTAGTTAAAGATCTGACGTGGCACCCCAAGGCCCACTTCGCTTATATGCGACTATGAGCGATTTTTTTTACTTTGTGGCTAAGAATCTCTGTGACCCAGGAGCTCCACGGATAGGCAGCGGGTTTGGATTCTCCCAAAGATGAAGATGATGAGCTGCGGAATTATTATCCGGCTGTATCTATATAGATCTTGCCGAGCAACCGGGCCATTGGATAATGGGCGAACTTGATCTCTCTTGCCCTACTATCATATCGCGGTGGTCTCTGCCATAACCAAAACCCCAATTTAGACTCAAGGCCGTGACGCCGTCATGAAAATTCAAGCTGCGATCCACAAAACATTTGCGGCCCTGGACTTCGATGAGAATTCCCTGGGGCTTGTGAGATCGAAACAACATCACAACAGCCCTGGAACGGTACCGGCGCACCCTTATATCTTCGTGATGCTTTCTAACCAGGAAAATGCGTATGCAGTTTTGGATTCGAGACCCAGTGCTCAGCCTCCAGGAAACGCTGAAAACGGCATGCGCGGAATCAAAAAAACTTGGCTTCGAGGCTAGATTCATTAACCTTTACTGTGATACTCTGATCGTGGAGCCAGGGGCTTCCATCGGCTGTCTGGACAGCACATTCCAATTTCTCCAAATCTATGCCCGCGACATCCAATTTACCCCGGACAGGAACGATGTGGCGCTCAAAGCCACGATGAAGGATGAGCGTGAAATCGTCTTCCACACCCGCACCATCCCAACTGGTTTTCGCGTATCGTTCAATCTCGGTGAAAATGTGGAGGATGATGTCTGCACTCCAGAAATTCCTCGGAACAAGTTCTCCATCTCGTTCAGATGTGAAAAGCAGACGATCATCTCCGAAACTCATGAGCCTCCCGATATCGCCATGAAATTTACCGATTATCTACAACTCATTGGCGACGATGGCAAGCCCAAGGCCGATACCCGAGACAATGAGTACTACTTTGCCCCATCCTCCGTCATAAAGTTAGACTGATTTCTTATACTTCTCGCCCGGCAGCCACCTCCCTCGCCTCTTGCAGTTGCAGCTACTTGTTGCCCTGGCCCATATCCATAGTGATCGGGACTTGGCACTTTCTCTCATCGACTTCATTCGCTTCGTGTCAGCAACAGAATACAGTTCCTGGCTGAGTTGCTATGCAAATGCAATTTACTGCAACCTAGGTAAGTCAGATGCGGTGAGGTGACACAGGCCATGGTCAGAGGTAGAAAGAAGATATCTAACTCCCAGAGAATAGCTTCCAACGTCGATGTCCCCTATGTCCCGTCTCTCAACGTTGACAGCAGTCGGCAGGTCTTGGCCTCACGTCTGGCCGCGGCATCAAGCTTCGAAGATGCCTTCCGTGATTTCATGTCCAGAGCAACCAATGCAAACTACCAGGTCACCTCCGTGCACAGCATGCTAGCCAAAAGCCAGGGGGCGATGGAGTCTTTTGATTATCTGAAATCCATTCGGAATCGGGATTTCAATGAGGCGACAGAGGCGAATAAAAAGGCCAAATTGGTGTTCGAAAAGAATAAAGCGGACTTGATAGAATGCCGCGATGACTTCACCAAGGGAATCAAAACTTGGCTTGTAGAAGAGCAGCTCGGAGCAGGATGGGAAGTTTTCACGGCCTCAGTTGGCGCAGCCGTTGCTATAGGTGTCGCTTGCAGCTCTGGAGGGGCAACTGCTCCTGCCGCAGTCCAGTCGGTAGCGGATGCGGCGGATTCGGTGAGCAAGCTTCAGAAACTATGGAAGAGTATCAAGAAGATATATACAACCTTGAAAGGCATTTACGACACCATCGCGCCCATTCTCCAGAGTCTACCGAAGCTAGCCAAGAGCATTTATATGGTGATCAAAAACCTGAAAACGTCAGACAAGGCCTCGCAAACAGCTTTGGTTGAAGTGGCCATTAAATCTGAAGCTCGGGGGAAGGCCAATATCATTGCGGAATGGGACAAATTCGATATCACAGTGAGAGAAATGGAGGATGAGCTCAAGTCACATAGTATTGCCGGGAAAAAGGACTTTTTTCATGCTCTCAAGACTCTGGTCGTGAATGGCAAATGCTATATCACCACCCAAGCCACATTACTCGAACAGGGTGATAAATTAGCCACGGCCCTAATCCAAGGCCGCGTCAACACTCAGCAGGTTGGCCGTCTAGAACAGTCATTCAAGCAGATCAAGGGAGATGAAAAGGCGTTGAACTATGTCTCGCGCGCATTCTTTGACCGGGTCCTTCAAGTTCGAATCCTGGCATACCTTGATTTGGACACCTACTCAGCGGTCCATCGGTATCATACCCTTCTTCAGCGTAAGTTTCCCCACTTTTTCTTGTTATCCTCCACCGACTGACAACTACGCATCTGGATCCGCAGAGGACTTCGAAGAAATTTCTCCAATCAGTCCAGTTGGTGTCTATCAGGAACGTTTCGCCCACATCCAGAGGGCTATCGCCTCATTCGAGTCGACCACTCCGATTCAGAAACGCGTCTTCCAAATATCTTCCTTATGTGGCTGTGAGGGTCCTCAAAGCCTAGAGCAAGAACTTATCTCCCATAAGGCCGTGAACATGAGCTTGGACTCCCAAGCTTCCATTTGGCAGCGTTTTGGCAGAATCCGAATGCTGAGTGCACGGTGCGGTCTTCATACCTATCACATGTAGCAGCCCAAGAGCTTTACTAATGATGTCGTTGCTCAGATGTTACCTAGACGGCCTACAACTTGCACCAGGCTCTCATTCCTCCACACCAGCTCTTCAACTTCTCCTCAGCACGGACAGTCAATTTTTTGACCGCAGTACTGATCTTGTCGATGGCCAAACCGAAACATATTGCTTTGCTGGTAATCCTCGGACCCTGGTCTTCGAGTATGATGTTGGCACTGGCACCATCCTCTGTGACGGCAACTATGGGGCACATACCAAATACACGCCGATGACACAGTGGTCGGTGGTCATACCGCATGACATATCCCTTGATCATTATGACTTTTCCAAGCTTCGCAATCTCCGGTTCGAGTTTTTGTGTGAGTTTACCTTGCAAGAGTAAAAATTATGGCAAGGATCGGGAGATGGGTCTACACGATACAAAGGATGCTCTATGGAGCTACCAAATCAAATGGGTATCCCAAAGCATTTTGTCGGGGTAGCAATCCTATCCATTAAACAACCCTTTGAATATACTAGAGATAGGCATGCATTCACTATAAATGAAACCCTCGTCTATGAAGATTTTAATTCCCAAGAGAACGCATGGACTTCACAGACCTTTATCACTGAAGGCAATCTGAACATCGCATGTAGGAATGAAAACGACAACCCAAGACGGAGTACAGTAATAAAGACTAAAAAAGGCTAGCAGCAGGACTAACCCGCAGGCAGTAAGTGTCAAGCCACCAATCAGAAAAGCAGCGGGGGAGTACGGAGTAGATACTCGTGGATAGTCCACAGTCGATATTTTTAGATCCCTCTAGACTGCTGCTAATTGCAGGGATTGGCCTTTGCCAAGTATGGAGTAAGTGATAGTTAGAGACCAGGGAGTCTGCAGTGTGAAAAAAGCAATGGTTCAGGGGTCGGCACATGTCTTGAAAGTTGTCCCTGGAAAGGAGGTACTTTTCTTGGATGGGTCATGTGACTGTCTCGGTATATGGTCACATCACTCGCGAGGTAAGAAAGAGAAAGGACCTAACCAAGTCGACAGGCTTCGTCACCTTATTAATGCGGTTTTCTGTGGTATTTATGTAGTATTTATATCATATCTATAGCTACTGGTCGTACTCTACATATGACTGCAGCAGAGACCTCACCGGACAATAGAATGTAATGTGTATGGAGTACTAATATAACCTCCTACAGTGATCCGGATATTTACGTACTACCTATGTACGGAGTATAAGGGCCGATCTTCGGTGATCAGACGTTTTCTGATCGGTCAATAGGGATTTACCAAGCCGACAGAAAGTGTGAGGGAAACTAATTTGATGGACATACAACTAGTAAGTACTACACCTCGGAGCCTCGATATATATATACTTGTGCCTCAAGAGGAGATTGTCTCTATCAATAAAAATATTGATGGAGCTGCAGTTTGAAAACACCCGATTTCACTCGGAGCAATACCAGACTGCCCGCAGCTATTAGTAGACGAAGACACTCGACTGCCCATCAAGAGCATATAAAAGAAAGTCCGGGTTGGTACCTGAGAGGGTTGCGGGCAGCAAAACACAGCGGACGACAGCGCCAAGCCCGAAGTTTGGGTCGCGAAGTCACCCCAGCGACTTTGCCGTTGTTTACTCTCCCTCACTTTCGTGTTGACTTCATCAAATCGCTCCCCCACTTCCGGCTCCAATATCCCCCCCCTGACGTCGACCACACACGCCCCTTTTCGACCACCCCCGATTTACAATTTACTCTTCCGGCGACGCCAACTCCTCTGAGCGCCGATTGTGCATTCCTGGACAACCTTCTGTCAACTTTCCGCCCGTGCACGAGATCTGCGATCGGCTACAAACCCAAGGTGTGTGTGTGTGTGTGTGTGTGTGTGTGTGTGTGTGTGTGTGTGTGTGTGCGAACTCTGCAAGCGATAAGAACTGTCGCTATCTCCTGAATACAATCCTTGGTTCTAGTGTCTCCGCTATCCCAAAAAAGATTGTTGGATCTGGTGTTTCCGAAGGCTGGGATGGATTCAGTGCAGTTGATGGTTCCCCGTTGATTGCGAAACCCGATTGCTAATTGTTTGCCCCATTCGTTCGCAGACTTATTTTTAGACCTTCATCATGGCTGAGGGAGAGGAGGATTTCTCTTCCTTGCCATTGCCCGACCGGTTTGTTCACAAGGTTAGTTGATCCCATCTACTTCCGTTTGGGGCCGACAGATCTGGGATACTGATGTGTCTGCACTGGATCTAGAACTGGAAAGCCCGCAAGGGAGGATATGAAGAGGCCAAAGCACTATTCGAAAAATCCCCCGATGAGTCGGACCCCGTCTTCACACCTTTCATACAAGACCCCGGCCTATGGAAAGGGGCCGTGGCAGACTCCAACGTTGCCGCTCAACAAGAAGGTCTCGGGGCTTATTGCGCGTTCCTGAAGTTTGGAGGTGTTCAAGCCTGTACGAGGTATGTTCTTTTTATCTGCGCTGCTTCCTTCGCATTCTCTATACTTGGTGACAGCAGCTAACATCCCATGAAGATCCCGAGCAACTACAGTTTTCCCTATCTGCGAGAAAGGTCTCCCGTCTACGCGACCAGCTGCCAAAACGAATGCGATCGAGGCCCTCTTGTTATGTGTTGAGCTGGATAAGGCAGATCCCGTTATCGAAGAAATCATTCCCGCTCTGTCACACAAAGTCCCCAAGGTCATTGCGGCTACACTGGCGGGGTTGAAAGCCATCTATCACAACTTCGGGTGCAAAATCGTCGACCCCAAGCCGGTATTGAAGGTCCTGCCAAAGGCTTTTGGTCATGCAGATAAGAATGTCCGTGCGGAGGCGCAAAACCTTACAGTGGAACTTTACCGATGGCTGAAGGAAGCCATCAAGCCTCTCTTCTGGGGGGACCTGAAGCCCGTTCAACAGCAGGATCTAGAAAAGTTGTTCGAAAGCGTCAGCCAAGAGGGGGCACCCAAACAAGAAAGGTTCACGAGGGCGCAGCAAGATGCCATGGCCGCAGCCAGTGCTGCTCCGGAAGGCGGCGACGATGAGTTCGAAGGAGGCGAGGAATACGCGGAAGAAGAAGACGACGGTGGAATCGATGCCTTCGATCTGGCTGAACCCGTTGATGTCATGGCCAAGGTTCCCAAGGATTTTAACGAGCAGCTCTCTTCGTCGAAGTGGAAGGAGAGGAAAGAGGCTCTAGACGCTCTGCATGGAGTATTGAACGTTCCCCGCATCAAAGATGGACCGTGGGATGATGTTGTGCGGTTGCTGGCCAAATCCATGAAGGATGCAAATATCGCCGTGGTGACTGTTGCTGCCAACTGTGTTGATCTACTTGCAAAGGGCCTTCGCAATGCATTTCTTAAGTATCGGTCAACCATCATGTCGCCCATGCTAGAGCGCTTGAAGGAAAAGAAGCAGAGTGTGGCCGATGCCCTGGGTCAGGCGTTGGATGCAGTTTTCATTGCAACGAACTTGTCCGAGTGCCTGGAAGAAATCCTCGAGTTCCTTAAGCACAAGAACCCCCAAGTAAAGCAAGAGACGCTCAAGTTTTTGATCCGTTGCCTTCGCACCACCAGGGAAGTCCCGGCCAAGCCGGAAGTCAAGTCGATCGCCGAGGCGGCCACGAAGCTTCTTACCGAGTCCAGTGAGACCAACCGTGCCGGAGGAGCAGAGGTTCTTGGTACTCTGATGAAGATCATGGGTGAGCGGGCGATGAACCCGTTCCTGGAAGGCCTCGACGACATCAGGAAGACGAAGATTAAGGAGTACTTTGACACGGCTGAGGTCAAAGCGAAAGATAGACCTAAGCCCATTGTTGCCCCGCCCAAACCCGCCCCTGGAAAGAAGGTTCTCGGAGCAAAGAAACCCGCGTTGGGAGCAAAGAAGTTAGCCCCGCCTCCTGCTGAGGAACCGGTGGCTGCTCCTTCACCCAAGCCTGCTACAAGATCCATTCCTTCGAAACTAGGAGGGGCCCCGAAGCCCACTGGTCTTTCCGGCCCAGGCGGCCTCAAGAAGAAGCTTGGCGGTCCAGGAGGACTAGCATCTCCGCAACGACGGGTTATCTCGCCCCCATCCGAAGATCAACCGCCGCCGCCTGCAGCCCCCAAATTTGGTCTTGCAAGAGGACTTGCCGGCCGTCCGATAGCGAAGCCATCAGCTCCCAGCGAGCCGGCGCCCGCTCCGGCAGCTCCCCAGTTGAGTGGAATTTCGGCCATCGAACGAGCTGAGCTGGATGAGCTGCGTGCGGAGAAGGAGCGGTTTATGCGGATGATTGAGGATTTGAGGTCGGAGAGAACCAAGCTGAACTCCCAAGTAATGGAGCTCCAGGACCAGAATGCACAGCTCATCGAAGATCACACAAGAGATGTCCTGAGCATCAAGGCCAAAGAAACTCAACTGGTCCGAGCACGAAGTGATGCGGAAGCAGCGGAGCAGTCTGTTCAAAAGCAGCAGCGAGAAATCGAGCGTCTGAAGCGTGAGCTAGCAAGGGCCCTTCGTGCTAGCGCCATGAGCCCTCCCAATACCCTGCCGGAGAATATTGGTTTACCTATGTCGGAAACCAGTTCCGTGTACCAAGACGATGGCCGCGGACCAATGTCCCGGTCTAGTCTTCTCGCCGGCTCACGGTTCGAGAGCTCACGGCCGCGCAGCTATGCATCCGCCAGCCCAAGTGAAGAGAAGGAGAACAATGGTCTGGATTCCTCAGGACTGAGTAGCAGAGAAGGCGGCCTTGGTCGGCGGAAGCTCAGCCCTACATTTGGTACCGGCTACTCTGGGCTGGGAAGTCCCACCCGCTCGTCGGTGCTGGGCTCCGGCAGTGCTTCTGGCGAAGATCAACCTACCAGGAGCGCGGAACCGGCGGAGAGCTGGAAGAGAGCCGCAGAAGTCACCAGCCAGCTGAAGGCAAGAATCGAACAAATGAAGGTATGAATTTTGCGCCCCATGAGCTGAACATGCTCCTCTTAGTAGGACCGTTACTGATTTGCACTACAACAGGCAAGGCAAGGGCTTATCCGACCACCTTCACAACGCTAATGACTGAATGATTAACACGACCTGCTTTTTACTTCTACTTCTACCCCCCTTCAACGTGTTCTTCATTCTTCATTCCGCTCACGCCTATATCTGCATCGGTTCTTTTCATCAGGTGTCTCTTTTACTACTTGGGTGGGTCTTTCGATCACCATCCTGCCACTACTACTATACTATCATCAGTTCGGTTGCTTTTCATCCTGGGGTGCGCGGGGCTGCGGAAATTCTCCTGCCTGGAATCTGGGAATCAAATGGGTCAAGGGGCATCTGGTTGCATTCGCTTTGGGTTGATTATTTCTGCCTGGTTTTTTTTTTTTTTTTTCATCATACCATACCGGATCATGCTTTGATGTATAGACGTTCCTGTATCATGTTTTAATCTTAAGGGCTGTATTGTACGGATAAGACGTGGTCGCTGGACGGGTCGGTACTTGCATGTACCTTATCTACCTGTTTGTGGGTCAGGCCCGGCACTATGTGGGTAGATGGGCTAGACCGCGGACCGAAAAGTTTTTGAGAACGGGGGTTGAGGTCCGCAACTATCCACCAAGGGTTGAAAAGTGCAAAAGGTTGTGGCTCTTCACTCTACAGGCCGGGACAATACAACTACGATGTACAGATGCAGACTTCACATGAATGCTTGATATCACAGGGGCACGGCGGGGTAGAGAAGGGAGAAACGACTACAACGGTGGTGACAGGTTGATGTGTGAAATAGCATTCATGGATGGGTATCTGCAACGTGTACATGAAGGAAAACAAAGTATGGGATAGAATGACCGTCCATGACTAAATGGAATGGATTTTAGGGAGGCGTGAGGAATGGACTCCTCAGCGCGTGGGAAAAGCTAGAAATGCCATCGATAAGATTGGTGGTATCCGAGCCCTGAACTCCGTGTAATTTTCCCCTCAGAACTTTTTTTTCAAGTGCTTTTTGAGGAAAAGTCCGCAGTATTCATTAAAGTTCGTTGATTTTTGTGTTAAATCCCGTCTGTGTTAAGCTAGCTTAGACACGGATGGCACCCTCAACGGCCTTGCGCTTCTTCTCCTGGCGGGCGACGGCCTTGGCGCCCATGATACCACCACCCCAGTGGCGGCGGGACTCCTCAGTCTTGTCGGTGTAGCCCTCCTTGACGGCGGAGAGGAGCTTGGCGTACTCAGCCTTGTCCTCGGCGCGGACCTCGGTGAGAGCGAGGACGGCAGCGGTCTGGCAATAGGTTAGTGGGTGATTGAGGATGGCTATGGTTGTGGAGTCTCACCTTCTTGTGGACAACGGTACCGAGACGAGCCTTGCCCTTGACGATGGCGTAGGGGACACCCATCTTGCGGCAGAGAGCGGGAAGGAAGACAACCAGCTCAATGGGGTCAACGTCGTGGGCGATCAGGACGAGGGAGGCCTTCTTGTTCTCGACGAGGCCGACAACGTGGTTGAGACCGTACTTGACGTTGTAGGGCTTCTTGGAGACATCCTCCTTCTTCTTGCCCTCAGCGACGGCGGTGGCCTCGGCGTGGAGACGCTCCTTCTTCTCGACCTTGGTCTCGGGGCGGTACTTGTTGAGGAACTTGAAGGTCTGGGCAGCGGTGTTGCGGTCCAGGGTGGCCTGGAACTGAGCAATGGAAGGAGGGACCTTGAGGCGGAGGTTCAAGATCTTCTTCTGGCGCTGAAGACGGACATACTCGGGCCACTTGACGAAGCGGGACAGGTTGCGCTTGGGCTGGATGTCCTGGCCAATGCCGAAGTTGCGGGAACGCTTCTCGATGAGAGGGTTCTGCGGCGAGAGATTAGCATCTCCCCGAGGTCGCTGGAGCACAGGGGATATATGCAGGATTAATCACATACCTTGGGGGCCTTCTTGGAACCAGCCTTACCCTGGGGGTAGGGAAGGGGGGCAGTCTTCTTTCCGGACTTGGGGGCAGGCTGTCATTGAGAAAAGAAGATCAGCAATCGCGTCCATCTGCTGCATCTTCCTTGAACTCTAGAGAGAACACAAGCCGGGAACGAGTCCGCGACGTTGTGCCTCCAGCCAAATCATCACTGGCGCTCGCATCCTGACGGAATTGAGCGACCAGCGGAATCATCGCTTCTCGACTGCGCGAGATGAAGCGGGACGAAATTGTCTCACGACATGTCGCAGGATAGTCGATAGCTCATTCTAGGTAGAAGAGGCGTAAACTGGGCAAATCTATGTGCTTACCATTTTGTCGACTGGGATCCGCGGCGGCGTTGGGTGACGGGATTGACAGACGAAGGAAAGGAAGAAAAAGATCCTGAAGCAATTTCACGTCGAAAAGAAAAGGCCCCGTTGCTTGTGTGGGCCGCGCTCGGACTATCTCGCCTGCCGCGCTCCGGAAAGCCGCCGCCACGTGACATAGGGCTAGCCCTTTGTCTTTGGTTCCTGGTTTTTATCTGAGCCTCATAATGCCATTAACCAACCAACCCTCACCGCAAATCCCTTGATGGTCTAGTTGGTTTATGGCATCTGACTGTAATATCGCATTGTAATCAGAGAGTCCCCGGTTCGACTCCGGGTCGAGGGATCTTTTTTGCCTACATCCCGTATTTCTTATCTTATCAGCTACTCAGTGAAGCCCCTCGTCATGTAGACTATATGATTGATTGTCCACTTTCTCGCCATATGTTTTTTCGACCCTCCTAAATCTTTACTTGGTCTTGTAACAGGCCAATTCTATCCTGCTCTACGACCCTCAATTAGGACACCCTGTAACGTTAGGATTCTAGCCTACACTTACACTTCCATATACCAGGACACCCAGCACTGGCCCCGCTATAGTAGTTCTGCGGCCCTACCTCATCCTTTATACTTACCATTGACTCCCCTCTCCAAGAAAGATCTGTGACCTCCGATTATATCTGTTTCAGTACCTATATGAGCCTTCTGATCATCGCCAACATGAACACTACCACGATGAGGACGAGGACGGCCCGAGTTCTGTTCTACAATCAGCAAAGGTATATTGAAGTTGGCATGTGCTTTAACACCTACCCCGAGAACCTGATCGAGACCGCCTCCCTCAGGGAACCCAGGCGCTTGGCCTTCGTCACTTTCGTCTACGTAATGTTAGCTCCTAAAAGCCTTTGTCTCCCTGGGACAAGGTCTATGGGTACGTACGTAGAGTCGGGACCGCAGCAGCCATGCCAGCAGAAAAGAGACAGAGGAGAATAGAAAGCTTCATAATGAGAAGGGTCTACTAGATAAGCGGTTGAGCAAGCTAAGCTGGAATACTTTGTTAAGTGAGTGGTAGGAGGGCCAAGAATGTGAACTGGAATATCTAAAAGTAAGAGGAGAAGTGATAAAAGCAGGAGGACCAATGTCCCTTTTACGTTCCCTCGAAAGTATGCTACGGAGATAGAAAGATAGGGTTATTTCTGATATATCTGGTATCTGCAATGAACCCTACTAGTGTATACCACGAAGTCAATGGGAAACTACGGACCTGCATGTCCTCAATTACTGTTCGGCTTTCCTGTAGGATTCAAAGATGATATATCAGGGCATACGTAGACCCGTATATCCCTCAGCACTCTCTTCCCAACCATACCATGTCCCCACCCAAAGAGAGACACTAAATTCCAGCTCAAATGCATCGAAAACCATCCTACATAACATACAAATCGGTCCCAATCCAGCTAGAACCCCACAGAAGACAAATTCATAATCGTAACATCTCAAATCATAATAGCCTCTGTATTTACCTCCAAGCCCCCAGCACAGGCAACGAACCACGACCGATCCCCGAGCTCGCCGCCTGTATAGCCTTCTTCTTTCCCGATGAGCCCTCCTGATTGCGTACCGCAGACACAATCTTGTCAATATTCGTCTCCACCACAACCCCACCGATAATCATCTCACTCAAAACAGCATGCATGGTCTCGTACCCAAAGATGAGATCCAGCTCGCAGACATTCTCAAACATGCGATCTAACGCCTCCACAAATACCTGGATCAGATCGATGAGCGCGAGCGGTGACTCCGTGGACGTGGAGATCATGATGAACGACAGGGTGGCATATGTCCGGTAGGTGATTTGGGTTGGCGCGTCCGAGGGGCCATTGGCGGCACTGGAACTGGCGCCCCGGGACAGCAACGGGGGCAAGGGCAGGAAGTTACAGGCGCTCGGTGGTCGCTGGGAGACCAACTGGTAGATTTGCGCAATGAGGGACTGTTTTGTCTGCGTATCCTATTACAGATGGGGCGGATTAGCAATGAGGTCTTTGTGCGCGTATGGCTAGCGACTGAGGGGCACTCACGATTTGGGTGTAGAACTTGGTTAGGCGTGGTTGGCCGTTGTTGTTGAAGACGAGGACGGCGTTGATCATGTTGGCGGCAGTTGTTTCGGGCTCGGTGGGTGGTTTGTGAGGATGTAGTTCAGTAGTGGACGGTAGATATGTCAAGGTGAGGTGACTTGGCAACCAAGTTGGCAGGGTCGTCAGTCTAGAACGATCGCTTAAATGTCGTGATCGCGTATCAGTCCGAATAATGAATGGCCGATTGCTGAAGGTGGTCCCTCTCCGCCTTATCGGCCTGCGCGGAGACTCGGCAAAGATGCCCGGGACTCCGGACCGCCGCTCGGAAGACTTTCTTATCCCGGGGACAATTTCTGGAGAAGCTCTTGCATTTCAAGAACCACTTCGAACGAAGTACAAGTCAATCGCAAAGCAGTTTATGGGTTCAATAGCGCGCGCACAATGAAGAACCGACTTTTCTCCCTCGCCACTTTCTCCCAACGGAAATCGCCATTGCCTTCCATTCACCGCAACCATTCAACAATAGCGACTGTCACGCCCTCTCCCAATCCGCCTCCCAATCCGCACCCAAAGAAAACGCTCCTCCAGGACCTCTCCCCCACCGCACTCAACTATTACTGGGATACACCAGAGCCGACTGAAGAACAACTAGATTATGCCAACAAGTTCTTCGCACGCTCTCGCCACTCTCCATTCAGAGTATGGTCCGCGGCCAAATTCCGCACAACACCGATGGATACGGGGACGCCCGAAGTAGCGTTCCTAGGGCGGTCGAATACCGGCAAAAGCTCATTGTTGAATCACATCATGGATGACAAGGTATGCTATGCATCGTCAAAACCCGGCCGCACGGTGACGATGAACGCGTTCGGAGTTGGAGGGACCAAGGGCGGCGAATCGAAGGTCATACTGCTCGATATGCCGGGGTACGGAAAAGGCAGTAGAACGCAATGGGGACAAGAGATCATGAAGTACCTGAAGAAGAGGAAGCAGTGAGTGTCTCCTTGAGAGCTTAGGAATTCATGGTATGGACCTAGGATGAACTAACAACCACTTCCTGTGCTCTAGACTCCGACGTGCCTTCATCATGATAGACGGAGAACACGGCCTCAAGTACTCCGACAAGGAAATCCTCGAGCTGTTTCGCCGTTACGCTATCCCGCACCAGGTCATCGTCTCGAAAGTTGATAAGATTCTGGCGAAGAGAAAGAGTCAAATCCAGACCGGAATAACGGGTGAGAGTATACTTGCGGTGCATAAGTCGCTGGAAAAGCTGCGACCGATTATTCAGCCCAAAGGTCGAACGGAAGGACCACCTGCTTTGGGTGAGTTATTGACGAGTAGTTCGTCGGCTTACAGAAGCTCCAGGGATTACTTGGGAGTCGCAGCCATCCGTTGGGCCATTCTATCCGCTGCTGGATACGACGGGACAATGGAGGTGAAGGCCGAACAGCCCGTATCTCTGACCTCGACAACCGCTGAGGAAGAGCCTTGAGAGGGTCTCATGCCTGGATTATCTCATCTGGTAGGAGATGTTTGTTTTCCCGTGGGCTGACCGGCCAGCTCTAGGTGGGATCGCGCGAAGATGCTCTGTTTCCATATAGCAACTGCTCTATCATCTGCAGGATCGGAGTACTGCGTGGAAATCGAGACTTCTTTAGACACTTAAGCGAATGCGTTATATGCTGGCATTGAAGAGAGCACATGCTGGGCCTCGCGGATTAACCAAGGGATGTGGTCGCTGCTGATGTTTGGCGTTGTCCATTATTCGAGCTTGCGACTCGAGTTTTGATCAGCCCGTACCGGTGCCCACGGGCTCGTCGATCACTTCTCGGCCTCTCTTCTACAGGTGTGGATCATGATGTGGCCAACCTCAAGTATCCAAGAGGCTGGTGCCGTGAGCTTTTAAACCGAAGATTTCCGGTAAATGTAGTATAAAATGAGCGCACATGTACCCTTACGGTCTATAGAAGGCCGAGATAGGTCGGTTATATAGTATATATATATATTTTAGTATAATATCATATTCAGATTGCAGATAAAGCCAGTTTAGGTCTATAGGGTTCGATTATAAAACAGAGAACGGAGGGATTGAAAATACGTCCAGGGGTGCATGTGTTCGATAGCGGCACACAGGAGGATGTAAGGATGCGCATCGAACATAGCGGATATAAGACAGAGCGAGAGGTAGGGCAAGAGGGCACGAGAGAAAGATAATTAGACAAGAGGTTGAGTTCGTTTTGAATGCCAAAACGCCTGTCCGTCATGATGCTGCATGTCAAAGGATGCTAACCACGCTATGCAAATCCTCATAAAGGGAATTATAGTTCCATTGATTGGGGTATCGTAGATGTTTCATGGCTCGAGTATGTCGCGAAAAAAGTGGAAATATAACGTGAGAAAACCGCCGTTTGCTTGGCTTGTCGCGGAGGTAGAAAAGGTAGGTGAAAGGTATAGAGCATCAGGCGTCCGAAAGGTCGTAGTCTTCGTCAGTATCACTGACTTCCTGGCCCCATCTATTGACGACTATGCGTCTTCCTAATTGCTCGCTTGGTACTCCATCGCGTGAGGCGCCAAAGTCAAGGACCTGGAACTAATTAGCGAGTAGAGAAAAGACACGACCGACGAGCTGAACTTACCTCGATGTAGGTTAAACTATCACGCTGCACGGCAGCAACGCATCTCCGGTCATTGAACTTGACCTGCCAAACACCACTGAGGTCGGTGAGCAGATCTCTGACACACTCCCCAGTTCGTACATCCCACATTTTCAGGGTCCGATCCGAGCCTGATATGACCTTCTGACCATCATGCTGGAAACAGGTGATAGCGCCGGTGTGGGCACTCAGCATGTTCTTGCACTGACCACTTTCAGGATCCCAGATTCTCAGTGTAGAATCCGCAGCCGCTGAGACTAGACGGTCACATTTAAGGTCGAGAAGACCAACGAGGGAGGTGTGGCCTTCAAGATTATACAGGATAGAACCGGTTTCTAACGACCAGATCTTAACCATGTTATCCATGGAACCACTGATACACCGATTCCTCTTGTGATCGAGGACAACGCTATACACCTTCAAGGTATGCCCTTGAAGCCGATGTACGGTCTCTCCAGTGGATATTTTCCAAACCCGCACAGTGCAGTCATAGCTTCCACTTACTAATGTGTCGCCGTGCGCCGCAATCGCCCTGACAGAGTGCTGATGACCGGCGAGAACACGGACGAAGTAGGGGCAATCTATGTCATCGACATTGGGTCCGCTCTGGTAATAACCTGGATCATCTGGCTTAGGAAGCTTCCACACTCGAAGGTTTGAGTCGCGAGAGCCCGTAATGATCAATGGTTCCTTTGGCATCATCTCGGGGGTGCCATCGGCCTTCCTTCCCACTTCTGTCGGTAGAACAATCTGCAGGCAGCGCACTGTTGAGGTGTGGCCGTGAAATATCTGGGTGCATCGGGCCTTCTCAATATCCCAGACTCTGACGGACCTGTCGGTAGATCCAGAAACCAAGGTGTTGCCATAATACTCGAGTGCCCATACACCGCCTTCGTGGCCCTCGAGAGTCGCCCTTAGCTCACCGGTTTTAGTGTCATAAACGTTGATATTTGTGTCATCGCTCCCAGTCAGAACTTTATCCGTGTCGAATTGGAGGCAAGTGACGACGTGACGGTCATGGGCGCGGAAGGCGATGTGTCTTGGCTTGACATTAGGCTTCATCCAAGCCTTGTGAATGGAATGATGACGCTGATAAAGCGATTTGTAGAGATGTAGTCCACGGAGGGACGGCAACCCGATGTCGGGATAGGGCACTGCCGCAGCTGCGGCGTTCGCTGCCGCGTAAGGTCCTTCGGATGCGGAAACCTCCTTCCTCCAGTCGGAGGATTCGGAATGATCAGTACCACTAGAAGAGATCTTCCGCTTCGAGAGTTTACGACTAGACACGCGAGTGCAAGCCTTTCTTTTTGGCCGGCGACTTACAGACAAGGTTCTGTCACTAGACTCTCCCAAAGATTGCAAGGCCGGAACAGAAGAGGATTCTGGATCGGGCTTGATGAAAGGGGACAGACACATGTCCTTCTCATAGTCCTCACTGCCGTTCGGGAATTGCCATCCCCAGCCCTCCCTGATTGCACGGTCTAGTTCCCCATCTGGAAGAACATAACCGTCCTTCTCAAAAAGTTCCTTCCAGGACTTTTCATCGGAATTGATGATATGTCTCCATTTCTTGGACACCTGTGCTGCGCGGCACATGGTTTGGACATCAAAGTACTTCACGATGTTGAGGCTGAGCTCAAGAGGAAGAAGAGCCAGGAAGTCACATTTTAAAGCCGGGTTGACGACGTCCGCAACAAAATGCAAAGTCGGCTTCGGACAGCGCCTGAGAAGTTGATACATCATGTATGTTTTCATTCCGTCGGGCACCGAGTCAAAGAAATCCAACACATTGGGAATATCCATCATGGAAGTGGGGCGTTGCATCATGGGGCCCGCAAGCTCGTCGGATTTGGCGCCATATGACGCATCTCCCTTCGAATCGCCCATATGCAAAGAACCAATGAATGCAGAATCATTGTTGTCGAAGCTGGAGTCTGTGTCCTCCTGGTCTTCAGCGGAATCAAAAGAGGATTCGGCGATTCCAGCATTCAGGGCCGCAACTGGGGACAAGCTTGGGCTGGGCAAGCACATGTCTTGGGCGACAACATTGTCAATGAAAGCAAGCTGTGAGGCCGACTCGATAGGAAGATTCTGAGAATTGTCACCCGGTGCATCGTAGCCGGAATCCTGAGTGTCGGCAATCCCTACTTGGTCTTGGCTGGGATCCGACCCGGTTCTTTCCAGCGCAGGCGTCGTGAAAATGGTCTCAGTAGAACAGCCGATTTGCCTGTTGTGTTCCTGGATAGCAGTCTTAGTACGCAAGGACTCTTTCCTTGCGCCCACCGCCTGCGAGACTCCCTGGGAGGCGACTTCTGAGGATAAAGGGGATCGAAGTAGTGTCTCCCTACGAGGGTTACTGGCACTGTGAACCCTTCTTCTGGACATTATGCCTTCCATGGGGTTATTGCTATTGCTTTCCGTCTCTGGAGTCGCTAAGCCAGCCACGGTAGGATGGACGGGCGTAGAGCCATGTGAGCGAACGGAACGGAACGAAGGCTCTGACGGGACTCGGGGGGGACGCGGCCGTAGGGTACCCTGTTGTGCTTCCGGAAGCCGGCGCTTGGCGATGGACAGGTGATTTGAGGGCTGGTTGGAGGTCCTGTGAGCAAGGCGTCTTGGTAGCTGAGCATCATCTGTAAACGAGGCCACAGATCGCACAAGACCATTCGAAGCCTTGAGCGCGTCATTCTTCTCGAACAACTAGTCAAGTTAGTAACCACAATCTAGAATGGTAGCCATGTAGTTGAAGAAACCTAAATAAGGGATGAAGATTCGCCGCAAATAAGGGCTATAGACGTACCTCATTCAATGTGCCTGCGGTATCTTCAGGTTCATGAAATACAACCGGTTTCCCGTCTAATTCAAATCTGATATTCCGCAGTGACAATGGTGTAGGAGCAGATGCCAGTGGGTAGAGTTTAGGATCAAGATCTTGCGCTGCGCGGGGCGGCCTGATGAGCACGGGAGGAAAGGTGGTGGTGGTTGTAGTTGTTGTGGTGACGACAGTCGTTCGAGTAGCAGGAGCAAAGGAAAATTGACCGACAGAAGCACTAGGAGACCCAGAACCGAGGCCACGGCCACTTTTGTCGTCCTCCATATTGCAGTTGTAGGGTTGGATATATGCGACCGACTCGGTGGGATGTACGAGGGGGTAATGGGGATGTGTGTAATCGCGTGTTGGCGTGGCAAGGGAGAATCAACTTGGACAAATTCGGAAGGTATGATGCATCAAAGAAGGGTGTTGGAGCTGTCGGGTGATGAAGACGATCACAGGAATGTGAGATGATTGTTTATGTGAGGAAGCTGGCCAGCCGTACGTCAGGGCAAGAAGTCGATGTCAAATGAGGGCCGCCAGCACGGTATACACGCCCGCAAAGACCATCCGAGTGCGCACAGGTGTGGAGGGGTCTGGCTAGAACATGACCGTGGTATTGACAGATCTGTAGGGGCCTGGATGGAGAGAAATCAGACCGGCGTCGAGAGTTGTAAAGAGTGAACGAGGGCAGACTGTGGCGTGCTCTGCTGACAAGGAGGTGTTGGGCGGCGGAGAATGATGGAGGGAGCTGAAGGTGGTTGGTTGTGCCTCCTTCTGGTCAGGCTTAGGCTCTTCGCAGCGGCCGGTGGTTCTGTCCTCAGTGGCTCCCGGCTAGCCCAATCTGGTGCCTTCCCGAGGCTGGTGGGCTCCGCAATGTGAAGACTACTAATAGTAGTATTGACTAGTTGACTAGTAAAAAAAAAAAAAGAGTGATGGTCTAAAAGTAAAAGAATATGATCGGGCGGCAATCAAAGAGATCACGGTTGATAACGGAGGATGGAGAGATCAAAAGGAAGGTACGGACTAGAGATAAAAGGTAAAAAAGGGTCAAGGGAAAAAAAAACCTTAGAGAGGCAAGGCGGGTGGTGAATTTTGCCGTCCTGCAGTTGGATCACCCAGCGCTCGGAGCACTCCCTGAAGGGGACCACTTTCCAGGATCGTTACACTTACGATGTATCCAATGGTGGAGTTTGGGCCGGAACACCCATTCATACTAACAAGTAACAACAAGCAGAGATCGACTCGCGTGTCTACCGTCTAGTGTCTACCTCTACTACATGACGGTGCCTGCTTTGACCCCACCGATTAAGGCTCACCTCAAATCAAGGAAATTTAATCTTTTTGTCGAATCGCTGTTGGTGCTTTACGGATGATAGCCGCTGCCCCGATTCCATCAACCCAGATCTCTTCTTCATACTTGACACATTCTGCTCCAGGGCGTCAGTTACATATGACACCTCACCTTCTGCGTCTTTTCTGAGATTTCTCGTGCTTTCCACCATCAAGATCTTACCTAAGCCTCTCGCAATTCTCCCAGTAAATAATAGTAATCCTTACCGAGTAACGGTTGGCTTTCGTTTCTGGCTTTGCCACCTGCCCAAAGCACGTGACATGGTGGGGTCCGTCGTATCGTCCTTTTTCCTTCGGCCTTCTTTTCGATGGTTCATCTGCTGAATGTTCTACTTGGTTCATGGTAAAACTAAGTTTGGGGACCCTGCTGTGCCTAGATTTTCATCTGGGATGGGCCATTCTTTTAGATAAAGGAAACCGTAATCGGTAATCCCATTCGCAATCTTATCAATTGGAGAATCATAGATATGGTCGAGATACTAGGTAGTAGATAGGTGCTACTATCGACATTCGACCGAGATACGGAGTAGGATTTGAAGACTGGCCCCAGGGGAATTGCGGGGAAGCGCCAGAGATAAGTGCGTATCGTCAGGATGAGTGGATGGGCTGTGGTTCGTAATTTAAGCTACCGCGGGACTCTGCTTTATCGACTGTTTCAGACCGGTGTTACCAACGGGGCGACAATTCATCCAGTGTCCTTTGTCGACTTGTCCAGACGATATGTCGCTCAGTGAACCTGCCTCATCAGGCTTCCTCTGCAAGGAAATAGTAGCATACAACGACGAGTCATTTGTACCACATCCCAACCGCATCCCTTAGGTCCTGTTCATCGTTTCAGTATGTCTAGGTAGCAACTTGCACCACTGGCGATACTTCTAAGGTGGTTGGTGGAACTCGGCGATAAAATGATGCATCATGTTTATGTCTCCAGGAATGCAAACTGACCACTTCGCAATGCTGGTCGGATGAACTATGTGGTATCTGCAACATGGCGGGTAATTTTCAGAGACCTCCCCGACTTTGCGCCCTCTCTATATATAGTTCCAAACCAACCCGAGACGAGGTTACGTGAGACGCAAACTTCCCCAACATGACATAAGGAGACATACGAGTAATTGCATTATTTCCCCCGTACAGAACCACTGCTAGCCATTGTGTGTCTGTCTCGAAGCAAAAGTCAGTTTCGATGGAGAGACAAACACGCTGGCGACTCCCGTGACCGTACCTTGGGTGTTCGTATGGTGTCGTCAACCTGACTTGGTTTTGTGCTTGGTGCTTCAACTTCCGACCTCATCGCCCCGAACATCATTTACTGACCACCACCCTTGTCCCTCTGCTAAATGCGCACGATCCTTCCAATCTCACCACCTAGCTGCCCAGCATGGTACGAATTAAGTTCACTGGTCCCCCGTCAACCGTCCAGGTACAGGCCCCGCAGAATCTTCATCCCCTTGCCTCCAACAACAGGCCTATCACTCGTATCAGGGCACCAGATGTGGTCGAGGTACTCCCCAGGTTGACACTTCAAGAAAGCCTACATTTGAAGCAACAGCAGAGCCTGGAGATGGTTCAGATAATGTTACATGTCTCGGTACGTAGCCCGCCGCTCTCATAAATCGCGTCCAACTATATCTGACACGAAAATATAGTTCGGAACTTTGTTCTATCTTCGGTTCGTTGGGTGTCAACCCAAAACTTTCCTCGAGTAGAGCCAGTCTTATACGTGTTGCGCAGGGAGTTCTTACCGCTTCCATGCTTCGACGATCGGGATCTCAGAGAAGCTCAACGGGAAAGCCGACTCTCGTATCGGCAATTTATCGACAAACAGGCACGCGACGAGGCCCTCGCTCGCAATGCGGAAGTTCCCTTTGGAAGAGGCAAGAAAGGCCAACCTTTAAAGATCATTCTCCGTGGCTCGGATCCTAAGGCGGATATGATTCTAGATATTTTGGTAAGCTCACCGGATCTAGTGTTAGTTTGTGCTACTTACATGCTCAGGAAACCGGCATCTTCGACGCTTTGAGCAGAAATGTGCTTGAGGCCGTCCAATTGACCATTCTTGTCGATAAGGATGCTCCCGACAATGTACTCGAGTCATATACATTTTCCTTCAAGTATACCGGGGAGACTGGTGATGTTAACAGTCGACTAGAAAGCCTGTCTATTGAGCCAGTGGGCTGTGTGGCCGATATGAAATCAGCGCAAACAGCTAGGATAGGCCTGGAGACTATTGTCAGGCGCTTGATCACTCTCAGCGCCTTCCTTCCAACCTTGCCAAGTGTGTACTCAACTACCTCCATTGGACTCTCGCTCATCATATATTGCAGACAAGCGGAACCTGGGTGTCCACCTTTTCTACACCGACGATTGTCCTCCTGAGTATGACCCTCCAGGGTTTAATGGGGCAGCGAATGATGATACGATTAAGTTTCCACTCAACGACAATTGGAAAAGAGAATCACAGTCGTGTGGACAGATGGATAGTGGATGGCATACGTGAGTAGCCAGCCCCGTTTGAGTTATCTCAACTGATCGCCAGCGTAGTGTCGGACTCAAGGTGACCTCGCTCAAATGGACCGGACCCGAGCCTGAAGGATCAGACGCTCCACCCCAGATACCCCCTGACCTCAAATACAACGACCCTGTACGAAGATTGGCGGACGTTGGATTTGATGATAAAGAGGACATATTGCGCACACTGGGAAGCAGGGCTAGCACAACCAAGGAGAACCGATCACGACCAGATGACGATCTTTCTTTGTTGCCTTCTCGGGGGATCAATGACAATGGAGTGTCGACACAGGATCTTGTAGAAAAACATCAACTGCAGATGATGTTGCCGGTAAGTTGAGGGTCCATTGGACTTGAGCTGCGAGACTGTTGTCAAGGCGGCTAATTGTGATAGTCACAAGGGACAGGTGGTTCAGACAGTGATCTGGTGCCTACACAACCGCTTAAGCCTAGCATCACGCTCGAGAATGGCAATAGAAGCCTCACGAAGAGTCGGAAGTTTGTCCTTACGGAAGAAGTTCGGCACAAAATGCAGGAATATCTACGCTCAAACGACCTCGATGCTTCGAAAAGGGTGGAGGATCAGAGCAGTATCAGGTGCCAATGCGGCTGGGATGGCGAAGAGGCAGCTATGGTAAGATGATAGCCCACAAGACAACAACCACTGACATTTCCAGGTTGAATGCGCTTTTTGTCGTACGCGTCAACATATGCTGTGTTACGGTTATGAAGATGCTCTAGACCCTCGGGTCCCCGACGTTCATGCATGCTACCAATGCTTGCTTAAGCCAGACGAATCCCGATTGCTTCGTGAAATGAATAGCTTGGTGCTCCTAAGGAGGGCTGTGAGACTTATTTTAGATGAAGGGTATCCGAACAGAACGTCACTATTTACGCAAAAGCTTCGTGAGTTACCTGTGAATATAGGCTGCTCTATTATCTGACCATAGACAGATTGCAACGGGCAGACCATCGTCCAAATAACAGATATCCTCAGAAAGCGCAAACTCCTCCAACCCACCCCGGGAAGTAAGGCCAAAGGGTTCTTGCGGAAAGGCTTACCCAAATTCATCATCCCCAGCTCGGAGGACATCCAGCAAAGATTACAAGGGGAAATACTAAGCCCCATGATCAAGATCCAACATCATGTGAGCATTCATAACTGATTAAATATGATCAGCGCTAACCTACCGCAGTATGCTCAGGATAGTCCGCAAAATTCGCCCCAGCTATCCCAATCTGTGACTGGCGATGAGCTTGATTCGATTGCAAAATCACTTTCCCAGGAAAAGGAAGAGCAGAACTCGGCGTTTGAAACACAAGAGGATGGAAAGAAGACACCTGATTTTACCGAGGAGCTCACAGATGTGCTGGAAGAGAGCCAGGGTCGGAAGAGAAAGGAGCCGTTGACAGATGGACACGGTCAACCCAACACGACGAAGACTGCTCCCCAAATTGACGCACCCACACCAAGGCGATTCAGTAGTAGAATCTTACGAAAGGACAGCAAAATTCAGGAACAACAAGAGGCTAAAGCTGTCAAGGCCAAGAATTTCCACCAGCAGACGCCTACTCGCCGGAAATCAATAGAAGGCGGCCTTCGCCGCAGCAGCAGAAAAAGACGCAAAATCAGCAATTACTCCAAACTTGTCGACGTTGGCGCCGACAACTCCGAGGACGATAGCTCTTAACGCTGTCTTCTTAGGGATGATGCCAAGTCTAAATCCTTGATCCTGTCTCCTAGCTGAAACCACCGGAGGAAGGTTAAGGATCCATGGCCGAGCATTACAAATCGATCAGCAATCACTCAGCTCCAGGGAGAAAGAGAGGAGCACAGGCGTCAATCAAGGGAGCCTTCTCTGAATAGTGGTACAATGCCCGTGCACCCGCGACTTGAGACCAATACTCATGCAACCCGGTGTTTCAATTCAGCAACTATCGATTCAAGAATGAAGCTAAAGGGCCTATCCGTGGGGGACAGGCGGAAGTGAATGAGTCAGTGCGCAATATAGGAAGCATGATGGTGAAACCTATTGAAGGAAGCTTTATGATTGGCCACAACTACCTCCTGTTACCTTTGCTGGGACACCCCATGCATCACCAACCTACGTTACCTTCCGTTGCATCTACATCCTCTATACCACTCACCGAGAAAACAAAAGAGGTACATATCCCAACGTACCAAATATGAGCATTGTTTCATATCCAGAAAGCTGTGTCAGCTAGTCATCCTTGACCGGCGCAGTCAAGTTTAAATTCAGAGCTCTCCACCAATCTACCACATCAAAATAGATATCTAGAAATCCAGCGCTTTGAAACAAAGCCTGTCTGACAAGCGACCACTACCGCTCGCTATTAGCCTATACTACCCTTCTTCACCTCCTTCCCTTCCTGAAAATCCACCTACCTATATTCGAATATGCCGATGACACAAGAGAGTCCCTGTTCGCACCATGGACCCTGACAGTTAAGCTCATGGCTAAAATCATGGTGAAACATCCTGGCGCTGCATAGACGGCAGTTCCGTCCTCTCCGTCTGCCGAACCTACCGAACAAACCCGTTTGCGTTCGCCTCCTAAGGCCCACTAGCACCCACCTATGTTTTTACAATCTACACAGCCTTGGGGTGTGCGTGTGCGCGTGCGCGTGCGTGTTTCCCTGGGGAAGTCTATGCACGGGCTCGACCTTGTCTACCGACCTACCTACCTAGCTAGCTAGCCAGTAAAGTTATCCTAGACCACAATTGTGAAACACACGACATTATTTATTTTTATTTCTCGATATGTATTGTATCGGAGACTACTAATGCGCTTTGAGCAGAGGATAGTAGTCTAGTATCTATCCACTTATCGACACTCCCATACTATATCATCCTTGGATACGTAGTACATGGTCTAATAGATATATAATAGCTGCAGTTAAAATAGAGCCAGAGATACTATTTCATTTACGGGTTCCTCCGTACTCCCTGCAGACACTTGTTTTGGTGGCTGAGATGTCATATTCGGAGCATTGTCGAAAGGGGGATTAGACCGATCGTTGGTGGGTGGGTAGTCTGAGGGATTCTGGATAGTGAGATACTAGGTATGGAGCCGAAAATAGGTGTTCACTGTTTAGGCCTTTTGGGTCGTCCCTGTCAGCGCGCAATGTCTATTTTCGGATAGACGGGCGTATCCCAAATGGGGAATGATAGGCAGGTTGGGGGTCGATCTCAGGGCTGAAGTGTGAGAGAGTCAGCGAGAGATCGAGAGCACGGAGGAACTCCTAGGCTTGGCCTCCTTGAAAGGAGGGTTACTTTTACTGTTTTCTGAAGGCGTGCTATTTAGGACAATTTTTTTTTTTTTTCCTTTTTTCCTTTTTCCTCTCTTAGCGTTTTCTTCGGGAGGTTTGGTTGATCGCCACTGGATGCCGTAGGAGAAAGGGGATCCATGATTAAGATTCAAGGTTCGAAACTCTCGGGATTTGAATCTACCATGGCTATTGGCTGGGGGACGATGGTGCTATTGGTGAACTATTTGATCGAATATGAAGGTTAACTTGCCATGATTTGAGATTTGGAGATGTTGTCTGTGGTGATTCTAAGGTATGAGTTGTTGTTCTTTAATGGGAGCAGAGTAATTGAGGCGTGGTCATTTTCAGTCGCTTTTGGTGGTTAGGTAGCTGGCTGGCTGGCGAATTGATGAGACCATCTCCACTAAACGGAGTTGGTCCTAGTCTGAAGTTTGGGGTCAGGAATATACTTCCACGCTGATTTGACTGAGTTGTGACATCTGCTAATGGAAGAGCTCTCTGATGGTCTGAGGACAGGGGAAGGGGAGGGTATGATCTCCCTGGCTCGAATTATGTGGAAAAGTAAGAATAGTAGAGCATTGAAAGCAGAGTTGGTGGCTTATTGAGCCATTCAATCTGCAGTTAGAGATACTAAAACACAATTTAGTGCCAACGACAAATTGAGATAAAAATCAATATTCATGCAGCATTCTTTTTTTTTTGACCTAGGAACATTGCCTTAGAAATCACGGAGATTTTAGTCCGGAATAGATCCAATATTGTTCATGCGAGTTGAGTGCTTTGGAATTTATGGAGTATGATTGTCGCGAGACCGGTCCTCCAGCAGAGCGGAGCTGGGGATTTTGCCAAAGCTCGAGGCACTCATTTCCCATAGCTGCAGTTGCAAAGCCGCAGCTTGACATAAACATCGCAGCGCCAGGATTTTACTGCGAAGGGTGTAAACACTTGTGGATTCTTCATCATACGGAGAAACTAGATGTTTCTGTGATTGCTGCTAGCAATAGCAAGTCTTGCAGCAGGGGAAGAAGCTTGAGTTACAGCATCCCGTCAGCATCCATCCGTCAGGGCATCCGGCGGAGGCTATCTAAGAGTAGTTCCATTGGTAGGACAGAATTGAAGTGTCTCTTGGTCAAAGGTCAGAGCGGGAAAATTGGGGAAAAAGGAGATTAGATGTCAAAAAATACTTATCGTAGTTCGGAATGGCTTCATTGATAGTAGAATTACTCGTTTAACTTCTACAGTAAGTGCTTGCCGACTGAAAGTAATCCAGAAGTGCGAGTCAGTGATCCCGGGCGGTCGGGCGGATGAGGCTTGGCTGAAGATCTACGAAGACACAATCGTGACAGACAAGAACCGCTAAGTAACTCCGCTTGCTGTTCCGTCTGTGTCCACTGCCTGACGGGCATTCAAACAGACCAGTGTTGAGATTGAGTAATATGATCTTGTGCGAGCATGGCTGTACCAGGTGTAGATCCGTTAGGTAGATGACGGGTTCTGGACGTGGTCAGTACGTCATGCCTCCACAAAGTCTGATCCAAAATCTCGACATTGGTACTCCGTAAACCGTTGCTCATACCATGAACTGTTGTAGCTCACCATGCCCATCGAGTTTACTTCACTGTGGTGATGTCAATCAACATCATGCCGGTAGAATGGTAGGGTTGAACTTCACCCATCAACAAACCGTCCAATGGGACACTATTCCAGCAAATTCCCATGGAAACCTTACAATGGCCTTGTCAATTATTGACGACGATCGAGGGGCACATGCACCCAAGATTTGAGATTGCGCCTGGAAAGTTGACCTGCGTAGCGGAGACTAGATGCCCTATGCACGACTATTTGCCTCACAAACCATTAGCGGACTGTCACAAGCGTCAACGGGGCCAAGATAGTAGGAATAAACAAACCCCAGGATATGCCGTTTACAGTATGGGGGGTCGATCTCATGGGAGACCTCTGCACCAGCCTGGATCAAGGGCTCGAAAACTATTGAATCGGCACTTGGGGACCCCACTGTTTTGGCGCTCGAGTATAACATTGGAGAGCGGGATGAGGATCAGCAGCAACTGCAGCTCTTATTGGAAGAGATCGAGGGACGGCCGAGGGGGCGAGCGGCGAGGGTAGTAGTTCTTCACCCATCGATCGAGTGCCAGAACCCGTGGAGAAAAGCCGAGCGGCTGCAGCCCCTTAATTCGAGGCGATGGCTGGTACTGACGGAGCGCACGCGTCGGCCCAATCTCCGGCGCGACGTCAGAGCAGACAACGTGTAGGTAGGCGACTGGGATTAATTGACGAAAATCGCGGAGAAAAGATGGTGGCAATGGAATCTTTTCTTTTGGAGGAGGATAGAGTGGTGAGTGGCTGTTGCCATCGGCCAATCATCCCAGCACCGCACGTGTTCCGGGCGCATCTAAGCCGGAAAGAGGTCAAGGCCTGCAGGATGCAGTGACTATTGGCCTCTAGAATATCCCCTGGAATCCGAAGAAGACGGGACGGAAGGACGGTCGAACTTTAGAAACGAGAGTCGGCGCAAGGGGGACGAACCAGGATCAGAGCCATGACAGCGGTAATTGGGCTTGTCATCCTTGCTGGCCGATGCCTTTTCGTGGACCACATTCGACGGTGTATTCACTATTCATTATTT
This sequence comes from Aspergillus carbonarius ITEM 5010, assembly GCA_001990825.1. NCBI lineage: Eukaryota > Fungi > Ascomycota > Eurotiomycetes > Eurotiales > Aspergillaceae > Aspergillus > Aspergillus carbonarius. The sequence goes on from KV907493.1 coordinate 762,217, forward strand.
ACCGAGGACGGAGTGAGTTCTATCTACGGAGTACCGTCCGAGCAGTAGGCACTGACTTTCCACCACCACCAGGCCAGAATGGTCTGATCCTGGATCCAGGAGGGCGAGAAATAAACAACTTCAAGACACAGACATAATATTAATATTAAAATCCTGGCTTGACTCGAACGGGCATCGGTCGCCTCGGGCCACCGCCAGCCAGAGAACCCACCGGCGAACCTCCTCCACCGAATGGGCCACTCAGAAGCTCCTAGGAGCCGCTCTGCGATCTATGGACCCATGGTTGTGTGCCTGTCGATTCTTACTGCTATTGTAGTGTGCTAACTGCTAAGGTGCCACTACCGGCATGCTATGTCTGCTGACACGAATCTTAACTCTCTGGGCTAACGTAGGCTTCGTCGACTCGCCGTCTAGTACCTCTCCTGATGGACCATTCTGCCGGTTCTCGGCCCCAATGTATGACAACTGGATATTCGCTGGATCCACGAGAATGGCTTTGTTCCCCGTCAATTTTCTGGTTCCAAGCATTGGCAAATGGACCCTCCATGCCACTTTTCGCGGATCTCTTCAATTCTGAGCTGGCCCATGCTGAGTTTAGACTGCTTTTGGCGCCTTGGGCTTCCCCCTTAAGCCGCGACCCTCCACGGTTCTGAATTTCCTCCCCCCCCCCTCCCATCTTCAATTGCTCACATGTAATGCGAATTATATATAGCGTCTAATAAACCTTTCGGCTCGCACGGCCGGTTCTCGCCTGACCCCATTTATTTCCTCGCAAATTTACATCATTCAAAAGCTCCCCAGTGGCCCTCCCTGGTCACAATTCGCTCGTTCCAATTGACCTGCATTGTCCCTCATCACCCTCTTTTATCTCATTTATTTTATTTTCTTTTTGTTTGCCGGTGACTCGTCTGAACCGCCTCAGAAGTCCCTGTTTGGAATTATTCTCGCTCTTTCCAAAAGCGTCAATCTCTGCGAATATTCATTCGTTTGACCGCCTCTTCAGAGTGTCGTGTCTGGTGGCGGCCGGAAACGAGGGTCTTTTAGTGACCGAAACGGTAAACATACAGCCTTGGGGTACACACCGACTTGGTGTGGGGAACGACACCTTGGGCTTTACTTGAGACCTCCTGAACCTTCCAACTAAGAGACCTCGAGATCAATTGTCGTCGCCTCGGAAAACCCCAGTCCCTCCACCGATTTGCAGAGCCTCCGTTATTTGGCTATAGCTCGAATTCTGGAGGAGAAGCCACCGGAATTGCCGCCCGAACTCCCATACTAATAATACAACGGCAGTTCATTTTTATTTCAATAAACACATCCACGATGCATTCCTCCACAGGCGGAGTGCGTTCGCCAGCCGGAAGCCCGGGGGATTCGATGAACGAGAGCACAGCAAAGGCCTACAAAATTCTAGGGACAGCTGATATCTCCGTCCATGAGAATCATCACAAGCGGGAGGAAAAAAAACGGTCAAGACGACCAAGCTTCATGAGAGCACCGGAGATAAAGTCGCAAAAGAGCGGCAGTTTTGTGCCCTTTCCAACTGCTGTCCAAGAGAACACTCTTCCATCACACCACCTTCGTGTTCGGGCATCGTCGCCCCTGCTGGGCCACGATTATCGACCAGAAGATGCTCTTGAACCGCCTCTTCCAGCACCGACGAAGAAAGTCCATCAGTCAGGATCTGCCTCTGCTTTGTTTTCCTATTTCACCTCCCGGGATTCATCAGCCAACACAAATTCGGGCATTGGCGTTGCGACATCCGATTTTGGTTCGACTGCAGAGAACAAGCCAGAGCCACGGCAAAGCGCCGAATCCGGCATCAGCTTCAGACAACCGAGAGGGCCCATGAAGGAATCGAAGCGAAAAATGCGCCCACCTCGTATCGACCTCTCCCTACTATTTCCGAAGCCACGAGCAACCGCCGAACCACTTTTGTCGCCGCAGCGCATGGTGGAATCTCCCTCCCCCGTCTCCATAATTTCTGAGCATCCGGCCACCAAAGCAACCAATTTCGAGAGCCATGCAGCTGGGAATAGACTCACGGTAATGCCACCTCAGCCGAAAGACTCAGCTCGTCAATCCTATATCGACCAGGTCCACGGAGCACCTGCATCCTACGAGACAAAGAATTCGAATTGGCTCGATCCGTCATTAGAGAGGACAGTGCGGGCCAGTGAGATGGACTTAGCCCTGCAAAAGTTGCAGCAAGACTCCCAGAACCATGGGAAGGGCCGTTCTAGCCGCTCCCATTCCCGGTCCCAAGGTCAAGAGAAACGGCGGACCGGCGATTCTCATATTTTGGATCACCCGTGGAAGGTTTCCTTAAACAACTCCGCCGGTGAATGGAGTAAGGAGACACACCTTTCCCCAGAGGCTCGTTTGCGCCAAAGCTCCCACCGTGTTTCAAACTCCCCGGATTTTAGAATATCCAACCTGCACGCGAGTGCTCCACTGGAGAAGAGTTCAATGCCAAAAAAAAGCAGCAGAACTACGTTGAAGACTGCAGATCTTAACAGCTCTAGTGTACTTTGTCTTTCCTCTTCGGAGGATGAAGAAGATGAAGAAGACGAACCCACTAGCGACCGGCCGGGCAGAAGCCGAGATACAAGAGACAGTGTAACAACCTACGGTGAATTTGAACCCGAAATCTGTACAGCTGCGGCGGCACAAGCTACCAAAGGCACTCTACGAAGCATCGATCCGTCCATCAGTAGCCGTGGATCGCGTCCGACCCAGAGGCATCAGTCTGTTCGACGAGATGCTTCCCAATCATCCGCAGGGAGGTCGTCGTATGTGACCAGCAGCCAGTCTCGTCGGTCAAGCGGGATACCTACAATCTCCGAGCCGGAATTCTTCCACGGGGACCTGGTTTTCAACCAGAGGCGGGACCAGCCCAGGAAGAGCCCTTCCGTCTCTCAGAAGGAGGTCAACAGAAGAAGTCGAGTCATCGCGGTGACGAGACAAGAGGAAAACCTCCTTGAGGCAATGAGACAGCGGAAAGGAAAAATCACGCCTAGTCTTTTCCAGGAGTCCCGATTCGGTAACTTGGAACCCGACCAAGGATCCATGCTGTCGGTGCCGTCACGAGACTCATTTTACGGCTCGGACATGTCCTTCTTGCGTCTCAGTCCTGCATTACCTCCAAAATCAGTTCAGGTTAGTGCAACTCGCAGTGATAGAGAAGGCTCCGTCTGCCAAAGCACCTTTTCAGATGAGGAGCAAAAAACCATCAACTCATTCCCTTCTCCCCGGACTAGCCTAGCTTTTTCCGAGGGTCTTTCATCTCCATCAACCAGCGCGGCCTCTCCATTGACACCAACACTCCCTATACACCGTTTCTCGCCCATACCATCACAGAAACCGCCTCCTCGTCGGCCTATTCCCGCAGTACCTCAGGATAAGAGGCGGCATTCCCGGCGGCGTACAGATAGCAGCGAGGCAATTGTCCTAGAAGAATCGGATGAGACGAAGCAAAATGACGAACTTCCTATGTGGACTTTGAGGTGGAATAACGACAATGGAACTATGACGGCTGTACACTGAACCCGGTGCTGCTTCTTGCACTTTTCTTGCAGCCATGATACACTCTTTATTTGTTCCGACTTATACGAAATGTCTTGGATTATACCTACTTGCATCTACACACTCATTCATCCGATCTCATACCCGTGACTTACTGTACACTCCTTGTTTCTCTCTCTCTCTTTTTTTTTTTTTTTTTTTTTTTTTTTTTTTTTTTTTTTACTTTCTCTTTTCTGTATTCCTTCATGTATATCAAGCGAGACACGGCCACATGGCACCTATTTTTGATATCACATAAGTATGGCAGAGGAATATTGTAAATAGATGGTCTAGACCTGATGGAGGACGCGGTTACCAGATACTGTTCAAATAATCAAACCTGTGCCGAGTGCTCTACGGCTAGAGTTTCTTGACGAGGGGCCACCGGCTGGCAGCCAGGCAATCAATCATGCTATCTAGGTCTTTAGGTATCTTGATACACTATAGCAGGGTACAGTTGCCTCTTCCGAAAATCTCATAAAATCTATAACATGCTCAGAGCCTTTAATGGAGCTTCTAGAGATGATTTGGAGGGTTGGCCTGCGAAGGATGGCTCTTTAAGACTATCCTGCCTCGTGATCTTTTGGTTTGTGATTGTAGGTCATCTAGTTCACGAACGAAGTCCTTCGGTCCGAGCCGTTAGGGCCAGGTTGCAGTCTCGCCAGCCCTTAGGATGTGTTCTCACAAGAGCGTCACTGGCCACGCGTAGTATGGAGGGCAACTGGGAATTGGGTCAAGGCCCACGGTTCGGATGGGTGCCAAGAAACCTTTGTCCGAGCTGCACAGCCGGGTCTGGCCCTCCTTGCCGTCGTCTGTCGGCTTTGATTCCCGTCAGAAGATCACGCCCTGTAACATGATAAGATCTCTGCAGATCATGCGTGCTTACTATTATTGATATCACGGTGATATGAACTGCCTGCAATGTCGGGTCCGCCGATCAGAGCTTACCAAATAGTATCATGGCACGTTCACGATGAGCGGACAGTAGCGTAATCTGCAGCTCACGCCCGGTTGTGGGTACATGGGCAGATAATTCCGTCACCTGGATCTGCGCGCTGTTGAGGTTGATCCAGACATGTATGTCTTATCCTGACGTCAGAGGGGGTTTCCTCAGGGGGAAGCTGAAGCGAATGTTGAGCACAATGAAGAATGGCTGGGAGGGGCCGTCAAAGGGACTGGACCTACGGAGTACTGGACGGACCACTGACCAGACCCGTAGACCGCCACCTGCCCCCGTGATCGCTGATCCACACCGCCCAGACAAGCGTCTCAAGAATACCCCGGATCTCATATTTTAGCCCACTCGCCCTCTGCCTTCGCCTGGTTCTCCAGTTGCGCCTAGCGTCCTGTCCTCCATTGAGGTCTTTCTTGAGCTCTCCGATCGTTGACTTCCCTTGCGGCCCGGTCGTTTTTCTTCGTGCGGGCCTAGTTTGCTGGCAAACTCCTGACGTCAAACGCGAAGACAACTCCCCCCTCCACCACTCACCACCACGCCCGACCTACAATATATGCAACATCCTTGGCAATCGAGTGTGGAGTTTCTGTCCATTCCTCCCCCACAAGCTTCGTCGTTTTTCAAATATCAATCTGGGCCTAATTTCACCGAAACAACAAAGGCTCAGCTACAGGGAAGCCAACCATTGTCATGGGGGAATCCGCCCAGCGCCAGTCCTCGGGACTGGGATCTGTCTGGAAAAACCTCTCTTGGGCACTGGTAAGCTACTCGCTGTCCTGCGCATACTCGTCACTGCGCACTCTTTGTTACTTGCCTGACAAGAGATCCTATGATTATCGCTAACTCGGCGCTTTTGGATGTAGTTGACCGCGCAGTCCACAACATTTGTCTTGGTTAGCCGCCCCTCCTACTCCGATCATAACTACAACTGATTACTTATATCTCGTTTGTGCATAGTTGTTGCATTATTCTAGAGTGATGTCACCAGCTGGCGGCAAACGATACCTCACGTCCACCACCGTGTTTTTCAACGAGGTCGCTAAGCTCGCCATCTCCCTGACCATGGCGCTATACGAAGTCTCGAAGACAGCTCCTCCTTCGGTACCTGCGACGTCTCTTTTCTTTTCCCTCACAACCGCCATATTCTCGGGTGATAGCTGGAAACTTGCGATTCCTGCTTGCCTTTATACACTCGCCAATTCGCTGCAGTATATCGCACTCTCGAATCTGCAACCAGCGACCTTTCAGGCATCATACCAGTTGAAGCTGATAGTCGTGGCCATTTTCAGTCTGGTGTTGCTTAAGAGATCTATCCCATTGCGTAAGTTGGGTCTACTGATCCTACTCGTGGCCGGCGTTGCCCTGGTGCAGATGCCCACAGGGAACCCTGATGACATGTCTTTCCATGATGAGACCGCACGTCTTGCTTTCCCGCGATCTTTAGAAGAGTGGAAAGCCGCAAAGCTAGGACGTGACAATTTACATAAGCGTTCTGCAACTTACGAGGGAATCGAGGAGGACATGATGACCGCCAACCCTCGATTGAATGCTGCAGTCGGCCTCCTGGCCACGGTTGGTGCCTGTCTCGCCTCCGGCCTTGCAAGCGTGTATTTTGAGAAAGTGCTTCTGGATAGCGCGAAATCGACATCGCTTTGGATCCGCAACGTGCAGTTGGCAGTATATTCGATATTTCCCGCGCTTTTCATTGGCGTTGTCTTTTTGGATGGCGAGAAGGTCGCTGTCAGTGGCTTCTTTGAGGGATATAACTGGATCGTTTGGTCTACTGTTCTTGTCCAGGCCATTGGCGGTATAGCAACATCTTTTTGCATTGGTTATGCAAACCGAGACTCTAAAAACGTGGCCATGGCCACTAGTATTGTTCTCACCACGTTGGCCAGCGTTTGGCTCTTCAACTTCGAACTCACTGCCAATGTATGTGATCGAGACATTCCTCTCCCGCGTTGATACTAATTATGTTTGGACAGTTCCTCCTTGGATCGTTCGCAGTTCTTGTGGCCACCTGTCTTAGCGAAGATTCAAGTTCTGTATCCGCCCATGCCAAACGCCAGGTACTCCGTCCTCCTCCGATCCGCGTAGATCGGTATGAGAAAGAAAGCAAGAGTGGTGAAGCTTCACCAGCGTCCCCTTCTCCTAATGAGATCTCCATAAAGCTTCCTGGCACGCCATTCCTGTCTGATGCCGGGCTCTCTACGTCGAGGCCTACGTCCCCGGGTCATGTACGCGTTGGCCGTACCCCTAGCGGCGGTTACTTCGATAAGCACTCGCGAGATCACTGAGCTGTTCCATGCGATGTCTTTTCGCATTTGTCTTGTGAATATAACCCTTCGTGTTGCTGCATCATGTTCACTAGGAAGTAAATATGGATGTATAGAAGCGATGAACTACGATCGTCTTCGTCGTATATGTCTCAATTTCGTGTACTTTATTATTATTTTCTTTTCGCAGCTGATTCTTTTATAATCGCTATCTTACAGCCCATGGCTCAACTTCAATTCAACATGGTCGAGATTGAACTGCGAACAACTTTGAAAGCCATTGATGAACAGTCGAGGTGCATTGTCTTATTGTAATTTTCCTGCTGCTACTAGTTGCTGGTTGTAGGGAGCCCCACGTGCTTTTGGTGCGTAACGGGTGACTCTTGTCCACTTCGTTCCCTATACATGTTCAGCTCACTTCTTCAGATTGTCCACGATAGGCGATGCTACAAGGACTCGTATTGATTCATTCCCATAATCACTCTTTTGACTACCATGAGACACAAAACCTATCATCCGGTTCCCGTAAACCGCCAGAATGTTCCCTATAAGCGCAGAGCCATCGCTCACCTCCCTACTCCCAGCCGGTCAAATTCAACTAGCACCATCGACCAAAGACTAGTGAAAGGTGCACAGGAGCCGTTTCTTCCCAGGCCACCTAGAGAAAACCAGAGGAGCTATGTGTCTGAGCCACAGTTGCTTCCTCGTGATGATAGCTTGGAGCTGGATGCGTTCGGTATGCCGATCAATTACCCCACAGCCACATCTATGGAGTAGATCAAGCTGACATAAAATCTTTAGATCTTGAACTACTGGCCCAATCAGATGAGCAAACACGGAGTCTCCAGACGGCCGGTCTGATCACAGATCGTGGCTCATTGTCGTCTGGACCGTCCCAAGCAACAAACTATAACCAAGTCTCTCGTTTCTTCCGTGGTCAGTGCACATGCTCTGTAGATGTTTTATGGGAGGTTATTTCCCAAGTATGGGCTAACAATAATTTGAAACAGTAGCTGGCCCGCATGTCACCCCACATCAAAGCTTGGGGTCTAGCTCTTCGGACATGGGTGCAAGATTGCCATCTAGCCCATTGATAAGACTGCGAGCCGAGAGGACGAATATACAACCTTGTCAGCATAATTTGGAAGCCAGGGATGTTCCTCATACATCCTACGACTATGGAGAATCTCATCCCCACTCTCCCGAAAAGTTGCCGATGGCTTCCCAGAGACGGCAGAAAAGTGCCTTCAAACAACTTCCAGTTTCTATTCGAGGAATTGTCCTCGTGTCCGTGCATGAGCTTCCGGATAAATACCGTTCAATCTTCCCATTTCCTGTCTTCAATGCCGTGCAGTCCAAATGCTTCCACCCGGTTTACAATACAGATAGCAACATTGTCCTTTCAGCCCCCACGGGAAGTGGGAAAACAGTCATAATGGAATTGGCAATTTGTCGATTGCTCAATTGCCTGAAAGATGAACGATTCAAAGTGGTATACCAGGCGCCTACAAAGTCTCTTTGCTCAGAGAAGTTCAGAGACTGGAATACCAAGTTTCACACTTTAGGGCTGCAGTGTGCGGAATTGACTGGGGATACAGATCACACCCAGTTGAGGAGGGTCCAGAACAGTCAAATAATTATTACTACGCCGGAGAAATGGGACAGTATGACCCGCAAATGGAAGGATCATTCACGCTTAATGCAGCTGGTCAAGCTCTTCCTCATTGACGAAGTCCATATTCTCAAGGAGGCTCGTGGTGCAACTCTGGAGGCTGTTGTGTCTCGCATGAAATCTAATGGATCAAATGTTCGCTTCGTTGCTCTCAGCGCTACTGTCCCAAACTCTGAAGATATCTCAACTTGGCTAGGTAGGGACCCAACAAACCAGCATGTGCCCGCGCATCGAGAACATTTTGGGGAGGAATTTCGCCCAGTGAAGTTACAAAAGTTTGTTTACGGCTATCAATCGCACGCCAATGACTTTGCATTCGACAAGATGTGTAGCTCAAAGTATGCCTCTCCTACGGGGTTTGCTTCCATACTGATACTTTTTATGCAGGCTTCCAGACCTTATAGCGTCTCATTCCTCCAAGAAGCCTATAATGATATTTTGCTGCACAAGGAACTCGGCTGTTGCTACTGCTAAGGAACTGGCTCGCTTGTGGTCGATGTCGAATCCTCCTGCTAGGTTGTGGAAAGGACCAGGTAAGCCCATGGAGGTGCAGAACATGGACCTGAAAAGTAGGACCCTCTCCTTTCATTCCATTTGGATGGCAGCTGAGCTGATGAACAAAGCCACAATCTGTGCCGGAGTAGCTTTCCACCATGCTGGTCTTGATCCGGGTGACCGTCGCTCGGTCGAGACACGATTTTTCCAGGGACTAATTAGCATAATATGCTGCACGTCTACACTTGCTGTTGGAGTAAATCTGCCATGCCATCTGGTGATCATTAAAGGCACAGTCGGATGGCAAGAGGGTGGTTGCAAAGAATATTCGAACCTGGAGATTATGCAAATGCTTGGCCGTGCAGGCAGACCGCAATTCGATGACAACGCTACGGCTGTAATAATGACAAGGAAAGAACGCGAAAGCCACTATGAGAAGCTTGTGTCTGGTTCCCAGAGTCTGGAAAGCTGCTTGCATCTGAACCTTGTTGATCACTTGAATGCTGAAATTGGGCTTGGTAACGTCACAAACATTGATTCTGCCATACGATGGCTCGCTGGCACGTTTCTGTTCGTGAGAATGAGAAGAAACCCGACTCACTATCATCTTAAAGAGGATGCTGACAGGGATGATGAAGATGAGATGTTGCGAAAAATATGCGAGAAAGACATCAAGCTTCTACAGGAATGTGGGCTGGTCTCCACCGATTGTTTCAGATCCACTAATTTTGGCGATGCCATGGCTCGGTACTATGTGCGGTTTGAGACAATGAGAACCTTGCTTACACTCAAACCTCACTCAAGCTTATCCCAAATTGTGAGTGAGCAATATTTGGTCCTAGATGGGAGCTAAAGATACACGCAGCTTTCAGTTATTTCAAGGGCAGATGAGTTCCGTGAGATACGCCTCAAGGCAGGTGAAAAGACTCTTTACAAAGAGATCAATCGTGCCAGCGCAATCCGATTTCCAGTCAATGTGGATATAGCGCTCCCTGCTCACAAGATCTCGCTGCTGATCCAGTCTGAGCTGGGTGCGGTGGATTTTCCTGACGGCGAACCATTTCAGAAGCACAAATTTACTTTTCAACAAGACAAGACCTTTGTCTTCTCTCATATTAACAGACTCATCCGCTGTGTCATAGACTGTCAGGTAGGCCTTAAAGATTCGATCACGTTGCGGAGTGCTTTGGAGCTTGCACGGAGCTTGGGGGCCAAAGTCTGGGATGACTCCCCACTGCAGATGAAGCAAATCGAGCAGATTGGGGTTGTTGCCGTTCGAAAACTAGCATCAGCTGGAATCACTAGTATCGAGGCACTGGAGCTTTGCGAGCCCCATCAGATTGATATGACCTTGAGCAGGAATCCCCCATTCGGCAGGAAATTGTTAGACCGACTTGTCGATTTTCCCAAGCTTCGAGTGTCCATCAAGATGATTGGAAAGGTATGAAATCAGAGCCCCCCTGACCCGTTGCTGAGACGCTAGTAGGATTCCAAAGCTGGTAATGCAGTGAAGATTCATATCAAGGCCGAAGTTGCCTTCATGAACCCAAAGAGTCCGACCTATTTTCAGAGACGCCCGGTATACATCTGCTTCTTGGCAGAAACCTCGGATGGCCGTCTGATCGATTTTCGGCGTATAAGGTAATGCTGATATACTGAGCGAGGTTCTCCGGACTGACCCGAGATAGTGCAAGTAAGATGTCTAATGCTCAGGAGATACTATTAGTCGCGGATTTGAAGAGTGCTGGCGAATTTGTGACGTGCTATGCTATGTGTGACGATATAGGTATTCTGATACCATGGCCATAGCTAAGTTGACTGCTGACAGTCCTAGCTGGAACTATACGGTCTGCGCAGCTAAAACCTGATATTCCTGCATCTGTGTATCCATCGCAGCTGGATTCTCAGTCCGATTCTGTATCGACAAGACCTAAACCCAATATTTCACGCCGACGCAGCAACGACACGTCTCAAACCAAATGTATCACTCATCTGAGCATTAACACATGGGACAGCGATGATCAATTATTCGACGACTTCCTGGAAAATGGTAAGTTGAGCGTTCTTCGTGAAATAAAGGAATGATTCGAGGTCTCTGCAGACGAAATCGAAAACGGGTCATGTGTCAACAAGCTGTCAGAACTCTCAGACAATGAGGCGCGCAATAAGCCAAACAGCGAAAGGAAAAATTCAGAGAAAGTTGGCAAAACGGCCGAAGCTGAGGGGCTCACTCGACTTGAAAATGGCAGGTGGGCATGCAATCATCGATGCAAAGATAAGACAATGTAATGCAATTGCGCATCTCGAGAAGACAACAACTAAGTGACAGCAGGTGTAAGCATTTATGTTGTCGAGACGGACTCGAAAAGCCACCAAAGGCAAACAAGAAGCGGTCTTCATATGACGATAAGAAGACAAAAGGACTCAATCAAATGACCTTACCAGTGACAATAGTCAAGAGGAATACCCCCGTAGCCAGCATTACTGGTACAGAAGTATACGCAAACCATGCAGTATCATCTATCCCAACACACAAGCCCCCGCACAAGTCGAAGACTGATAATGGTGACAAGGCCAGAATTAACCCCAGTATTCCGGCCCGCACCAGCAAAAAAGACTCTTCGAGTGATTACGGAGACGATAGTTTCAGTGACTTTCCTTCACCATCTGCCTTGTTGTTTGAATACTCCGCAACACCAACAAAGAGGAATCTTGAGCCCCCAACAAAAGAAGGCAAGATGGATCTAAATGATGACTGGATCGACGATGACATCTGGCTTGGCCCGGGATCACCATCCGCAGACTCTTTCTCCTCAGGGCAATCCCGAGTCATCATAGCAAAAGTTAGTCAAGACAAAACGACTCATGCACCACAAAGCGTTCAGACCAAAACGGATATTCCAAAGACCTCCTATGAGAAATCAGGTAGCCAAGTCGTCAATCTCCACGTTCTCGACACCTCCCATGGGAAGAAGCGGAACCTTCCCGCAACAACAAGAACCACCACCAGTGACAGCAAGCCTAAGAAGTGTAAAACAGACAAAGCTACCACCAGCACAGGTAAGAGCCAAAGTAACAATGTCACAGTACCCAGTGGTTCGGGACCTTCGGGATCCGTCCATGAAACTCCAACCATCCCAGAAGGCTGGGAAGATATCGACCGTGATCTACTAGATGAGTTCAAAGATATCATCAATTTGTTTTAAGCGGAGTAGAATGAAATCTTGTAGGGTCGGGGATAGGCATGCGGGGTATCTCTTTCCATCTTTTGCTTCTTTATGTGCGTCCATGTGTGCATGCACTGTCGCTATCAACGGCGGTTGTGGTTAATCGGAACCGGATATTGTCTATCCTTAAATTGGAAGATGACCATGTGAATCAAGCAAACCGCTAATTACACTACTTCGCGAAGAAGGATGACGTAGGGAAGATTCTGTGCTCTGGCTCATGGTTGCCTACAGCTGTAATGCGAAGTGAATACTCCTATGAACAGAAGAGGAATCGCACGGTGCCTGAACCGATACTGTCATAAAGCCCTCGACTACATTGGGAAGTCCGTACTTCACATTTCCGTTCCCTTGACATTTCCTCTCTTCCCCAACTATCCTGCCCTTTCGCGAACGATATCGATGCTTAAGCTGTCTTGTGGCACACTGAACAAGCCGATAGTAAGTAGTGCAAGCTAGTGTTTGCCGTATGCCTAGATAATGGGCTGTTTTTTCGGTTGACACATGGCTTCTCATCAATCTAGTTCTCTCCGTGATTGATCTCCCTCTTTTCACATCCGCGTCCTTTCCATCAGGATAGACACACATACTCTCTTGCACTCACGACCTATTTTAGCTTGAGTCAAGCATCTAGACAATCTGGTAAGTGATTTCATGTTGTTTTTGGTGATTACTTCCTCCTTTCTTCGTCAGAGGCGTGCTTCACAACGCGTCGCGCCCGTATGGCTTTTCTGTGTTGTGAGTTTGTGTATTTTCTAAGAGCACCGCTTAGCATAAAAGCTTCTCCTGCATTTTGTCCTGTTATTATCTTACCTTTGATATGTGATAAATGTTAAGGCAACCATACTGATTGTTCGACCAGATCGATCGCACACTCACATTGAGCGCCTTCGAGGCCATCCCCAAGATGGTGAAGCAGCTCAAGTATACTTCGGTAAGACTTTCCACTCATATCAGCCACCAAAAGTGCCAGAGGATGAAACTGATGATTGGTCGTTGTAGCGAAGAAAGAGCGGTGTCTCGGTGGGAGAGGCCGTCGCCAAAGACCTGGTAGGTGACACTCATGAGTTTGCAGACAATGGACGTATACTGGTGAACCAGCTAACGATTGCTATAGAACAAGCGATTAACCGCCAAATCGAACAAGTCAGATTCTCCATTTGTGGAAATCAACGTCAACGAGAAAGAGTTGACAGATAAGGGCTTCGATGAGTTTATCGGTGTTTTGGTTAAGTGCATCAAATTCAAAGACGACGAGCACCCCTTGGGACGCACCAGGGTCACTGAGCTCCATTTGCAAGGCAACCAGCTCACGCTTGCATCTCTGTCTCAGTTGGCAGAGGTAGTTGCTCTGAGTGCTGGTGACCTCCGTGAATTGGACCTTTCCCAGAACAAGATCCAGGTCGAGACTGCTGAAGATGTTGAGCAGTGGGTCTTATTCCTGAAGGCGTTTGAGAACTGTTTCGTGCTCAAGAAGCTTGATCTGGGAAGTAACCCACTTGGACGACTGGGCATTGAGCACTTTGCTCGGGTCTATCTGAAAAGTGGACTTGACTTCCTAGAGGATGACGCGGATGCTCTTCTCGGCTCTGAACTTGTCGAGGAAAGCGCATCAGTCGAGACAGCGGCTAAACCTGGCAAGGAAAATGAGCCCAAACACCTCAAGAAGAAGTCCCCAAACAAGGGAAAAGGTGCCCGACTGAGCAGTAAGTCGTGTCGTCCTAAAGTGAGAATAAATCTAACATAAGACTCTACCTAGGCCACACTCATGTTGACCCAACAGGTATCAAGAAGCACGCATGCACACGTGGTCTTCGCTCCATTCCCTACCTCATCTTGTCAGATGTTGAGCCGTCGAGTACCGGCGCCCTTCACCTCCTGAGCATGCTTAATGTTCAACGAACTCGAGAGCATCTCCTCAGATACCTCCCTCCGGGTAAGCCAAAAGGGCTACCTGACAGCGAGGCCCTGTGCAAGAGCATCATCTGGCGCCCTAATGACACCCTTGATATTCACACAAAACGATTGCTCGAGGTGTCTGAAGCCCTTCGCGACGTGAAGTCTGATTCTGATTCCGAAGGACAAGATATAAATGACGAGGATGGCACCGAAAAGGCTGCCCAAAACAAGCTTCAGAACAACTTGAAGGGAGAATACAGTCGTAAAAGCAAACGTGTCCGCCTTCAGGCAATCAAGGAAGACGGGTTGCATGGCAGCACGATTTGGGGCACCGCATTGAAAATGATGCTTGTTTCTAGGGTGATTCTGCTCGATGGCCAGGGACATCCGAAGGAGATACCCGAGGTCCAAGACGACAAGGGGAAGAGCGAGAATGCAAATGAAGAGAACAACGACAGCGAAGGCGGGAACGAGGAATGGGCAGAAGAGGAGGCCGATGAGCAGGAAACTTCGCGAGCCCCATCCGGTACCGGATACCGCGAGCAGGATGATAGCTCATCAGAAGTACCCACCTTCTCCCACATTGAAAACGTGCAGCCATATCGTGTGCGTCGTATGCTACCGACTACTGGCAACGTGCCGCAAGCCGTTGCACGCATGGCGACGCAGATGGCAGCCGTAGCCTTGGCCGAGGTTGAGCAAGTCACCGGGCCGTTCCATCCCAGCGCGCAGGCTTTTAATTCCGACTTCCCTACGCTGCAGGAGGCCCATGAGCCATTTGTCTCGGAGAGAGCGGCCGGCCAGGGTGAAGCGAAGAATCCTCCTCCTGCTGGAGAGCAGACGCCGCGTAAGAGTTCTCTGGCTCCGCGCGCCGCCCGAAAGTTGCCACGCGATCTCCCCTTTGACGTGTTGCGGCAAGTGATAGCTGAGGCCGTTGGCGCCGACGGGATCTTGGATCACGATCAGCAGGAACGCATCATGGAATATGGTGCTAGCTGGCATGCGTTGGCCAACGAGTTGAAGTTTCAGGGGGCAGAAGAGCACCAGCAGATCTGGAAGCTCCTTGATACCTTGAAATGCTTCGAATATACCCCGTGGTAGGAGCACAGCCCGTTGAAGAAGCACAGCCGTGCCGTGGAGAAGCAGGTTCAGTCTCCTCGCTCGGCGATGGACATCAAAACGAATGAGGACGGAGGGGGGGAGGGGGTAATAATAAGGAGCTAATAATAATGCAGATACTCGACCAGAACACGAAGGGAAGCTGGGGGGAGTGGAGGAATGTACGTGTGGTCCGGCCTAAAGGAGTTGCGGATGGATGGATGGATGTGAATACTACTTCATACTAATGATGGGGAATAGCCAATGAAGTTCTGCGAGTGAAATATGCCTTGTAGTCGTCCTTCATCGCCTTCCCCGCACGTGACCCCTCCTGGGATTCCGCCATCGCCTCCAGCTCCTCCGGTTTCTCTTCCCCAGACATCCAATCCATCCCTCAAGCCAGCAGACAGCGTGTCGGCCCCGCAATCCCCCAGCAATGATGCGCACCAAACGAACCAACACCCAGCCGTTAGAGGACGCCTCCATCTCGCCCGCCACCTTCACCGACGGCCTGCCCCTCCCGAAACTCATCGCCTTTGATCTCGACTATACGCTGTGGCCATTCTGGGTCGACACGCACGTCAGCGCCCCCATTAAGCCTCGCGACAACAACTCCCGTTGCACTGATCGGTATTCTTCTCTTTCCCCATTCGCTTTCTCTCTTCTCTTATCCACACCACTAACCCGCCACCACAGCTGGAACGAATCCTTCGCCTTCTACCCCGCCGTCTCCTCCATCATCTACGCCTGCAAAAGCAAGAATATCCCACTAGCACTGGCATCCCGCACGCACACACCTGATCTCGCCCGCGATATGCTCAAGGCCCTACATATCATCCCTACATTCTCCGACAACCCGGCCGCGAAAACCAAGTCGGTGCGCGCGCTGGATTACTTCGACTACGTGCAGATCTTCCCGGCGAACAAGACGCAGCATTTTTCGCGCATTCAGCAAGCGAGTGGGGTGGCGTATGAGGAGATGTTGTTCTTCGATGATGAGGCGAGGAATCGGAATGTCGAGACGGAGTTGGGGGTGACGTTTTGCTTGGTGAAGGATGGGATGACGAGGGAGGAGGTGGATCGGGGGGTGCGGGCATGGAGGAAGAGGAATGGGATCAAATCGAAGAAGGAGGGGGAGGAAGAGGAGGAGTGATGCTAGTACAGTTGGATTGATTGTAGATATGGGCTATGGTGTTGGCGTTTGGTTATTTCATAGAGGTTTAGATTACGAGATACCCGGATGGGATAATAAAGATTTGAATGCACATGCGTGACACAGATATCGGAGATTCCAATTAGAATCTAGAGGAAATGACGTGATACGGGGTGGTGGTGTGCTGGACTCACTCCAACTCCTCCGTGCCGTCTCCGCCAACTCATTCCACCTCCGCGGACTTTTGACTTCTTTCTACCTTCCGCCATCACCACCACAACAATCTACCAACCAACGAACAATATCAACGATTTCACTCTTACCTACCTCCTCTTCCCCTCCTTCATTTTCAATCATCTACACAACAACCAGCCCCACACCCAAAGAAAATGGACCCCCGACACCACCAAACCTCACCAATCCCACCACCACCACCTCCCAAAGAACCATCATCAATACCAACAACGCACCTCAAACCACCACACACCCACCATCACCCACAACACCACCATCCCCACCCTCGCCCCTCCACAAACCACGCGCCCCTCCGCGCCCCCATAACCGCCCACCCAACCGCCACAATCTCCGAAACGACTCTAATCCAAGGCCCACACCCCATCTCCATCGGCTCAGGAACAATAATCCATCCCCGAGCCAGAATCTACTCCCACGAAGGCCCAATCATAATCGGAAATGGATGCATAATCAGCGAGAAAAGCGTCATTGGGGCGCCATTACCACCACCTGCGCCCGCCTCATCCTCACAACCACAACAGCCTAGGGAAGAGAAAACCATTCTGCCCACACGCATCTCCTCCAATGTGACTATCAGTCCCTGCGCGCAGGTTCTCCCAGGGGCACATATCCATTCGTGCTGTGGGATTGAAGCGCATGCTGTTGTTGGAAGGAGGGCGGTGATAGGGTCTCATTCGAGGGTTTGTGCGGGGTGTGAGGTTGCGCCGGGGGATGTGGTGAAGGAGTGGATGGTTGTTTGGGGGGGTGTGGGTGGGAATGGGGGGCAGAGGAGACGGGCCAGGGTTACGGGGAAGGTGGAGTCGAGTTTGAATGTTGGGGCGAATGCGAATAATGGGAATGGGGGTGGGGGGTTGGAGGGGAGGGTGATTGAGGATGCGAGGTTGATGGTCTTGCAGAAGGAGAGGGAGGCGTTGGTGAGGTTGATTGGTGGGAGAAGGAGGTAGATCTGATATTACTATGTCAGGATGTGGGATTTGAGTGGGCGAGATGGGGATATATGGATATAATGGGACGAATCATGGATGGTTGTTTTGAGGTTTTAATGGTTGATACACGTGTTTCCTGCTCTATACCCATCAATATGATAGCATCACTACAGGTTCTGTACATCTGATCCTCTTACAAGATATGCACGACCCAAACAAATGAAATTTAAGCATTCCCTGACAATGGTAAGACATTCACGAACCCTATCCCAGCACACATTCAGCATAAAGTACATAAATCACCCACTTTCACGATATCTAAGAACCCCGGGTATGGCCTCCTCCCCTCATCCGCTTTCCACCCGCTCCACCCTCGCCTCCAGCTTCTCCGCCATCCTCACGAGCACGCTTGTTGCCCTGAGGAACAAACTGGCGAGCATGTGCATTCAGGTTACGGCCTGGACTAGCCTGCCCTTGCTGCGGTGCATTGGACTGTACATTCTGATTGCCGCCACGGCCATGGCCTCCTCTTCCTCCACGGCCCCGGGGCAGTCCGGAACCGCGCTGGCTCGGAGCCTGCTGCGCCTGCGCTTGTTGACTCTGTCCTTGCGCCTGCTGTTGCGGTTGTTGCTGGCCGAAAGGATTCTGCTGGTGCGAACCACCGCGGCCACCGGTCCTACCACCTCTAGCGACTGGCAGTCCGGATGAGAGCGCTCGCAAGACTGCAGGAGCAGTTCCCGCCGGAGGCTTGCTAGGCAACGACGCAGGCTGCTTGTTCTGACTCTGACCGAATGGGTTCGGAGGACCATTGGTTGCCGGCTGAGCGGCAGGAGCAGCTTGTTGCGCCGGCTGGTCGGCCGGGGGTTGCTGCGTCGTGGCGTCCTCTGCTTCAGTGGAAGGAGGTTCAGTCGTGGTTCCTGCGGCAGGCTCCGTAGGGCCTTGGGCCTGGTTTGCAGCTGCTGTGGTAGCCGCAGGAGTAGCTGCCGGAGCGGGTGATGGCGAGGGCACAGCCGGAGCAGGCTGGGCGGGTTGGGCTGCATTGGGAACGGGGGACGGGGCTGGCGCCGGGGAGGCCACCGCAGGCTTGGCTTGCGCAGCTGGAGGAGCCTTGGTGACCTTGGCCACCTCCCATACCTCGACCACGGGCTTCTGCGGCGTTTCCGTAGCAGCTTTCTGGACCACGTCGATCTTGGCCTGCGCGGTCCTGTATCGGGTGTCCAGCATACTCAGCTTGGCCAGCGATTTCTTGTCCGACAGCTCGACGGCAGCCTTAATCTTCTCGTCCAAACCCTCGTCGTGGGCTTTCTTCAGCGCTTCTCGCTCCTCGTTGAACTTCTGCTCCAACGCCACAATGGCCTCCTGGCTCGCTTGCGTCTCCTGTTTGTCGGATTCCTTCTGCTTGGCCACCTGGGTGCGGATGTTGCTCCGAATGATATTGCGAATAGTTTCATTCTTGGCAACAAGCTCCCGGGCCTGGGCGTCCGTCAGCTCAAGGAGGCCAACTTCCTTGGAAGGCGTGGCGGGAGCCGCAGGGGTTGCCGGGGTCGCAGGGACCTGTTCGGGCTTGGGAGCAGGAGTTCCAGGCTCTTGTGGAGCAGCCTGTTGACTAGATTTGACCCGCTCCATTTCCTGTCGATGAGTAGCTCGGACCTCCGCCAGCTTGTTGTTAAACATCTCCTTCATCCTGTCCGACCGCTCCTTGAGCTTCGTCTCGTGCTCCGCTTCCTTGGAAGTCAGAAGCGCGTCCTTTTCGGCAAGTGCTGCCTCAAGACGATGGACCTTCTCCTCCAGAGCCTTGACGCGTTGGTCGTCCGCAACGACCGGCAGCTGCGTGGTTGGCGCAGGGAACTGCGATGCAGGGGTCGAATCGACTCCCGTGGTTGCTTCAACGACCGGTGCAGGTGCTGCCGGCTTCTCGGCCATCTTCGCCTTCAAATCGTTCAATTCCTCCCGGGTCGTCTTCAGCTCTTCCTGGATAACTTCCTTCTCCTGCATGACCGTGTTGAGCTCCACCTGCTTGGCGTTGATACGACCGGTCAGCTCTTTGGATCGGGCCTTGAACTGGTCAGTGAGCTTCGTGCGCAGCTCCTGCACCCGATCCTCCGCGTGCTTCAGCTGTTCGGGGAATGTAGCAGCCTGGGCCTGCAGAGTGTCGCGAGCCGCGATAGCCTCGTCGCGTTCCTTTTCCAACGTGGCAAGGTTCTCCTTCAGACCTTCCATTTCCGCCGGGTCTACACGATCATACTTCTGCAGAATATTCTGCGTACGTTGTTGCCACCGGTCCCGGTCATCCTGCAACAATTTCAGCTCGCCGTCCTTCGTCTCCACCACATTCTCTAACTCCCTGATTCTCGTTTCCAATGGTTGTATTTGTTCAACAAGTTCATCGATGCGGGAAGACTTCTCTGCCAGCGACGTTTCCGCTTGCTTGACCTGGTTGCGAAGTGTGACGCTACTCTCGCGGAACAGATTCAGTTCGTTCAGAGTATCCATCAATTTGTTGTGGCTCAGAGCGCTATGCTCACTGTCTGCAGCCGCCCGACGCTGCTGCTCAAGCTTAAGCCGCGCCTCATCAAGCTGAGTCTGCGTGTACTCAAGTTGTTGACGAAGACGCTTGCTTTCTTGGGTCGACAGATGGTACTGCACGTCAACAATCTCCTTCTCGCGACGCAGGAACTTGATCACCTCCTGAAGGCCTTCCAGATTAGGAGCTCCCGCTTCTCCATCCTCATCACCCTCGGGAATGTTGGCTCGATCGCGCTGGAGGGCCGAGATCTGGTTCGAGATGTTCTCCAGTTGGGTGTGAAGCAGCGAGTTCTGATGAAGAACCTCTTCGCGGCGTTTCTGCAGTTCACCGAGCTCGCCCTCATACCTCTCCTTGAGCTCGCTCCAGCTTTCCTCCTTTTGAGAAAGGTCCTTCTTGAAAGTGTCTGCTTGGGTCCGTAATTCGACCACTTCCAGCTTCAACTGGTTGGCCTCAGAACGGGCCACTTGCAGGTTCTTCGCGGCCTCGGCATGTTTGAGCAATTCACTTTCATAGTTCTGTTGGGCGTGCTGGGCAATTTCGGCCTGTGCCTTGAGATCCTCCTGGTGGAATTGGGAAGCAGCAACCTGGCGTTCATTCTCATCCTTTAATCTGGTCATCTCCGCCTCCAATGTGGCCTTCTGTTCCTCCAGGCGTCGACCAGCCTCTCCTTGTTCGTCACGCAGCTTGGTAAGTTCGCTATTCGTTGTCGAAAGCTCGGACGAGATCTCTTCGATCCGCTGTTCGAGATCCTGGATCTTCTTGTCTTTCTCTTCGATGAGACTGTCTGTTTCCTCCCGGTACTGCTCCTGTGTGTCCGTCATAGATTGCAGGCGTTCCTCGCTCTGCTGGCTGATTGCCTTGTAGTCTTCAACGCGCTCCTCGGCGTGCTGAAGTTCCTGCTTGACCAGATCCAAGTCACGTTTCAGCTCTGAGACCTCGATGCCCAGCTCCTGTTCGCGCGTCAATCCACTCTCCTGACCTTCCTCCGAAGACACAGGCGCTTCAGCAGGGGCAGCGGAGACGCTGGGCTTAGACTGCAGGACCTGGAGGCGTTCTTCAGCGCTCCGCAGCTCGACGGTAAGCTCGTCGACCCTCGACTGCAAGTGATCTCTCGTCGTCTTAGCAGCGACCAGCTCTTCCCGAGTTGAGCCCAAGCTCGTGACCAAGTCATCAATCCGCTTTTGACTTTGCTCATGCTCGTATTCCCTGCGCAGCGCTGCCTTCTTCCCCTCCTCTATCTCATCGTTCAACTTCCGCTTAGTGGATTGGAGCTCCGATTCGAGAGACTCCACGCTGCCCTGCAGCCGACGACGACTCTCGGCGTCGGTATGCTCCCGCTCGTTGAGGATGGTCTGGAGATTTGCATTGAGAGAATCAAGGCGGCCTCTCTCGTTCCGCAAAGTCTCGTTGTCTTCAATGAGTCTCTTTTCAATGTTCTTCCAGAGATCCTTCTCAGCTTTGAGGTTCGCATTCTCCCGCTGAAGGCTCTCGACAAGACCCTTCATCTCTACCAAGTCTTCGGCAGCTTGTTGAGTCTTGATATCTTGACGGTTAGCGTTCTCGAAAAGCGTGGCGTAGCGTTTCTGCAGCTCTGCATTTTCGCTCTTGAGCATAATGAAGTTGCTCTGGAGAAGCTCAGCTCTCTGAGTGGCGGCACCCAGCTGGCTGCTGGAACGGCTTATCTCGCTCATCAATTCACTGTTCTTCCGGGAAAGGTCGTTAACTTGTTGTTTCAGGGCCGAGTGGTCGGTGGCAGACTCCTCGCGGAAGCTGTCGAAGTGTGCCTGCACCTTGCGTAGTAAATCAGCGTAGTCGGGGGAGTCCTTCGCCTGTTCATCCGAGGCAACTGGAGGGGCCGCGCCCAGAGGAAGAGACTGAGAGAAGACGGAAGCATCGCCGACAGTTTGACGACGACGGGTCAGCATGCTCCGGAAGGTGTCCCTCTCCTTGACATAACTCTTGGTCTGGGCAACTAGATTGGCAATCTCGTCCCGGTACGTCTGTACCCGGATTCTCAGGTCCTTTAACTCTTCCTGCTCTTGTTGACGAAGGGCATCCTGCTCGCGGGCTTCAGCACCCTCCATCTTATCTCCAAGCTCTCTCAGCATACGTCGGAGAGTCACGTTCTGCTCTTGAAGCTCATGAAGATCCTTGAACGTCATCAGGTTGCGACTTATGAACCGTCCAGTTGGGTTGAGATCTGCAGAGGAGTCATCAATCTCCTTGCGCGCAATCTTTTCGAGTTCTTCCCGATCGTAGGTGCCCTCGCCTTCCTTCAGAATAGCGTTCTCCAGGACCAAGACCTTGATCTGTGAGCTTAGATCCCTTAGTTGTTGACGTAAGATGTCTCCTTCCCGGGCCAAACCTTCCACCTGACCTTGCCACTTCCTTGCCTCCTTGGTAGCATCATCACGTTCCTTCCCGGCTGTTTCCAAGATGTTCGACATCTCGACGACGGCGTTCTCAAGTCTGGCGTGATCCGCACGAAGTTCGTCAATCTCGGGCTTACTAGCCTCAAGATCTTGAACCATCTCATCCAGGGTTGATCGAAGTTCTTGGTTGGTTTTCTGTTCCACCGCTAGCGATGTCCTCATCTTGTCATACTCGGTGTACATCTGCGTAAGAGTAAGTCCGCCCTTGCCGCGTGATGCTCTGGGTGAAAATGCGCCCACGGGGGTACTAGAACGCATCGGGGTACTTGGACCTCCGCCATTGAGAGCGGGACTCATAGATCTCCGTCCGGCAAAACCGTCGGATTCAAGTTGGCTGACCGTGAGCTCAAGCTCCGCAACGCGACGCTCAGCGGCTTCTTTATCGACATGTTCCGTCTCGACTTCCACGCGAAGTCGGGAAATTTCCTCCGCGGCATCCTCTCTTGCCTTATCCAAGGCCAGTTGGCATTCCTTGGCACGTTGCTTGGACGTCTCCGCAGAATTCGACTGCAGTTGAGCGAGTCTATTTGCGCTGTCCAATTCGATCCTGAACGCCTCCGCCGATTGTATGGCCTCTTCTTTGAGCTGCTGGATGCTGGAGAGCGCTTCTTCGTATCGCTGTTCCACCTCGTCCAGGCGGCTTTTGAGAGAATTCTCACTACGCCTCAAAGAGTCAACAGTTGCACTGATCTCCTCGTTTTCACGTTGGAGCTCCGAAATCCGAGCGCTCTTTTCCTTGCGGAATTTCAGGTATTCGGCGGACTTCGTTTTCAGCTCCGTCTCAAACCACTCGTTGTTCTTCTTTGTTAGATCCAAATCCTGCTGGAGACTCTGCTCGCGGAACTTGGCGCTGGCGGATGCAGAGTTTGCGGCTTGGAGGTTCTGCTCGGCGGTGGACAATTCGCGTCTCAGTTCGATGGTTTTTTTGTGCTGCGTAGAAAGTTCCTCGGCAAGCTTGTCGTAGGCCGCGGACTTGGATTCAAGGAGAGATAAGGTGTCTCGGTTGGAAGCTTCGAGTGAGGAGATGCGAGACTTTAGTGAGCTTACTTCGGACTCGCTGGACGTAGAGGACGACTTGAGTGAGGAGATCTCCGATTCCAGGGACGATCGAGCATTTTCTATAGATTGTAAGTAAGCGCATGGTGGCGTAACTCTTCCCGGTCACTAACCGGACTCGTGGAGTTTCTTCCTCGTCTCTTCGACTTCAGCATGACCCTTCTCGACCGAGCTCTTCAGGACCTTGATTTTGCTGTCGCTAGAGCGAACGGCGTTATCCAGCTCCACTTCCAGACGTATCTTGTCAGACTTGAGCTCATCATGTTCGCGTGCTTTCTTGGTGATGGCTTCGAAGAGCTGGTTGACTAGCTCGACTGTGGGAGCTTGGGTGAGGGTGCTCAGCGTCGACTCGGCGACCGCGTAGTGAGAAGAAAGAAACGGTAGCTCAATTGTAACAGCAGCCATGATTACCATGGGCTGTCCGCAGCAATAGCTGCTTGTTGATGAAGACTAATGCTATTGTTGAGCTATGTCGAGACGCAACTGAGGGGATGATATCGAGGCAGGATGCGTGGTTGAGATCGGTCTGCGGCGCTTTGAAGATAAATTCCCCTTGGTGTGAGCGCACAGACTCCAGGTAGCCAGCTAGGCCATTAAGGGGCGTTGGGAAAGGGGAATGGAGAATTGTGAACGAGAGACAATGGAGGGTTGCGATGAGATGGACGACCAGCGAGGACGAGAGGCTCCCTACTCCATCCGGTTAGCGCCCAGCATGAATCACGTGTGAGATATTCCGCCTCAGGCTGCAACGGCCGGAGGCCTCGCAAAGTCTCCCGCCGGCGATGACGAGGATCTTTCCTTCATCTCCCTCTCACCCTGTCGGCCTTTCTCTACCTTCCCGGGACTGGCTTACCCATCTTGGTTTTCGTATGAAATACTACGGTCTTTAACAGAGCTCATCTGTGCTCTTCCAGAGCGAGGCCTCGCCTCAACCTCACCTGGCCCCCGGCCCAACCTTCTACGTTCCCTTCTCAGCAGTGGCCTCGGTGTTGCCCCTCAACCGCCAACATGTCGCATCTCCAACAGCAGCTGAAGAGCTTCAATGCTGGTGTCGTCGACTATGCAGCCCGCATGCCGGCACAGCGGCGCTTCGTGCATAACAACAACAACTCAGCCAGCAGCTCCCAGCTTCCTTCTTCTACATCTACACCCACACCTGGCGATGAGGCGAAGCGCAAACGGCATGATGCAGACATCGTCTACTCACAACCCGCCAACACGGGCACAGGCAAGGATATCATGACTCAGGTAGTCTTTGCAATCGAGCACATGAAGTCCAAAGGGGTGCCTCTCAAGTTCGGCGATATCGTCTCCTATCTCTCCCTGCAGCACCGGGCCAATGACCAAGGCTATGTTCAGGCTCTCCGGAGCATTCTCCAGATGCACGAGAAGGTTCAGTACGACCCCAGCGGCGCAAACGGAGAAGGCACTTTCAGCTTCCGTCCTCCACACAACATTCGCACCGCGGAACAGCTCCTCCAGAAACTGCAGGCTCAGTCGACCGGTGCCGGGATGAGTGTTCGGGAACTCCGGGAGGGATGGCCGAACGTGGAGGACGCGATCAACAAGCTTGAGAAAGAAGGAAAGCTGCTCGTGACTCGGAACAAGAAGGATGACCATGCCAAGATGGTCTGGGCCAATGATCCGTCCCTGATCCTGCACTTTGACAATGAATTTCGTCAGATTTGGGAGAAGATCAAGGTTCCAGATCAGCAGGCTGTTAAAGAGGAGCTGGAGAAGGCTGGTATTGTTCCCACGAACAAGAACAAGGTCGTCAAGGCCCGACCGAAGATGGAGCACAAGAAGGTGAAGAAGCCTCGGCGCAGTGGCAAGACTACCAACACCCATATGATGGGCGTTTTGAGGGATTATTCTCACCTCAAGCGGTAGTGTCGGGGTTCTACTTAATTTCTAAAAGTATGCCAACTGTCTCTAGGATTGGCTTACATTGCATTATATTGGCGTTAATGGGGTAATAGACATGGGAGTGTGGTTTGATGCGTTCGTTATTCTTATCCCGGAAGAGGTCCTTTCGGTTGTGATGGCTCTTATGTAAAACTATACAGCAAAATCGATACCCTAATAATTCTTGATTTATAGAGTGGCTGGTTCCATCTATCCTTTAATAGTCTCTGAAGCTTAATCTCTGGCTCCAAATTCTTTTGTCTTGCCTTACTGGAGGTACTCTATTATTTGACCTAGTTCGCTCTCTATAGGTAGGTATCTTTCATAGTTGTCTTTAGTCTTCGACAAGTATTCATGTATATATTGAAGTCCAAGGCCAAGTCCACATTCAAAGCAATGAGACAATTCTATTGACGATATCCGCCCCCTGCCCACAAACCACCCTTTTTCGATTCCGTTTTTGATGCATCCGGTCCGAGGAAGGTAACAAAGAGATATAGAACACTGGGAAGCATGCATGTACAATGCCATAAAGACCGAAAAGAAACAAGATAGGGGAAAGAAAATAAAAATAGAAGAAGAGGAAGAAGAAGAAGAGGAAGAGCGTATAAACAATAAGAGACAGGAATAAACATACAAAACACCACCGACATGCAATCAATATCCAAGAAGAAAAGAACAGACACCGTGGACTCACTGGCCATTCACTCCCTCCACTCTCTCAACATATTCGACCAAATCCTCAATCGTACAGACCTTAATCCCCCACTTCTTTCCAAACCTCAAGCACCCATCACGTCTCATCATGCCATTATTCCCCCCAATCTCTGCAACTCCCTCCACGACGTCACCATCTTCAACCAACTCCGCAATCACACCCGCCGGCGTCTTCCCCGCCAACCGACAAAACTCAACCGCCGCCTCCGTATGTCCCCTGCGCTCCCTGACACCTCCGCTTCGCGCCCGCAGCGGGATAACATGTCCCGGTCGGCGCAGATCCTCAGCGCGGGCCGTCGGCGACCCCAGAATCCGGCAGGCTAGGGCCCGGTCCTGCGCCGATATACCTGTCGTCACGGATGCGTCGCTCGCGTCCACGGACACGGTGTAAGCGGTTCCCTTGGGGTCGGCGTTCTCGGTCACCATCTGGGGGAGGTCGAGGCGCTGTGCGATTTCGGGGGTAACGGGGGCGCAGATCAAGCCGCTGTTGTAAGATTAGAGTGTTAGATGGATGGATGTCAATGGGTTGTTGTGGGGGAGGGGGAGGGGGAGAAGAAGCATACCTTGTGTGGCGAACGAGGAAGGCCATTTGCGCCGGGGTGATTGATTCGGCGGCGATGATGAGATCACCTTCATTTTCGCGGTCTTGGGAGTCGAGTACGATGATAAATTCGCCGTTTTCTGGTATTGCGTGCTTGTTAGTGGGCGGGTTGCCCCGCGGTGCGGGTGGGTAGGTAGGTGGGTGACTCACTGAAGGCTGCTATTGTGTCTTCGATGGAGTCGAATTGGTGGGTTGGGTTCAAAGGAGAATGCATCTTTGTATCGAATTGGTTTGATTTGGGTAGGGGTTTGGTTGTGGATTGTGCCCCTCGTTGCGGAATTGGAGGCGGGGTTGGTTTCTGCTGTGGTACGCGGGAGGAATTGGTGCTACCTTGGTGGTTGTTCTTGGTGAATCTGGGATTGATGGGACTGGGACTGGAGGCGTGTGTGCGAATTGGCTTTTATATGCGCGGAAAAGCTCAATGGCTAGTAGTAACTGCGCTCAAGTGTAGTGTGACACGATGCCAGGCCGGAGGACTATCTATCGGACGGGGGGCGGAGATTCGGAGGCTCGGACTCGGAGATGGCGGGGCGTGGAGGGTATAGAATTTCTCTTGGAGATAAGAGTGGTAGTGAAGTTGCTGCGGAGGGATGATAAAACCGGGAGAATGAAACGATGCAGCAGGACGCGACGACTCAGGAGACTTTGAAAGAATGCGAAGGAAGGCGAAATGAACGGGCTCACTAATGGTTTGTCAGAAGCCAGTCATCGCGGGTGGCCGAGGCCGTTCCGGCTAACGACGAGGCCGTTGGTCTCCATCGCCCGCCCGAAAACGGCGGAAACTAGGCAATAACTCGGTTCACCAGCTGATACTGTGCAAGGGACACGATAGGTCAATGTTTTATCCCCACCCTCTAGATAATATTCCACAATTCTATCTAAGTACAGGGGTATCGCCACTCATAATCATCAGGCCCGAACTGGAGGTATCATTCAATCAAACCAACGGTCATGCCAAAGGACGCATGCAAATGACGGCAAACAATAGCATCAAAATCAAATCCGCTTCATTGAGCTTCGAAGAGGGTGGTATCAGGTCACAGTCCCAGGCCGCCCATCCGCCTCACCTCATCGGCTTGCCTCTCCAGTGCCCTTCGCATCATCGTGGTATATTCTTCTTCCCGCTGCCGTAGCTCCCGTCGTTTATTGCGCCTCACCTCGCGCTCGGCTTCAGGGATGTTCCCATCCATAGCCATGTCTTCATCTTCATCGTCCTGGTCTAAATCCGCATCTGGGACGTTGGAGAACCTAACGCGTCCGAGGTGTTCTCCAGTCCAGACAAGGAGTTCATCGCCTGTTAGGCTACCGCCGGTCGGAAGAACCTTTCGAGCGACCTCACCCTCGCTGCGAGACCGCGACAAGCTACCCCAGAGGCCGGGTGTCTCTCCATCTCCACCGTCGGCACCAGTGTTAGTTCCTGAGCGAATAGATGTTTCCCCGTTGGGTTGCCCATACCACCTGCGCTGTGGTTGGTAGGCATTGATGTTCAAGCGGCGAACTTCGGCCCGCCCATCGCGTTCAACCCACTTGATATTGCCATCTGCGTCGGAGTAAACAATCCGAGTCCCGTGTGATTCGACTGATAGTACCTTCGATCTGGCCACACTCTGCCGATTTTGGTACACCGTAGACAAACTGGATGAGCAGCCCGAAGGATCAGCCTTGATGTTGTTCCCGGAAGGGGTAAGGTTGTAGAGTTCCAGAGAACCCCGCCCTTTGTAGTCACCGCAGGCTACCAGTTTGTGTGAAGTTGGGAACTCAGAGTTAGAGAAGACAGGAAATCGCGGCGCAGGAACAGCAGCAAGCCCACAAAGCTGGCCACCGGAGTGGATCGTGTTTTGTAGCCGCGGAAAAAAGCGACGGTCGTATTGTAAGATGCTTGGAAAACGGCCTGCAAGGAATATCGAATTCACATGCGGCGCAGGAGGGTGTAGGAGAGACAGGGGCCCGGGTTGGAACAAGGGTGCGTAGTTGTCACTATTGTTTGAAGGATCGGGGCTTCGTATCCGGTGCGGAGGCCGGCCGTTTGGTTGAAGTTGCAGAAGAGGTGAGTCTGGAGGAGCATAAATCTGGGACTTGGGGACCAGTGAGACAGTCGGCTCTTCGCAGCGTAGATTGATAGCCTCTTCCTCCTCCGTTGCTGACATCCGGCCGTCGTAAATATGAAGACTCAGAGTGGTCGCCAGCGTCAGCGGCACCGAGTAATCTGTCTCCTGAGACAATGCAAAAACAGACCAAGGGAAGCGTTGTTGAGAAATAACGCTCAGTGTCTCGAGATCGACCTCGTTCAGGATGTTCCCGACGGCCAAGTAAGCTCTCCGACGCATAGAGTCTACACTGACACATTCTCCAAGGTTCACGAATTCCAAGGCTTGCTTCGCTCCGGAGTTGTCCCGTCTCCCAGACCGGTTGGCCATCAAGATCCCCGGTGAGCTGACACCGATGACTTTACCCTTGGTGCTCTGGGATCCAATAGAGTGCGAGTGATTGAGATCCCAGATGCAGACACTGCCATCATCAAGAGGCGCAACCACTTTATTCTGTCTGGCAGAACTCCAGTCTCGAAGTAGTCCCATCCCTTTGACCTCACGGTATTCCCTTTTTCCACCTTGAGACACCCTTGTGAAGGGCTGCTGCATCCAGCTAAATGAAATCGGCCCATTCCGAGCGATGTACTCCGAGTACCAATTCACCTCTTCCCCTTCGTAAGACGGGTCCCACGACGCCGCCGCTCTAGATCGCTGGCCATAGGACGGTGTTTGATCCAGACCTCCTGGTTTACCGTCATTAGGCCGGGATGCGCCCGGCTGAATGAGTGCCCGGAGTGAGGTTTGACCTAGCGAGCGGAGAGAAGCCGTGGAGTTGGAGACGAGGCTCTCGGAAGTCCTGTTGGTGGCGGAACGCAAGGCTCCGGGAGCGCTCCACGACTCTTCGAAACAGTGGAGTCGCCAGAGATTATTGTCGCGGGCGACGGAGAACAGCCGTCTCGAGACGGATTGAAGCTGTACCCGCTCATGTGGGGTGAGATCTAAGGGGGCGTTAGCCTTGCTGTTGATGGTCTAGCACATGGCATGAAACCGGTGATGTGGGGTAGCATGGACCCTGGGATGAAGGGGGCGACGGGCGTACAGTCAATAATCTCGCAGAGAATCTCTACGGGGAGCTTCTCCATGGGTGAGGCTGGGGCAAGAAAACCATTGAGGGCCAAGCGGACTCATTTGGCTTGTGCGACGGGGGTGTAAGCAAAGGCCATAATTGCTTCTTGGGGATGAAGCTCCATTTTATCCCCCCACAATCCGCCATCTAGACCGGCGTCACGTGGTGGTGTGCAGGCCGACCAGAATGAGTTGGCCGGCATGAAGTAACTACTTGGGAGTCGTCTGGCATCACCCATCACCTTCATCGGTCCCTGGCACCATTTTTAATCCCATGTAGGGTGCTTCTGAGCTGTATTGGACCCCCAAGGCCGTGGTCTAGAAGCCGCGGGTCTCTTCCACTGTAACCCAAACTCCTGTGGCATGAGGAATGTCTGGTACGGCATTCCAACGCTATCGGCAGCGGGCTATATATAGCGATGGGCTTGCTCCCTCGGCACGCATTCTTGGACTTTCTCCGAAGCCTTCCATTCTCGTGGCATTAATTTTAGCCAGAAATAACACCAGCAATTGGCCAGAGCATAATGGCTAGCTAACCTATTTCCCTTTCCTGCCCATTCCATACCCAATCATTATAAATGGCATTACTCGTACATTAGCCATCAGGCGTGACTTGAAGCAACTGCAAAAACGTGGGTGCCTGGTCAAGAGACCAAGCACGCTGCCAAACCCCGTCCTAGCTGTCGGGCTTGTAGACGGCATCCTTACAGAGAACGGCCACCTTCTTAAAGAACCGCCGCCATTCTAGCGGATCGCCCTTCACTTTCATGAATTCTATCTCAAAAAGGCCCTCGGACACACATTCAATCAGAACTTTACCCTGCAGAGCACACATCCTACCATCCCGGGTAACGATTCGAAGCGTCGCGGCGGCGTCTCCCGCTGAAACGGCGGGAACCGCTGGAACGGGAACTCCGAGACGATGCAAAGCCTCGCAGATGAGAGGGATCAATATCTTGAGCTCCCACGTGGAGAAGAAACGGGTCATAGGACGTGAAGGCACAATATCCTGGAACCGCTGAGCCTTCTGGGTCCGACTAAGCGGCACGGACGGATGAGGCGAAAATTGTGACATAGACGGCTCGTCCTCCAGCTGGTCGAGCGCTGACGTGTCGGAGAATGGCCGTCCCATCGGTTGTGTTGACGAGAAAACATCTACCAACCGGGGCGTATCCCAGTCAACCAGCATATCAGGCCTCGGCATCTCCGGCTGCGTTGAAGATATCCTTTGCTCCGCGTCGATGCCATCGCCCACATCGATGTCCATCCGGCCCCCACCAAAACTTCCTCCGTGGGGTCGAGCGAAGGGATCTTGTGAGAAATCAATATGTAGTGACTCAAACATGGTTGTAGCCAAGTTGATCGGGTCCCTTAGTGTGCCGTTGCGAGATAGGTACTTGTTCGGCCGGGTATACCAGGGATGCCTTCGCACATCCTCCAAGGAGAACCGGTTGGTCGGGTCAATGTTCAGCATTCCACGCAGCAGTGAGAGAGTCGCTGTAGGCAACTGCTGCCAAAGCTCATCTGACGTACGCCCATTCGTCGCAAGGTATTCCTGGAATTCATAACTGGTCTCTGTCGGACTATCCCATGGGGTGTTACCAGCCAAGAGAACGAAGAGGACGATCCCACAGGACCAGATGTCCACTAGATCTGGCCGATAGCCTGTGCCTTTCATCATATTCTTACTACTGCACGAGATCACCTCGCGTGCAATGTAGGGCGGACTCCCACAGAAAGTGGTAGATAACTTCGTCACGCCCTTGTATTCAAACAAGGTTGCCAGCCCGAAATCTGCGATCTTCAGATTCCCATCGGCCGTCAACAGCATGTTCTCCGGCTTGATGTCCCGATGCCCCACACCCTTGGAATGCATATAACCCACGGCACTGATGAGCTGTGAAAAGTACACATGCGCGATGTCCTCGCCGACGCCCTCGTCAGCCTCGATTTTGTCGAACAGATCGCCACCCTCGGCCAACTCCATCGCAATCCATCGCCAGACGTCATCCTCGCCAGTTTGGAAGAAGGATATTATGTTGTTGTGATCCCCGATATGTTTGTGAACCGTTGCCTCCATTTGCAGCTGTCGCGGACTGACCTTGCCATGACGGGCGGCATACTCTTTGTGGATGAACTTGACTGCGAAGACGGGATTGTCTGTGTAGGAGGGGACTGCTTTTTTGATACTGCGTCGTAAAGCATCGTCAGTGAGGGGCCAGGTATGTCACACAGCAGGACTTGACAGAGTAAGATAGGCCATACCATGCGTAGGCACCCTGGCCGATTGTTTTGGAAACGATTCGAAACGGCAGGTCATTCGGCAGCGGGGCCAGCTGAGAATGATGCATGGTGGCAGAGACTCACGGGGACGATCGGATTGTGACAGATCAACTGGACTTCACGGATCAAGACAGAGAAAGGCAAGGCTGAATCATGATCGAGTGATGGTGGCGAGTATCAATGCAAGGGCGATGGAAGGAAGACGAAGCTGCTGGGAACGCGCGGGCGGAACGCGAGAGCCACTTTATCCTCTTCGGGTAATCTGTTGATAGGCTGCCGGGCGCAGCCTTCAGCGTCCTTAGCATCATGGGGAGGGGGGGAGTGTTTCTTGAGGAGAGCGAGAAGAGGAAGTGAGGATGTTGGCATCGAAGAATATAGGTATGGAATACACCGTACAGACCTGGGGAGATGCAGTCACAAGCATGAAGGGACTAGTTGACCGCCTGATCTACTGTCTACATACTGTAGAGTCAGAGTGGCTGTCGTGCATCCCGTCAGTTGCATCTCGCTGGCTGTCCGCCATCTAGCCGGGCCCCGCCACAGCCAATGACTGCAATCCATCCCGGCGGGAGACAGCACCGGCATAGCACAGACATCGAGGATAGACCTTTGATAGGACAATAACATTTGTCCATTACATAGGACTAGTAGTACGGCTATTGCTTGACAAGTCACCCAGCTACCTGACTGGGAGAAGGGCGAATCAACCGGACCAAGATCCAAGATGCATGACGGTTGAAAGTGATCTGGACCGGTCATCTGGTGGAGCCCAACAGAATCCGTCGTGGCGGCGTTGCCCGGCGGATGGTCGAGTAAACAAAGGCTCTCCTCCCCCTCCCCCCCATAGTTATTGTCCATGTCAGGAGGGCATCTTCCACCAGGTCTCCATTTTTCACGATCGGATCCTAGCAGACGAACACCCTCTTCCTCCGCCTCGTCCGAACGTTCCATCGCAGCCTGTTCAGAGTTGCCAGCACCGGGGGTTCATCGGGTGGGTCCAGCCAACTGTCCCGCTGCGTTCGGATCCGGCGTCATTCCAAACCACCAACTTTCTCCTCCTTCCTCATCTTCCTCCCTCTGCCGATTACGACGGTCCGTTAACCTTGATTGGCATTCTTCCCATCCCGGAAACTCAACTCTCTTCGTCTGCTCCTCTTAAACCCACTATTCACGCTCCTGTCTTTCTTCAACTTCAGCATGGACTACACCATGGAGGACACTCAGAACTCGGCTCCTGACGCCCACGAAGCGTCTAAGCTCAACCCCTCAGCCCAGAGGACCGACATCCAGGGCGTCACCAAGCGGTTCGTCCCACGATGCTGAATGCAGCCCGCAATCCCCTTCTTCTACGGAATTCGGTATACTGATCATCATTCTCTACTCTCAAGCCTCCAAGCCGAACTGATGCAGCTGATGCTCTCCCCCTCCCCGGGAATCTCGGCCTTCCCAGACGCTGACGGCAACCTTCTGTCCTGGACCGCCACCATCAGCGGGCCTACCGAGACCCCTTACGAAGACCTCACCTTCCGACTCTCTTTCGCTTTCCCTAGCAACTACCCCTATGCTCCGCCCACCGTCCTCTTCAAGACCCCTATCTACCACCCCAACGTCGACTTCTCTGGCCGCATCTGCCTGGATATCCTGAAGGACAAGTGGAGTGCCGTCTACAACGTACAGAGTGTCCTCCTCAGTCTTCAGAGTCTACTGGGCGAGCCCAACAAGTAAGACTAACCTCCTCACGCCCAATGTTGCCCCCCATCCATGCTAACAATCCGCAGCGCAAGTCCTCTCAATGCCCAAGCCGCCGAACTCTGGGACACCAATAAAGAGGAATACAAGCGCCACGTTCTGGCCCGTCACCGCGACATCGAAGACATCGAGTAAATAGTTGTCTATGATCGTCATTTCGGCTGTTCCCGCAGACATGGAACGGACCGAGTTGCATTGCATGAATCGGGGTCTGTGCGTTTGAGTTGGGGGCAACGGTTGCATAGTGCATTCTGGCCTTCGTCGCGGTTGACGACGGAGCCGGAAGTCATGATTTGTTCTTTGCGCCGATGATTTTCAGGAGTTCATGGGTTGGGGTGGGTTACGTTTGGGACCACGGTTGGAATGGAAATACAGGAGCCCCCGCGTGTCCCGGGAATAAATACCCTGCTTTTTTTGTTGTCGTTGCTACTGCTGCTGCTGCTGTTACTGTTACTGTTGCCAGCCAGTGCTTTCGTTTTCATTCTTACCTGGCCATGATGTTGAGGTTCCTTGGTAGCTTCTTCCTACTACATAGTCCAAGGCTGTCACTTGAACAAAGGTAGCTTCATTTGTATCTTTTGGAATATGGAAATTGTTCATACTGCTTTGGGTTGAGTGCTAGCATACACAGATACACTATCCATTCAAGATAGACTAGTAGATCTCCACCCATCTTAAATACTATACACTACTTAGGATGGAGTGCATGGTGCGTAGTGCATACATCAATTTCATTACCTACACCCATCCATGCATGCATGCATCAACAATGATCTTACCCACTCCTAGGGCCTACTATCTAGTAATATCATGGTTGTACCACCCCAGCAAACAAACAGCCAACCAACCAATAATGGCAATGTTCCCACAATACCTACATACCCGCCTACCAATGAGATCCCATATATTCCCTTACTACTGCCGGGCATCTCTAAGTAGCCCCCGGTAGGTACTACCTATCTCAGTACAACGGTACCCCAGGCTCTACTAGTAGTACCTATTATACTGCATGCAGTGCCACACCCAAAAGACAACATCTCAACACCTCAAACCCACTCATTCATTCATCCATAAATTCATGATTACATTATTACATGGTGTCGTTAGCAAAAGACCCAACCAACTATCCAACCTAACTAAAATCCCTCTAAACCAAGTACTGAGTACATACTATTTCTATCATGGTCATTAGACTACCAACAACCAACCAATACCCAAACCCTTCCCCGCCCCCCAACCACCCACACACACACACGTTACGAACTCGACTGAGCAATCTGCTTCTCATTCGTAATCAACATCCCCGCAATCGCAGCGCTTGTGAACGTGCTAATCGCTCCCGTGAGCATCGCACTTACCGCCACCCGAGAGACATCGCCTGCACGGCTGGGCGCCAGTTGAGCGAGCACTCCGATCTGGTTGCCCAGGGCGCCGAGGTTCGCGAAGCCGCAGAGTGCGTACGTGGCGATGAGTCGGGAGCGGGCAGAGAGGTCTTGGTACTCGGGGTTGGTTTGGAGGGCGTTGTAGGCGACGAATTCGTTCTGGATAATTTTTTTTTCATTTGGTTAGTTTGAGTGGGTTGGATTGGGTGAGTTCGGGGTTGGTGGAGGTATACGGGAGAGGGATTACCATGACGAGTTTCGTGCCGATTAACTTGCCCACTTTGAGAAGGTCACTGTTCCGGGACACGCCGAGGAGAAAGGCGATGGGGTAGCAGATATATCCGACGATGAGCTCGACGGTTAATGGGGGGTTGTTGATATTCAGGTAGTGGCCCCCCCAGGTGAGGAGGCCGTTGATTAGTCCGATGAGAGAGATGATGCAGAGGAGATTCGCGACGATCATGCCGGCGATTTTGAGCCCCAGCCAGGCGCCGTTAGCAAAGGCGTGAAGGGCATTGGCGGGTTTGTGCTCGTCGTCTTCGGGAACGACGACACGGCCTGCGGTTAGGGTTTCTTCTTCCTCGGGCCAGCGCAGCTTGGATGCCGCTAGGGCGGACGGGATGCTCATCACGCAGGAGGAGACTAGGGCTTGCGGGTTGACGCCCATTCCAAGGTAGGCGATGAGGACGGAGCCGGCGATGGTGGCAAATCCGGAGCACATGATCTGATGAACTTCGGCCATGGTGAGAAAAGGGACGAAGGGTTTGATGAGCATGGCGGATTCGCCTTGTCCGATGAATGGAGAGGCGGCTGCAACGACGGCTTCAGCGCCGGAGACGCGCATGCACCAGAAGAAGAAGGTTGCGAACTTCCTGATCGCCCATTGCAGGACGGAAGTGTAGTAGAGGAGTTGGACCAGGGAGACGAAGAATAGGATGGCTGGGATGACGCTGACTAGGAACCAGGAGCTATGCTTCTCAGCCCAACCAGTTTCAATGAGAAAGTCCACGCCTTGTTCGGCAAAGCCAAGAAGCTCCCTGACAAGGGTGGAGATGAAATTGAAAATGTCGTATCCGGCTTTGGTGCGCAGGACGAACAGCGCGATAATGAACTGGACCAGCATACCAACAATGACGGTGTGCCAAACAATTTTCTTCCGGTTTCGAGAGCTGAGCCATAGGATGAAGAGGAAGACGACGAGGCCAAACAGGCTGACGGCTCTGTCTGCCCGTGTATTTTCATACGACTCGGGGGATGCGAAGGCTCCGATCAAGATCACGACAATGGTTACAAGGGCTGCGCCTGGGATGCGAAACCTTTCTGGCACATATCGAACTAGGCGTGAGGCCGTCTGGTTCCACACGAAGAATACTGGTCTAGTGATCAGTGATATCGGGACATAGAGGAACATGAGACGCAGGGTGATGGCGAGATAGAGCAGAAATGGTATCAGCCAGCCCAAGTCAGAACGATGAAGGATGAGGCCGGTAATCCACCAGCTAGGAGAGGAATTGGGTGAGTTCGCTAACCTTGATGGATAGGGTAAAGGATTTGAGACTCACCCTGTGAACAAGATCCAGATTGTGGCATATACTATATGCTTGGAGTACCTGGTTACGTGTCGGCGATACCATTGCCGGGATTTATAGTTGATTCCAGACTCCTCGATATCATTCTCTCTATTCTGCCGATCTTCTAATGTGGTCTTCTTCATATCGGCGGTATTATTGATGGTATCACTTTCGTCGATAGTCATTGGAGGACCTGCTGCATGAGCATCTGCAGGCTGCGTTGGTTCGCTGCGAAGCTGAGATGCAATTGCGGTCATTTGGCTGGTTGCTAATGTCTTCTCGTCCGCCATGCTTAGATGGTTGGTGCTGCAGGGAAGAATCAGTCTGGCAGTCACAGCTCAAAGGATAAAAGGCTGTCTCATGGTGCGTCTAAACCCCAACCTTGGAGTGATAAATGGTTGCGGGGGAATGGCACACAAACGGAGGAGGGCTTAAATGGGTTTCTCGGTAAGACACATCTGATTGTGTAATGACCACGAAGGTTTCAGCTTATCTTGGCCAAGACCATTGCCACATGAGGTTGTACAACATGAATCGGGGGAACCTTATCGATTGGCAAGGGCAGGCGGGGAA
Source organism: Aspergillus carbonarius ITEM 5010 (assembly GCA_001990825.1). Lineage (NCBI taxonomy): Eukaryota > Fungi > Ascomycota > Eurotiomycetes > Eurotiales > Aspergillaceae > Aspergillus > Aspergillus carbonarius. The sequence continues at coordinate 799,688 of KV907493.1, forward strand.
GCTTCTTGCTTCGGGCCTCCAGCCAGGGATGAAGCCACGGTCAACTCCGGCGGTCGAGTGTTTTACTTTGCCAACCCGGTGTCACCTGGACTTTCGCCTCCGGCTTTCTGATCCTGTGAATCAGCAGAGGGCGGTTGGCATGGCGATATGGGCAGCAGTGCCTGACTGTGAATCTATTCTTGTGAATGACTCCTGGAGAAACGAACGGTACAACACACCCTGACTTATCCAAAGTGCACTGCATCGTTTTTAATTACCAAGATACTATACTGTATATGCGCTATTGAGATGTTGGATGCCGTCTTGGTGGTCTGACCCTACTAGGCGTCCGGCTGTAGCAGGAATCCAATCAACGGTGGAAGGTAAATCGTAGATAGCAAACAAAGGCACTTCAGCTGATCATAGCCGACCTCTAGCTGGCTGGATCAATGCTACTGTAGCAGAGAAGAATGTCATCGTTCAGTAATACACTGCCGTCTGAATTCTGCCCGGTTTCAGAAAGTGGCCTACAACCTTTCTATGGAGAGACGGGGTTTCATCATAGACTCATGCAAACCAATCATCCTGGACCGTTGCATGCAGTATCTAGATCCAGTTCAATTTACGGGATTGGACATTCATTCCTTTATATTGATGAAAGCCCACTGCACCAAGCTCACCTGCGACTTAAGAGCCATTGACGCCATAAAAATCAGCCGGACTTTGATGATCTCAACTCTCGATGTCATAGTTCTGGGGTTACCTTCTATGGTTTGTAATACCCCGGCTATCGAAACATTTAAGCACTACGGGAGTTCGTCAGATCTTTATTGACTGAGGCTGCTTTCCGTGGCATCACTCTGAGATTAAGTCACAGCGCCGGTTTACATTGTTAACCCGAGACACCTCATATTTGTCTCCTGCTTGTGAATGAGCAAAGGCTCTCGGTGTGGCAATAAGACATTTCCAGCAGGAAACAATACTCAATACACGATTACAAGGCCCCGCAACTGCTGCATGCCGCATGCCCCAACAAAGCATCCACGGAAGATGAGATTGCAGGAACACAGGTTCATATTGAAGCTTTCCCTCTACATTATTGGGAGAAAGATACGATAATGAGACGATCTCCCTCTTATGCTTGTTTTTGTGGACCGCCTTGGCTTCTCTCCCGTTGTATTGCTCTTCATCACAGCTCACGAAGGTTACTGCTTCACCCCTATCACCCCTGCCGTCCGCTGTCTGCCACCGCATTCAAATCTTCGTTGTCTGCTCTTAACTCGACATTTCTTCCCTTGTATGAGCCAATTGAGGGGGTTGAGAGACTTGAAAATTACTGCCCGGGAGGATATCATCCTATAAACATAGGTGATCGGTTTCGCGATCGGTACCGGGTGGTTCATAAGCTTGGCCATGGCTCTTATTCAACTACATGATTGGTCTATGACGAGGAATCGGATAAGTACGCTGCAGTCAAGGTCTGCACAGCTGACTCAACCCCAAAGAAAGAAAGCGATATTCTATCGATTCTCGCCAGTGCCCAACGCCCCCCTCGACACAGCGCAGGCGAAATAATGATACCTTCGATCCTGGATAGCTTCAACATCCAAGGCCCCAATGGCACCCATGCCTGTCATGTGACTATCCCAGCAAGAAGTAGCCTCTCTGGTACAAAAGACGAGTCATGGAGCCGCTTATTCCAACTCGGCGTTGCCCGGGCGCTGGCTGCACAACTGGTCATTGCGGTTGAGTATATACACTCCCAAGGAGTCGTTCATGGGGATCTTCATCTCGGCAATATTCTTCTTAAGATGCCACCCAAACTAGACCAACTCTCAACTGATGAGCTTTATGAGAAGTATGGAGCACCGGAGCTAGAACCAGTGGTTCGATTAGATGGTAAGGTGCTTCCATCTGGTGTTCCATCTCATAGCATTTTCCCAATATGGCTCGGGGAAGCAAGTGACAAGCTTCTACTTGCAGACGCTACGATTCTGCTCACAGACTTTGGTGAAGCCTTTTCACCCTCACAAGAAGAGAGATTTGAATCCCATACTCCCTTGGTGATCCGCCCTCCTGAGGCTGGATTTGAACCTACCCGCCCGCTATCCTTCCCGTCCGATATATGGACACTTGCGTGCTCTATCTGGGAAATACTTGGTCAGCGATCTTTATTTGAAGGCTTCCTTGCTACAGAAGACTACATGATTCGCGAGCAGGTCGATACTCTTGGTATCCTGCCACCCGAATGGTAGGGGAGATGGAGTGCGCGGTATGATAAATTCCATGAGAATGGTAACCCCAAAAACCGAGAGCTCCTTCGAACATGGGCGGACCGGTTCGCAGACAGCGTGCAGGAGCCCAGGCAGAAGCGTACGATGCCTGTGATTGAGCCAGAGGAAAGTGAGGCTATCTTCTCATTGCTACGATCGATGCTCTCGTTCAGACCCGATGATCGGCCCACTGCTAAACAGGTTTCCGAGTCCGAGTGGATGGTGAAGTGGGCTCTACCCGAATACTACAGGTTGGACGGCAATTCTAGATGATTGTGTTCTTCACCTGCCTTGGTTCTTACCAATTCTCGTGGTGTACTTAGAAAGGCTCAGATTTAGTCACATATCCTAGATTATCGTGTGGCTCTAACACTACAGAGAAGTACAACAATCCCACACCGGGAAAAGCAAAGTATGTTGACATAGTTTTGGTGTGGAATCTGTTTAGCATGTGAGTGTCTCAATCTCAGCGTCATTTGCGACCTGAACGCATCCGGTGTTCGGGTCGCAGTGTTACATTGGAGATAGGAAAGCATGGGAGATGAGATACGAAAACAGGGCACGCCAATACATAGTACCATTGGACCACTGTACACTAATATGTGCTTGACATGCTCAAAACTACCCCAACTGAAGCTATCATCAGGTTGATGGACTCTAGGTAAGGTATACTTCCACCTACTTCTCTGATCAATCAACGAAGAAGTTTTTGTCTGTCTCAATTCAATTGAAGTAAAAAAGAAAAAGTATTACTCCTCTGACGCTTTACGATGCGCTGAAGAAAGCAAACAAAAAAGGTCGTGCCCGGGATCGAACCGGGATTGCTGGAATCAGAATCCAGAGTGATGACCATTACACTACACAACCTGCTGTTGTTAAAGGAGCATCCACATTTGGTACCAGAAAGCAAAAAGAAAAGCCTTATCGAGGAGTGATATGACCTCATTGTTTTCGGCCGCCTGAGGGGTACCTGAATCTGACTTCCCTGCAAAGAGAACTACCCCACCATTACAGACCACTACGTACGGAGTACTTAATTTGCAGAATATGGAGACGAACGACATTGAGTGGGAAACCGAGGAAGGAATTCCTCATGCCGATGATCCTTTTATCCAACAATACTTGCGGGGTCGGAGTTCGCTCATTCTGGAGGAGCAAAAGCAGCGACATGGTACGTATCTAGGTCAACCTGGGTTACTTGGCTGCGACTGATTTTATGAACTTAGACTTCAACCTCTCCAAGGCTCTGCCGCCTATGGCTGCTAGAGCATGCAAGATTGTTTCCAATATTCGCGACCGGGAACTAAACCAAGTGTATTCGCCAGGTCCAGGTGAACAAATTGGTCAATTTTCTATGGGCATGCAGAGACACATAGGTGTCATGTCCCTGGATTGGACTGAGGTAGAGAAGACCAATTTGTGGAAAATTATGAAGCGCATGCCTAAAGGATCTCTTTTGCATGCATCTTTGCATGCTGCAATCGAGGCCGATTTTCTAATCGAGTTGGCGTTCTCTACCCCGGGAATTTGTGTCTGGGCGACACGTCCTTTGATATCTCAGGGTGACTTGGATGAGGCACCATTCTTCTTCCAGTACTCATCGGCTTCGACGAATGATACGGAGGATAGACCTACCATGTGGTCAGCTTCATACGAGCCCTCAAGCCTCATCCCATTATCGGAGGCGGCCTCTTCTTTCCCCAGCGGGGGAGAAACTGGGTTTCGTACGAGGCTGCAGAGCCGGCTTCTCTCTGTGGCATGCTGTTCGGACCACAATAGCCGTGCAATGCCCCTCATCAACTCTCTCCTGAGCTATGAGCCTATATTGCGTGCATGTCTGTGCCACGTCTTCTCTGAGCTGGTTCGCGACGGAATAAGATACGTCGAATTCAGAACCACCTTCAACTTCCCATATCGCAAGGAGGGGAAAGATACCCCAGAGGATGATTATAGTGAATGGTGCCATGTATTTCAAGAAGAGCTAGCAAGGTTCCAGAAAACGGATGAGGGGAGAAGCCTTTACGGAGCACGTATCATATGGACCTGTCTGCGCTCATTGCCGAAGCGAGACATTGTTGAGAACATGAAAAATTGCATCCTGGCAAAGTATGATTATCCCGATACGATTTGCGGGTTTGACATAGTAGGGGACAAGAATGAGGAGAAGCCGCTCACTGATCTAGTCCCCATATTATTCTGGTTTCGCAAAGAGTGTGCTGCGGAGGGACTGGAAATCCCTTTCTTTTTCCATGCTGGTGAATCTCTGAAAACCGGGGGCCAGTCAGACCAGGGTTTATTTGATGCCATATTGCTGGGGACACGGAGAATATGCCAAGGGCTAGCGCTCTGCCAGCACCCTTTAGCGATCGAGATGGTGAAAGAGAAGAAGATACTGATTGAGTGCAGCCCGATCTCAGATGAGATGCTTGGGATCACAGACAGCATCCAGACCCATCCTCTACCCGTCTTGCTATCCCGTGGTGTTCCCGTCTGTCTAGGTGCCGATGCGCTGGGCCTGTTCGGGGGTAGGACAACCGGATTGACACGGCAGTTCTGGCGAGCAATTCAAGGCCTTGACAGTATGGGTCTTACCGACCTCGCAATGATGGTGGAGAACTCCATCCGGTGGAGCTGCTACCAAGATCAGCCCACGGCGGAGTGGCTGTCCGATCTGCGGGAAGGGATCTTGGGGGAGGGAACGAGGGCTAGCCGGTTGCAGGAATGGTATGCAGATTTTGAGAGCTTCTGCCAGTGGGTTACGGTGGAATTTGCGGAGGCGGAAGTCGACGAACCAATTTGACTTTAATCAGGCGAGGTTCATGCACATACCAGCCGAACAATCCACCCTTATCCACTGCATGAAAAGGGAAAGGGGGAGATGGAGAGCGTGCGCTTAATTATGTAACCAACGGCATGCCGAGATGAGTCAGGAGATGGTGCTAGTTAGTGAACGAACTAATCTGCAACACATTAACGGTTTCAGCCTTTCAGGAGGGGGGACCTTTGATCGCAGCAATTACATACATGTAATACTAGTTAGTAGGTACTGCAACCTACTAGTCGTCGACGGCATGGAAATTAGTCTACTTCGTAGACGAGGGTTGGAATCCGATCCACATGATGAACAGAAACATGCCGGTTGCTGCATGAATCATTCGGAGGAGAGAGGGTTGGAAGGCAGAGAGCGAATGGCGGACGGATCCACGAGCCACCTTCGATCGGGGATCGGGGACGAAGGACTTTCTGCAGTATGGCGACCGTTGAATCGTTTCTCCCCCGGCGTTGTTGTTTTCGTTGTTGTTTTCATTTCGGGGTGTTTTTTACTTTTTCTCCATCCGCCGTAGTTAATTATTTGCCTTTTGTCACCGTTGGCCCGAGGCTAGACAGATGGTAGAGAGCCAGGCACTGAACGACTCGCTCTCCTGCCATGATTCGACTGTTACCTCAGCCAGTTGTTCTGAACACTTGCCCCGACTGCAACCCGTTCTCTGGTGGGCCGTTCAAATCCTTCCATGAAGCGATAAGTTCGACGTGTGTGTGAGTTGTCAAGGCGTGATTTGGGGGGACCGGCCCAAGCTCCGCCTGACTATTGCGGTTGATCTTCGCTATCTCTCCTCACTAGCGCCTCCATCCCCGAACGTCATTCTTCCCCCCCGGCAGTTGAAGCAAACCCTCCGCGTTTGTTCCCAACACCTGTTGTGCTGGTGCCTGTCTGGGTGCAAGGCATCTCACCTACTTCCTCTCTCTTTACTCTTTCCGTTCCTTCTCTCGTCCTTATTGCCTTATTATGTTCCTGCTCAGATGACCGCTGCCGTCTTCAAATGAGCCCCCGCCGGCTCCTTTGCCCCCAAAATGGCCTACTTCTTGCCGTCGTTCTTCCAGAAACGATTGCTCCGATATGCTTTGTCTCGCCTTGAGCTCGTCGATACAGAGGCCCTTGATCTCGATAGCCTTGGTATCCGTTGGGGACAGCGAAGTACTGTCGAACTACGGGATATTGGTTTGAGGTTGGAGGTGAGTGAACGCGCCGATGATCTGCACTGGTTCTGATCCGTTGCTTGTCACCGTTGGTTTCCGATGTGCATCATATGCTGATTACAACGGCTGTCCCAAACAGAAACTAGCTACGCTTCTTCATCTTCCCCCCTCAAGCGAGCTCCTGAGTGCCCGTGTTCGCTTCCTGCAACTTACAGTCCCCGCGGATATCTACAGCAGCGGAATCATTTGTCACGCCAGCGGCATCGACGTACACCTGAGACTGCTTTCGGAGGAGACACGCCATGCTGGACAAGGCGATAGGCCAACGGACCCTGATTCCAGGCATGATTCGGGCACCGAACCGATCATCCCTAATCCGACCGATCTTGCGCAGTCATTCCTCCAGGCTGAGCCGAAAGAGGAAAAGGAAGAGCTGCAGGCTGCTATATCGTCACAATCCCAGATTCTCCAGCGTACACAGACGTCCACTAGCGATGATGAAGAGGAGCTAGGCCTTGGCAATGAGACCGTTTCCTTGCCCAGTTTTGTGGCCGCATTCCTCAAGGGTGTCGCAGACCGTCTGCAGATCCAGGTGGATGACATATCCATCCGAGTCGATGTCGAAACGAAACAAGACGGGCCGCTGAAGAGGCAGCCAGAGGGTAAACCTGACTTGATCACAGGACTCTTGAGCGTCGGACAAGTTAAGGTGGATGCGGTGAGCTTACCTTCAAGCATGGATGAGGCACCATCGCGGAAGCCGCGACGGTTAATCTCCCTCTCTGACATCAATATCGCCTTGGTATCCGAACCAGTCGTTTTTTCTCATTATTCCCGGTTTGCTGCTCCGACGTCTCCAGATACTCCCTTCCAGCCCAAGTCGAGCCGGCCTCCCAGCCGGAACTCGACTCCACCTGAGTACGCATCTGATCAGAGTTCCGCCCTTGAGATGACGAGGTCGACTCTTTTTGAACCGTCTCGTGGAGTCACGGAGTCTAGATTGATTGAACACAATGCGCCCGAAATGGAGGGCTCTGTATGCACCTATGACGGCAGATTTTCGGATGCAGACACGGAGGACGAGGCCAGGAGCTATGGCTACATGGGGGATTCGCAGAACCTCTCAGATGATGATAAGCTATTGGATAATCCTGCGTATCTTGACTCTGTGATCAACTCGCACATTTATGATGATGAACTCGATGGCCTGGACAACCTTTCGCCGGAAGTTGGTCACCGCGCTCTGGAGAGCGGTGATACCCCGCGCCTTCTGAGCCCCGAGTTGCACACCATTGGAGCAGCATCACACTATAGTGATACACAGAATGCTATGATCCTTGCACCTAGGTCACATGTACCGGACGTCGGTGGGTTCGCCCAAGACAACCTACATCCTGGGCCGGTCGCTAGTGTTGTCCGACCGGCGTTACCCGAGATGGACTCAGATGTTGCTCACAATCCAGAGCCATATGCAGATGATCAAATGTCTCCTCATGCCTCTGTACCCCCTTCCGAAGCGGGTAGTTCAAGCTCAACGTCTGGATCTTTCAATCAGGGGGAGCTCTCTGAGTCTAGACTCTTTTCTAACGAGGAGGCACAGAGTATGTATATGAGTGCTGTAAGCCATGACTCAATGTCTCGAAGTTTTATGCCGAATATCCCTGGTGCCTGGGATTCACCGGAGTCTACGGTGATCAGGGGTCCAAATGCTCATGTGCACCATCCAGACCAGCGCGACGGACAATCGGATCACGATCTTGAGGATGATGACGAGGCCATCGCTACCCCCAAACTTACTGCCCAGGCAGGGTCGCACATCTCACAGGAATGCCCTATGGATGACTCCCAGAAGGCACAGCCTGATCCGACCGGTCAAGGATCTGTTCAAGATTCACCGGAGTTGAATAAGCTCCCGGATGTGGCAAGGCGGTTCTTTAGCATTGATAAGGTCCTGATTTCAATCCCTTCTGTGGATGAAGACAGCGACACGGCGAACGACGCCTCGTCCGTAGTCTATGATGAAAAAGAAAATTCGAGTTTGGAGGAGACGACAGCATGTTTGCGTGACTCTGCAACTGTGGACGATCTATCCACCTCTATTCCACAAACCTCTACACGAAGCCGCAGTGATACAGTGAAGCCGTTTCCTTCTGGAAAAGAGGGCGCTGAAAAGAGGCCACAGCGTCTTCCACAAGATGATGAGCAAAAGTCACAGTCTAGCCGCAATTCCAATGACATGGAAATTGAGATATTTTCGGCTGAAGTTCAATTTGACATTGCCATCGGCTGGCTTGTTATCAAGATTGGACAGCGGATTCTCCAGGCTTTTGGGAATAACGGCAAAAGCGTCCCGAAGAAGGGTCGTTCGCAGGAGCACGTGCAGGAGCGACAGGCAATCAAACTGGCTCTACAAAACTTTTCCATCAAATTTGTTGAGCATATTCCGGGGCATTCCCACCCTATTGAAAGCCATAGTCCAACATTCTTTGGGCTGTTGCATGATGATATATTGTTGCAAGCATGCATTTCGGGATTACAAGCTCAGTTCTTGGCCGATAAAGTTGTCACCAAACTTCACCTTAACATCAAGAAGTTTACCCTTGGGTTTGCCTCTGAGCATCTGATCTCATTTAGCGAAGAGTCCAAGATGCGCGACTCTGTCAGAGACATTTCTTCGGCCGAGCAGGGGGATATCGATCTTTCCATAAAGAAATCACTCGATTCCACCACGGTCAATCTCATGACACTTCCCCTGCAACTCAATTTGAACGTCCAGCGACTGGAGGAGGTCGTAGGTTGGGTTGGCGGGTTGAGCACTATTTTGGAACTCGGAAGCTCGATCTCGTCGGTTTCAACCGGCAAAGGACCGAAGAAGGAACCCCCGAAGCGTCCCCGCGGAGTGCACTTTGAAGAATTCCCTCCACCGGAATCTACGCAGCAGAGCGACTTGGCACCCTTGAAGGTCAATGTCAGAATCGGAGGAGTTGCCGTTGACGTTATCGGTGAAAACCATTACATCAGATTGAGGACAACAGCTGCCAAGATTATTGGCCGGCCTAAATTCATAGCAGTACAAATAGACAAGGCCACATTGGCTGGCCCATTGCCCCTGGACAATACTCGGGACGCCCCTGCCAACATACGCCTGGCTGATATCAGAATTGAGTACCGATTCTCCCCGAAGGAGGAGGATTTGGACCGGCTACTTGGTTTGATCACTCCGTCGAAAGACAAATACGACGAAGATGACGATATCATGCTCGATACACTCTTTCGTCAGCGGAGACAGGGCTCTGTACTTTGCGTTACAGTCTCCGAAGCCAAGGTTGTTGTTTCCCGAACCACTGACTTGGATTCCATTTTTCAACTTGGGGAAGAGCTGAGCAGGCTATCGAATGTCACGAAATACTTACCCGAGGATGACCGGCCCGGTGTTCTAATCCTTGCCTTAATCCGTGAGTTCGAGGTCCGGGTGCATGTTGGTGGGAAAGTGGGTGAGATAACCGCGACTCTTCGAGAGGCTGAAGCAGCATATATTAGCCTACCTTCGCTCATTGCCGCACAGCTGGGATCCATAGCGGTTTTCAGGAATAGGAACGAAGAGCTTGTGGGAGACGCATCAGCGATCATTCGGGGACCGAGTTTAAACCAGACCCAGCTTCCAGTTCTAATGGCTCGCTATATCGCGGATGAGATGGACCCCACAGTCAAGGTGAAGTTACACAATTTCCGCGCAGAATACACGCTTCCCTCCATCATGGCTTTTCTGGGGCTAAGCGAAGATATGACTACTGGGGACATGGCTGCCAACATGGCAAGCTCTTTGGTAAATCTTGCCGAGCTACAACCTGCACCCCAGGACGATCGATCATCGGTAAAGGAGAGCAATTTTGAAACCCCTCCGAAGGCTATCAAGTTGACAGTCGATTTGCGAGACTGTGTGCTCGGTCTTAACCCACGCGGTACGGCCGCAAAGGGCCTTGTTGTCCTCACCAACGCCAAGTTTTCTGGGGCGATACATGACCCTGTGTCTTCAGACGCCACGCTGGATCTTCGGAAAGTGTCTGTGATGATAATTGACGACGTGAAAAATGTAGGCTATACAGATAATCCGCACCGAAGAAGCTCGGCTTCTCCACAGAGCAACCAAGTGCAGTCTCTGATCGACCACGGCTTTGTGTCAGTTTGCTCAATATCTGCAGCCACCGCTACTGTTAAGATTATGCGCTTAAGTGACGATGGAATGAAGTCTCTTGATGTGGAGCTGAGGGACGATCTTCTGATTCTGGAAACCTGCGCCGACTCAACGCAGACCTTTATAAGCATAGTCAACGGGCTTCAACCTCCTACTCCTCCTAGCGCGGCTACAAAGTACCGCACGGAGGTTCTTCCCATTCAGGATATGCTATCATCTTTTACCGGTGATGCATTCGTCGCAGATATGCCAGAGGGCTCTCAAGCGAAGACGGAATCTGCTGATCGAGTGCAGGGAGAGGGGCATCTGGAGGATGAACGTGACTATGTCAGCGACTTTCAGCACGTGAATCCAGGCTCAGAACCTGGCTTTGTGACGGAGGGCATGGGGTCTTCGGGTTCACATGAACTTCTTGATAGCTTCCACTCACAGTACTATGTGTCGTCTAGTGTCTCTGACCTCGAATTTCGCGAGGACCACTTTGCGCAACAATCGGCCGTTGGCGGTACAGCGCACCGCTGGGATTCTACACAGAACACGTACGGACTCTCAGATGACTCCAAACTCCAGAGAAGTCCGCTGAGAATCCGGGTTCGTGATGCCCACGTCATCTGGAACCTGTTTGACGGGTATGACTGGCAGCGAACCAGGGATACTATAACGAAAGCTGTGAAAGACGTGGAGAGGAAGGCCATTGAACGGCGTGCACGTACTGGCAGCCGGGCGTCTCCCAGCTTTGATGAGGAAGAGGAGTCTGTGATTGGTGATTGTTTATTCAACTCGATATATATCGGTATTCCTGCCAATAAGGATCCCCGCGATATTCGCAATGACATCAACCGCAACATCGATGATCTTGTCAGCGAGACAGGTAGCTATGCGACTACGACGACTGTCACCGGGGCCACGGTACGGCAAAGCCAATCGCCCTCCTTCCGAGGAAAGAAGCTGCGCTTGTCTCGAAGCAAGTACCATAAGATGACGTTCGAACTCAAGGGCATCTGCGCCGACCTGGTCGTTTTCCCGCCAGATTCTGGGGAAACGCAGAGCTCCTTGGATGTCCGTATCAATGACCTGGAGGTGTTCGATCATGTGCCCACTTCTACATGGAAGAAATTCGCAACGTATATGCATGAAGCGGGCGAGAAGGAGAGTGGGACAAGCATGATACATCTGGAGATCTTGACCGTGCGGCCGGTGCCGGAGCTCGCTGCATCCGAGATTGTTCTCAAAGCGACCATTCTTCCTCTACGGCTGCATGTTGATCAAGATGCTCTGGATTTTATCTGTCGCTTCTTTGAGTTCCGAGATGATTCGGCGCCTACACCGACTGCTCCAAGTGATGTTCCATTCCTACAGAGAGTCGAAATTAATGCTGTTCCTGTCAGACTGGACTTTAAGCCTAAGCGGGTTGACTATGCGGGGCTCAGGTCTGGTCGTACAACCGAATTCATGAATTTCTTCGTTCTAGATGGGGCCGATATGACCATGCGGCACGTCATCATCTATGGGGTGTCAGGGTTTGACAAACTCGGGCAATCGCTCAACGACATATGGATGCCAGATATCAAGATGAACCAACTTCCAGGTGTCCTAGCTGGCCTGGCTCCTATCCGGTCTTTGGTCAACGTTGGCGGAGGGGTCAAAGACCTAGTGGTGGTTCCCATGCGCGAGTACCGGAAAGATGGCCGCATTGTGCGAAGCATTCAAAAGGGGGCCCTGTCTTTTGCCAAAACCACATCAAATGAACTCGTCAAGCTGGGAGCAAAACTTGCTATCGGAACTCAAACGGTATTGCAGGGTGCAGAGGATCTCCTAACCACTCCCAGTGCGTCGGGGGGTCTAGACGAGGAGTATGGTGACGATGAGGAGGCCAAGAAGATCTCTCTGTACGCGGACCAGCCGGTAGGCGTGGTGCAGGGCCTTCGAGGCGCATTCCGGGGGCTGGAGCGCGATTTGCTTCTGACACGGGATGCCATCGTTGCGGTCCCCGGAGAAGTCATGGAGAGCGGGAGCGCCAAGGCCGCCGCGAAAGCTGTCTGGAAGCGCGCTCCAACAGTGGTTCTCCGACCCGCAATTGGTGTTTCCAAGGCAGTGGGACAGACGCTGCTGGGGGCTGGGAACACGCTGGACCCAAGCAACCGGCGGAAGATGGAGGACGTACGTACAAACACGCCCCACATGTTCACAGTTTTTACTAACCTCAATCACAGAAATACAAACGCCACTGAACAGTTGGACATGCCAATACCACGTGGCAATGCACTGCGCGTTCTTGTCCCAGGATGGTTTTGGAGCATAGGATAATTGACACATCTACCGAAAGCAGGTCACAACTCACCTGCAGGCAGGGAACCGTACCTGCAATTGACTACTAACGATGACAACGACGGATGATTCTCTGCTTAGTACTGCTTCTACTACTACTACCCCAATTCTTCTTTCCCATTGTTTTGATACAGCCACAATTTTGTTCCAGCATGATTTGGTGTTGGATGTTCATATTTTGCGATCTCGTGTTGGAAGGGGGTGTTTGTATTGAGATTGGATCAAGTATGGTATGACTGGTGGGATGGATTGTTGTGAGACTGGTAGACTGGATGTGGGAATATGTGATATGAGGTTTACTTCACCTATTGGATAGAACCTTATCGCCACTCTATTGTAATGACTGATGTTATGTTATGCTTTGGAGAGCTTTAGCCAGTGATAATTGCATGTCTGTTCATTGGAAGATGTAACCAATGATGATCTTTTATGGTGGAAGGGGCGGGAGCTGTCTAATCTTCTGCAAATTGGATGTAAGGTATCTTAGTCCCATGTTCCTGCTACTAAGAGATAGATAAGTATAGTTGCAGTGAGCGTGAGGGGGAATTCTCGGTCACTACCTAGTACTAGATAGTTATTGCTGGTTATGTAGGGAACTGGACGAGTGGGAATTGAATACACAACGGGGCTAGTCCGACTGATTCTCCATGTGGTGGTACGTATTAGGTACGTAGGTACGTAGGCAGTACTAGTAGGGTAGGTCAGTTGTTGCGTGTGCGATGTACAAGCCACGCCAGTCCCACATGTCCCCCGTCAGGCAACCTAATACACGATGCAAGGCCATTAGACTAGTTTCCATGTAGTAATGATAGGAACGCTGCAGGGAGCACAAAATCTGATATCAGGGGTAAGGAGGAATAAGGTAAGCCGAAGAATGAGTCAACGATGTTCATGGCATGGCATGACATCAACGGGCTTGGTGCATGTGAGAGAGATAGTATACAATGGGTGGAGTGGATCGGCATGGCCCCACTTGGTGTTGTTGATGCTGATGCTTTTTGGCGGGGGAAGAGGGAGGGAAAGGCGTGCCTATAGATTGTCGTTAAAGATGGGGGTGAATATCAGTACATGATTCGAACGCGCGCCATTTCCAAAAATATAAAAAAAAAAAAAAAAAAAAAAAAAAAATGAAAATGAAAAAGACAAAAGTGGTTGGGGGGAATCTTTAGTTTAAGGTCATTTATTTGGCGTTCCCCGTTGCCATCTGACCCGTAAGTCTAACTCATAATTCTTGCAAATGAATATATCCTTCCTTTATGACTCTATTAGGGGGTATGTGCATGATGATCTTTTGTGACCGATTGGAGTGGAGATAGGTGAAGACATGCAGTTGCTCAATGACTAGAAGATGATGAAATTGACGATGATATCATAACTATGGTGAAAGGAACATGGCTCACTTACGTGTTGTGTCAATAAAGGAATTCCTCTACAAAAGCCGCTGTGGTGAAATGGAGCGATCTATCAGTCTTTACTCTATGTATGCTATTGGAGGCATGATGCCTCATCGACCAAACTCCCCCCCCCCCCCACCACA
>KV907493.1:818118-900194 GCA_001990825.1 Aspergillus carbonarius ITEM 5010
TCTAAGCAGATTTTTTGGGAATTGGCTGGGTTGGTGCGCGGCGGCAATAGCGCTCATTGTGACGGCTACTGTTATTTTTGGGGTCCAGACGACACCGCAGAATATCCGTCGTGGCTTAACTGCAAGTCTTCCAGTGTAACCATTCCTACTGTATTGGTGGCTGGGACTAGATTTTTATGTATTAGAGATTATCCCTATTTTGTAACTGCGTATGCCTAGATAATGTCAGTGTTGTCTGAGCCATCACCTTGGCAGACTATCGCAAGCGCTGCTGCTTGGATGGACTGTCGCTTGTGCCATCCAATCGACAAATAGGTCATCAATTGTAGCATCGGGAAAGAATCCAGGCCATTGAATATCGTACGCCTCCCGTGGTATCAGAGTATAGTCATTCAACCCGTCCAGTGGCTGTGAAGGCCCGACATAGTTAACCGCGTCCCCGGAGGGCGGGCCCGTCCCGTCAGCTGGCGGCGCCGGAAACGTGAAAGATTCATTCTTAGGCCCCGATAGTGCCCGGTTTTCAAACCACCATTGAACACGCTTCAGGCGCTTTTCATAGTGGTAAAAGACGTCTCGGTCTCCAGTGGCATCCATGCTTGATGTAACTAGCGCCTGAATGCGGAGGATACATCGGCTCAACTTGTTCGATATGTCCAGCGCACGGCACAGTTCGACCGTATGTGGGTGTACTGCAGGGTCCGAACCTGCTACAACAAGCTTGCAAGCAAGAGTCAATGCGAAGCCGATCTGGATCCACACAGCATTGTTGAACGCCACCTCACTACGCAGTGGTAGACAGAGATAATGGTCAAGTAGAGCTTTTGCCGCAGCGAGACCCATACGTAGAGCTTCGATCTGGAAGGAAGAATCAACCCGTGGCTTCTGTGCACTAGGCTTGTGATCAAAAAGAGTGATTTGACAAAGATATAACTCGGCAGTATAGAATTGCATGAAGAGAATATCTGCAGTCCAACGTTAGTGATCTTAATGAATTAGGATCGTGGGTCGGCTGAGCATACGGTTCTCGTTCAGCCGACACGGTAGGTTAACTCGATATAGCTCAAGCTCTGATTTCAGCTCGCGAAAAGAACACTCGATACCTAAGCCAGAGCTGTGGGCTGCTAGGATGTTCTGAACCGAGATGGAAGTAATCTTCTCTGAGAGTCGCTGGAGTTGTACGATATGGAGAAGACACTGATCGGAAGCGTACTCAGCATCAGTCGCCAACAACCTGCAACAGTCTTCGAAATACGGCAAGTATGAAAAGGAGCATTGCTTGTGCAATATCTGTGAGACGCTGCTGGCTGTTAGAGATAGCCTTGTATGCAAGCCTACTATACTTGCCTCGATGAGAAATAGAAATATCCAATGACAGCTCGTCGCTCGTCCTGACCCCATGATATTGACTCTCTCTGTCTTCCAGAATCAAAGTTGACTCTAGTCCTCCAGAACCGATATTCAGGCGCGCGGTCAAGCTGCAGGTCAGTTATGATGCTGAGTGCAAGGTGTAGATACTGGGAAAACCGGCGTGGTCTCGAGTGATATTGACACCTGCATTTGTTAGCCCAGATGAGTATGAGAACACGCTCAAGGCCATACCATGCAAGATGGACCAAAAGCCCTTGCAGGATCTCGAACGAAACCGGGCCATCAAAAATCATGCAGTCACTAATCATCTTCTTTACCTCCTTCTCGAGCGTGCGCTGCAGAGGCATGTTGTCATACAGGGCAGCAGTTAGAATCGCAAGGAAGAGAAATGGCTTATCTCGCCGCAGACCCTCTGCAGAGATCTGTGGTGAGATGACAACGAATGGACAGTGGGGCATGAGCGTCGCTCGAAATTCATTCAGCAACAAGTTGGCGGCATCGATGGTAAGCAGTCCTTTGTGAATGACATCTTTGGACCGTGAAGTGAAGCTTGGGGGGCTTCCCTCGATTGTGTGAGCTCCTCCCTTTCCAACAGTTAGCTGGTCACTCCTTAGCAAATGGGGGTTGTTCATTCACCAGAATTGGGGTCGTTGACTGCGCCAGGAGCTGATCGACTTTGGCTTCAAGTATGTCGATCCGTCTTTAGGAGAGCCAGAGTCAGAGGATGAGATACCAAGGGATCATCTCGAGGACTCACCTATCTTTGCTATCTCTAGTGTTTCCGATATTCGTACTTCGACCCTCCCGGAAATGACACTCTTTCCCCAGGCGATCGCATCTGAAACTGCTAAGCCAACTAACATGCACACTCTTGAACGGGCTCACCTATCGCAACTTCCCGTAGTTCCATGGCGAATGCACCGTATCTTGGCTCTAGCACAGTTCTGGCAGGTTTTCACGGAGCCATTGGAGAATCTGCCCTTTGGACGGGTAGGCTCGCACCCCACAAGGTGAGCCATGGCAAGAGGAGTTCTCCGTGCAACAGTTGCATTCGCGTAGGTTCAGCAATGTATCGGTGGTGTCGAAAAGAAAGAGGTAGTCAGATCAGACATCTTAGTTTAGTGCGTTGACTAGGAGACAAGGGAACTGGAATCGGACCGAGTAAGCCAGGAAGGATGGAGAGGCCCACCGGCGAGGCGAAGCCATGAGATGCGGGGCGGAGTTATCACCCGCCAGCCACGCTAACCCCGCGGGCTTCCACCGTCTCTTGGCAGCGCAGCCAGTGCTGTAGATACCTAGTAGAGAATCCCACAGGTAGTACTTATCTAGACGAACCCATGCAAAGTATGTCATTCGTACTGCTACCATGGTTCGATTTAAAGCCTAGACAATTCAAGTACTCCATACATATCTAGCGGATCCACTGCCAGTCCAGAACCATACCTAGAGTTTAGGTCGAAAATCATCTCTCCCGTGTTGGGTACCACGGACCAATGAGGGGAGGGGGGGTTGGTGTTGAACAAAGAAAAGGAGAGCAACGATGTCACTGAGTCGGCCTGCTGTCGTTCCTGTTCCGGATCGGAAATCCTTTCGGAACCGGGCACCGACTATTGGCAGCGAATTGTCAAAGCTCCCTTTCCGGAAGGGTTCATGGTTCGCATGGCGGAGCTGAGCTTAAGGTTTCTGGGTGATGGTAACTCTCATAACAGTGAATTACCTGGTACTTTCTCATGCAGTGTTGTTCAATCCAGCAATCTCAACCAGGACTTGTTCGGCGATGGCATGCTCTTCTGACTATAGCCGATTCAAGCACGACGCATGCTTTGGAATGTTTATTGAAGCCCTCCTCGGATAGATCACATCTATCGGGCAATATAGACCTTAGACTCGGGTCTCGCCGCGACATTCATCTTCGAGCATTATCGGTTATCTGACTCATAAGGTGGTGTTCATTCATTCTATGCATTACGATATTAGCATGTCAGTCTTCCGGAGGGTTACAGCAGTTATTGCTATAGTTGACCGAGTAAATTTCTCTGATCTTACAATCAGCAGCACGGCACGATAGAGGGGATCCCTCTAAGTCGAACAGAATCGGGTCTTGAGCCAAGGTACATGAGGTCACGGTGAATTTATTTTCCCTCAAGATTTAGGCTGCGAAAGCAATGTGAAGGTGACGCTGAGCCCGATTCAGTCTGACGACAGGTTTAACGGCGATGCGGTATATCTGATGATCAGTTAAGTATTAACAGTAGGATAGATTGTGGGCGGATTTCCCAGAGTAAGAGGTGTGCAAGGGATGGCGTTGATGGCTATGAAAAGGTATCAGTAATATCCTTCTGTGGGGATCAGTCATATTAGTAGAGTGGGTTCGGAACTTTATTTGCCATGCGTTGGTACTATTGATGCCATTGACACCGAAGGTTCCTGAGATATGGTCGCTCATATGTTAGTACCTGACAATTTTCTTAGAATGCTGAGAGCTGTGCGCCCAATCATAAACCTTGTCTCCAAACGAGGCAGAAACACCGCTACCCACTGGCCATTGGCTCAACCGTTAGTTCCCTGGCAAATCTAGTAGTCACACCAATGGCTCAGCCTAGACCTTCTCACCCAACGTAGGCACTAGGTAGTCGTATGCACCTTGCCATAATCCGGGGTTCTCCGAGAACATTCCACCAGAGTTGCCCACGGGACAAGACTCGATAGGATGCCTGAGAAACAATAAGTCGTGCCACGGCTCCAACGCGTTGTGAAACCTTGGAAAGTTACGAGGTAGGCTCTACCAGGGCGATCTTGATGATGATTTCAGTCTTTTCGTCCCAGCCAACGTAGGTAGTTTGACGGTGGCTCTTCCCGTGGCTTATGAGATGGCGGTCTTGGTTCTGCTGGCGACCAAATGCCACGCTACAATAGGTCGAATGAAGGATATTCAGACGTGATCTGAAAGTGAGCCCGAGCGAAGAGAGAGCTGCGCCTTTCTCAAACGAAACGAAAGCAGATAGCATTTCATGAGGCTGGTTACGGCATCCTTCCATTCAAAGTCCAACGGCCATGCTATGGTGATAAAAATAAAAAGCGTTGGAACAGAACGGACACCTGGCAGCAAACATGGGTGCGTAGGCTTATTCCGGGGTGGATCAGAAACCGTCAGCCTCATTGAATCGAAAGGGATCCGTCATAGCCACATGTGATGTATGGAAAGTCAAATCCGCGGGCAGATTGGACGTATAGAATGGCTGGGTTCACCAGAGGACACGGTAGGATGCCTAGTGTGACTGGCCACATGAACGGGAAGAATGAACGACCAACAAGTCAAATATAGAACCGGCCTGGCCTGACTGCGCCCGACTTGAAACAGCTGTGCTGGGGTGGTTGATTGGCCGGTGCGAGGACGATCGGGGAAAAGAGTGCGGGCGAATGGGTGGCCGCGAAGCAATCTCAAACCATCGGGATGGAGAGGGTTGAAACAGGATCTTCAGGAATGTAGGTACATCGGTTACCCTGGAAGTGGTCAAGGGGCACTAACTGTAAATTGTAAGTGGTCATCTGAATGGATCGTGTCTCGACAATGAGGCAAGGAGAGACACGGAGAGATTAAACGATTAGAAAAGGTAGGGTGGGTATGGCTATGGAGTGGATGAGCCGGTCGGAATTCGCTCGTCCAGGTACTCCGTTGACTCCTCGACTGACTGACTGACTTTTGGTCCTTCCTTCTGGGGACTGGGGACTGCAGTTGGGGGGGAGGGAGTGCCTGGGCGATCCATAGTGGGATCCATAGGATCCATAGGATCCATCCATACACAGTAGTCCATGATACTTGCTGCACTGCCAGTGGATCCTCGAGCGAGGAAGGCCACGCAGTCGATGCCCAAGTGGGCTTGACTGGTCATGTTTTTATGGAAGAATCCGCTGGCTGCCGGACTGAAAACGGAGAGGTTCTGGACCCTGGCCCACTGATTGGCTGGGCTGCACGTCAACTGCAGCTTGACCTGGCAGTCAAGTGACGCTGCTCGTTGCCCGCCCGCCGCTTCTTATTGCTTCGCTTCTCATCAGCGTTGGCCCTTTTCCCCCCCCATCATCCGGCTGGCTCATCCAGGGTTCGTTCCGTTTCGCACAGTTCATGGTGTAATCATCAGGATTGCCGTGCACTAGATCGCCAGGAGCGACCGGTATCCGGAGTACTCCCAGTGTTGCTTGGTACCTACCCTGCCTCTTGGGTACTGCAAAGTATACTTCCTACCCGAGCCACTCAATTGAGACATCCTGTCTCGCTTTAATTTCACTTGCTTTACGGCTCCGTCACCTCAACGTGCAGGAAATATGCTGGTAGCACCGTTGCCCTGCTACAAGTGACAAAACACCAGTGGTGGTGTCAAAATAATCCCAGAAAAAGAAAACAATCCACTTGTGCTCAATGCAATTACACACAACATATCCCGGCAGTCTTCTTCCTCGTTTCACTTCGTCGGCTTGTTCTCAGGTACTATCTCCCACCTTCTGTTCTAAGCAACCGGTCATTCGGGTTCGGGGATGCCTGGCGTGGCCATAACCATGGATATCTGGTCCTCCGGCCATGGATCTCTACACCACCAAGCCGCCATGAACTCAATTTCGACATCATCAATTCCCCCCGGTCTGGACCCTGACCCTCTGCAGTTATCAGCCACGAGTCCGGCCATGTGCCAGGCAGCATACCCAGGATCACTGTCGCTGCACAACTATCGCAAACAACTCTCCGACGGCGACTCCTTCATTTTCGAGAGCCAAGAGGGGAAGATGTTGAGACGGAAGAATGCTGCATTGCATCTAAACCAGACCCCAATGTATCCGATTCACTCCACGCATCCATTCTCGGTGTCCTCGGCGGCATCGAGCCCTCCCCCGCTCTCACCATCATACTCTCCAAGCGCCATGAGTGAGCAGGGCCCGGAGAGTCTCCATGGCTTTCTTTGTGAGTGACTGCAGTTGCATCTGCAAAGGTTAACCAATAGATCAGAGATGCTAACTGTAATCCTAGTGTCTCCGAATGTAGACATGCATTCCTCGGACAGCCCGATATACTCCAAACCAAACCCACACAGACTACTGGTAGGTGAAACTCCAGCAGGTGACTACGTCCCACTACTGACATATCTACTTAGGACACATTTCGTGATCGACTCGAGAAATACCCAGATTCGAATCCGGACCAGGAAGGGTCTCTCCAAAGGCACACTAGGACCCGTTCGGATTCCATGTTGTTGAACATGAAGAAACGAACCGCAACCGTAATCGATCATGGCACATCATTTGAGATTATCAACCCGCATGAGTCACTCCACTTTGCTCGAATAGTATCTTTCATTGAGGATGTCGACACCTATTCATCCCGAGGCTCGACCGGAAACCACCGAGAATCATATATAGAAATGGCCAATGATGCGCTTGCCATTGCTGAATACGAACAGCATCGGAGCCTGCTACCGATGGATCCAGCCCCTGAGCAGGACGAACAACAAGTTCATGACGAGCTAGTCGGCGATTCTCCGCACCAGCCTATGCCATCCATCTCGGAGCGCCTAGAAATCAACGACTCTGATGACATGGAATCAAGATACTCACGGTCCCCAGGACACACGAAACGCCGGCCACCACCCCTGCGCCCAAGAGCTGGGACCGACGAAAGCGACCTTGGGGAGCCGGGCTCTCCTATTCGCTATGACGAGGATTTTCCATCACCCATCTCATTGCAACGTCCATCCACATCCCCCTTCCCAATGGAGGGACACGGACATCAACAATCACCTAGTCCACATCCAGCAGCATACTATGACATGAATCTTTGGCAAGGAGCTCCTCACTTCCAAGACGGACATGGCCTGCCTCATCCCCTGTATTCAAACCCGCCATCACCCTACGCAAGTCCATCACCCTTCCCAGCACAACACGAGGCTCACAAGATCCACATCCATCACAACATCTCTAAGCGATCCCTCGAGAATCGCAAGAAAACCAACAAGGCGAAAGCCGGACCGCTAAACCCTTTCAAACGACTATACAGCATGTTTCGGAAGAAACGGCGATAATCGTTCCTACTCGCCAACGTTCATTCCCTACCCTTCACCTCTCACCGCTTCTTCAGTCCTTTTTTCTATTAAGCGTTGCATCTCTCATTTATTCACCCCGCTATTCCACTTTCTTTATGCCGTCTGCTGCTTACAGCATCTGCCTATCGTTTGCATGTGCATATGCAGCATATGTTCATGCAGACATGCAGTAATGATTGCCTGATTGATTACCTCATGAGCCACTTATCCCCCCACCTATGCATGTCTACAGGTTCTGCTGTTGTCCAGACTCCTTTGACAGGAATCCCACAGACTTACTTTCTTTGTCGATATTGGACCGTGTTATGATGCAAATAGATCTTCTCTCCATTGCTGCTACCAGCCTCGCATGTTCTGCTATGCTCCTATGCTACTATGCTATGCCACTATGCTATGCTATGCTATGCTATGCTGTACTACCTATGGTTACCACTACCAAGACTGAAACACAAAAAAGCTGAAACCAAATCAGACCAGACCAGACCAAATCGCTTAGTTTATCCTCAAAAACCCCGACAAGAAGTAGATATATACATAGATTTGAAGCTGTGAAGCTGACTGGACAAAATATAACGAACCTAAAACCCGAACAGGAAGACAACAACGTAGAACAGACACAATAACCGGTTACACAATCTGGGTATCTTTCTTTCAACATGCACAAAGCCGAACCCTGAAAGATGATAGGTGAACGAACCAAGCCCAAGCAAAACATCAAGCGAGACACAACAGGAAAGACATAGTTAAGAAGAAAGAAGATGTTGGGTAGAAAACAGATAATTTGGAAAGAAGAATGTAAAAGAAAATAGATAGTGCGTGAGGTTAAAAGGTGGTTGAAGAAGATTAAGGCAATTTACTCCTCTGGAGCCTGTTCCACCATGGAGGCTAGCGCTGCACTCACAAGACTCTTGCGTCTCAGGCCCTGCTCACCTTTCTTGTGCATATCTCGTGTCGAGCAGTGGTAGCTTTTCTCAATGCGATGCGACGAGAGTGCACTGACGCTGCTCTTCCGCCGTGTCCGGGGCTCTGAAGCAGACGGATCCGAGGACTGATTGCGGAATCGGTTGCGGGAAAGAGTCAGGGCGCGTCGTCGTGGCGAGGACTGCGGCGGCAGGGAGCTGGGGTGGCAATCGTCTTCACAGATGGAGTCCCTGCACATGGCTGATCGCATAACCTCATCGTCAGAGACGAGGGCACGGCGGATGGACTCGACGTCAGACTGGTTGCACTGTATCCGGGAGATTTGCTGCCGCTGAGCGCGGACACTCCAAGCGTCTGTGCCGCCGAGTCCTGGGGCGGCGCTCAGATCCATATTGTCGGTCGGGAAGTCGGCCGGGGCGGACGTTGGACTCAAAAACGGCGAGTATGACTGGGGAGACAGTGACCCCGAGGTCAAGGACTCATCGTCATGGTCGGTGTCTGGGGGTGTCAGGACATAACCGGGGAACTTGCTCGAGATGCCCAAGTCCGATGGAGTCGGGGACGCGGGCCGATCAAAGCGTCCGTCGTCGGGTTGGATCCCATTTTGGTTCTGGAGAGTATGCTCGTGAAGTTTCCTTGTTAGAGTACTGATAGAGAGCCGCTTGTGGTCGTAGGCGGAGAGGGGCACGGAAGTGGGCGGCTGAGCGGAGCGGAAGTATGACGAGCGTGAGCGAGGTGCGGACCGGGGAAATCGCTGTGAACGCGGAGACGGACAACGCGAGGACATTGGGGAGATGAGAGCACTGTCACTGTCCACCATAAGGCGGTCATCGCCTTCGAGCGCCAGCCGCGAGGGCCTGGTGGACGACGGCGACGAGAAGGAGAAGTCCTCGAACATGATTGGATCGGATGAGACGGTTCGAGAAGAGTTGGAAAGGCCAGAAGACTGTGCGAGAGATCCAACGACGCCTGTTTATTCGGACCGGGTGGGTGGAATGAAGACAGTGGTCAACAAATGGGTTGTCTGGACATAGGGGGCTGGACTATAAGGGTGGAAGAGCGTGTTCCTGGCTCAATATAAGGCGAAATCCCACAGTGGCCAATTCCTGTGTCGGGTTAAGAGCGAGAGAGGGGGGGGGGATTCTATTTTGTAGC
This sequence comes from Aspergillus carbonarius ITEM 5010, assembly GCA_001990825.1. Taxonomy (NCBI): domain Eukaryota; kingdom Fungi; phylum Ascomycota; class Eurotiomycetes; order Eurotiales; family Aspergillaceae; genus Aspergillus; species Aspergillus carbonarius. The sequence continues at coordinate 827,652 of KV907493.1, forward strand.
CCGAGGGTTAGAGGGGAAAAAAATTAAAAATAAGAAATAGTAAAAAGAGGGTAGGAAGGAACGGATTAGGCGCGTAAAGCAACGGGCGAACCTTGGGATGGATTGGAGGGACGCCGTGGGGAAGACCAGGGAATCAATCAACGGCAACGGTTGGGGTGGACCGGAAAAGGAGAAAGGAGAGAGAGACGGAGGGAGAGGGACGGCGCAGTCAGTACTACTTAGTCGTAGGTAGTAAAGGAGAGGACGGTGGTAATTGTGCAGGCCCCTTTTTCATTATTGCTTTTCTCGCCATTGCCAGGACAAGCCAGATGGATAACCGTGCACGTCTGGACTCTGGTCGACTTGCGACTTGGGGACGTTGGAGAATCCCAGCGTAATAATAGGAAGCAAAGAAAAAGAGGGGGAACTTCCAGAATCGAATCCAGAACCGAACGAACGACGGAGTCCGCCGTCCCCCCCGCTAGCCGCTTCCAGTCTAGTTGAAACTGACTCAGCCGGTCGGCGGCTCCCACGGCCTTTCTTTTTTCCCCCCGTCCTGTCCCGGCGTCCCTCTCCTCCTCTTCTTTCCCTCCTCCTTCCATCTCCTTTCTCCGTCTACCTATCTCCTACGGTAATTTCTTCCTTCGGGAGACGTCATCTCGCTAGCTCTCGTTGTGATGCAGCCTTGATCAGCACTTATGGCTGGTACATGGAATGGCTCCGCGCCAAAGAATGGCCAGCCAAGCCGGACCCGAATCGCCACATCCACCCGCCCACCCGCCCACCCGTCTAGTCCTGGATGTGGCCTAGGGCCTCCGGTTCCATTCCTCCCTCCACAGGCCCGTCCAGCGTGTCTCAGACTCTTCTCGCCACCCGTCGGTTTACCTTTCCATCTACTCGGCATATCACAATTTAATCCTGCCAACATGCCAACTCTATCTAATCAACATCGGCAAACTAGTCACCGTATACGTCGCAAGCCTGGTGTCGATGGCACCGTGCCGTGGTAATGAGCATAATGGTTATCTTAACAGGCTGTTTTTTTACCACTTACGACACTAGATTCTCTAATCCTGAATCATGCCGTAGTCAAAGGATTCCGATTTCTACTGAAATGGCTTCTCGCAGCCACTATATCATCCACCGTCCAGGCTCTTGGTCTTATAGGACACTCAGGCACACAAATGACTAATGATGTGGGAGTTCTTCTCGGACAAGTCTATCTTAATTACCGGAGGCACAGGCTTCCTAGGCACCGCATTGGTCTTGCGGCTGTCCTTACAGGCTCACCCGAAACACATATATCTTCTTTGTCGGGGAGGCAAGAAGTAAACAGCTACATCTAGCCCCTTCATTCCAGCCCCTCTGCTAATCTTCTCTGTCAGTCGAGCAATGCAAAAACGGCGAGAATTTCTTCCAGAACCTCTCGCAACTACGCTGATCTCATCCGAGTCCATCACCTATCTAGACGGCAATATCAAGAACCCGAGCCTAGGCTTAGCAGACATCTCGCTTATTGCCCTTAGGCAAGAGGCAGAGATCATCATCCACGCCGCCTCATCCATCAACCTCGTGGACCCGCTGGGCAAACTATCCCAAAGCATCATCGGCGCTACAGAACGGCTCGCCCACATAGCGTTAGAGTGTCCCCACTTACAACGCTTCGTGTACATTTCTACGGCCTTCGCGAATAGTCATCTTTACGCGGAATCGCGGGCCGTAGACATCCCGATCCGAGAAGAGCTATACCCGCTTTCTCCAGTCTCCACAGCCACATCATGGAAAGACGTCCAAATTCGTGACTCCTCGGAGGAATACGAGGCCAATGACTTCCCCTGGGATTATGCCTATGCCAAACATCTTGCGGAGAGAGTCCTCGTTGAGGCCTTTGCCGATGTTCAAGCGTATGATAAATTACTCATCATCCGGCCTTCTATCTTCGGTCCCGCTCAGAATTTCCCCTATCCCGGATATAGTGTTCCCTTATCCACGCCATTGACTGCTCTGGCAGCCATGGTAGCGATTACACCTTCATTTTGGTTCAAGGCTGCGACGCGGGCCCGTGACCCCGACCTAGAAGTTACAGCGGATGAAGTCCCCGTGGATGTAGTCGTGGATCGGCTGCTATTCCACCTCAGACATGGAAGCACGGGCTTCGTGCACGCGGTCTGTGGTGAACGGGGCAGGTACCGGTTCAAAGACCTGTGGGAGGACGGTATGGCAATACGCAAGCTTCCTTGGAGACCCAGGGTCACTTGGCTGGACATAGACTGGCATTCGCCACAGTTGCATTATATAGCTCGATTTTATGTGCTCTTTGGACCTTCGTTCAATTTCTCCGAGGACAGGACCACCGAACTCTGGGATCAAGTTCCCGAGCCTGAGAGACAAGGTTTGAATGTATTCAAGGATTACAACAAGGGGTTTGAGTTAAGCGCCAGGACCAACGAGTTACGATACTGCGCGCGAGCGCTTGCTAGTTACTTCGGATTCCCGAGTTGGGTTGGAAAACTGTTTTTATAACATTGGGGTACATAATTAGGTAGGTTCAACTTGGAAGGATCAAAAGAAAGCAAATCACCTGCGTGTATAAGTAAGAAACAATCTGATTCTTTTGCCATCGTGCTCTGTCAACAAGCATACCGACTGCATTCGAGAGCATCACTTTAGCGGCGGAGAATACCGCCGAGTAGGTTCCCGACGGTAGAGAAAATACCGCTAACAGCGGATTGGTTTTTGTCATCGTCGTCTGGTTGGATTTCCTCCGTGCTGGTATTGCTGTTGTTGCTGCCTTCATTGCTGAGATAGATGGCCGAGCCGCTGCCAGTGTTGCTGCTACCCTCGTTCGTACCACTGCTGCTGCTGGAATCACTGTCACCCGCGGAGCTTGGGCCGCCGTCGTCTGAGCCATCGTCCGAGGAACCATCTGAAGAATCTCTCTTAGCCACCATCGCATTGCGTTCGGCATCGCTCGCCTCGAAAGCTGAGTTATAGCTGGTGCTGGCGCAGCTCGACACACCGCTGCCAGAAACTGCAGACGAGATGTTAGAGCTGGTACCAGCACCGCCGCCTCCTATCGTACTGGCGGCACTGCTTGTGCCAATGCCACTAGTACCATCATCACTGGTGTTCTTACCGTTACTACCGCTGCCGCTGCCGCTACCACCACTTCCACTGCCATTGCTAGAACCGCTGCCACTGGAGCCACCGTTGTTGCTGCCAGGGCTGCCGTTGTTAGAACCACTTCCGCTGGAGCCGCTATTGCTGTTGTCGCCAGAGCTTCCAGAGCCGCTGGGGCTACTGGAGCCACTGGAGCCACCGCTGCCGGAGCCACTGCCGGAGCCACTAGAGCCACTAGAGCCGCCAGAGCTTCCAGAGCTTCCAGAGCCGACAGAGCCACTAGAGCCACCAGAGCCACTAGAGCCGCCAGAGCCACTAGAGCCGCCAGAGCTTCCAGAGCCGCCAGAGCTTCCAGAGCCACTAGAGCCGCCAGAGCCACTAGAGCCGCCAGAGCCACTAGAGCCGCCAGAGCTTCCAGAGCCACTAGAGCCGCCAGAGCTTCCAGAGCCGCCGCTGCTAGAACCACTTCCGCTGGAGCCGCTGGAGCCGCTGGAGCCGTTGTCGCCAGAGCTTCCAGAGTCGCTGGGGCTACTGGAGCCACTGCCAGAGCCACTGCCACCGTTATCACCGGAGCTTCCTGAGCCCCCAGGGTTGCCATTGTCGCCGCTGTTGCCGCTGTTGCCGCTGCCGCTGCCGCTGCCGCTGCCAGTGCCCCAGTCATCGTCGGAGCCGCCGTTGCTGCCATTTCCATCATCATCATCATCGCAGTCCTCATCATCGTCCTGGCCAGGCTCACCACCACCGATAACCATCACTGCCCTTTTACGGGAGCAGCCACCGGTAGCCAGAAGTCCGAGAGATTGGTCATTCTATACTTGCTAGTCAGCACAAGATGGTCATACCAATATGCAATGAGAAAACCTACAGAGCCAGAGCCGCAAGAGCTGCTCGGGAGGGAGGCATTTTGGTCAAGATTGACTGAATCAGGGGTAGCAGCAAACAAGAATGGAATTGAAACGAGAGACTTCAGTGGGTATTCCGAAGTATGTGATGTGAACTGATTGAACCTGAGTTGAGATGTTCAACGTTGATAGGCACTGTGTCCCTGAATTTATAGATTTCTCTCCCGGGCTTTTCCATAGAATGGAACTGTGAAAGCATCTAGATTGCCTGAAGCGTCATGAACAGGGCAAGTGAAGCAACGTTCCGGCAGTTCGTTGCAACACACCCTACGGCGCATTCCTTAATATGGCTCGGTCTATAGGTGTGGTCTGGATTCGAATGGATATGGCTACACATTCAAGGAACTCGATGCGGCGCAAACGTACAGACGTAATCGAGCCCCAGGTCTGTGGGTTCATGTTACATACTGCTGGATGAAAAGGACCCATGATTCATCTAGGGTTGTAGATCCCATTCAGAGCAAGCACGAGCCTAGGTCGATCTGGCACTGGGGCCCCGAGTTTGGACCTGGGAACGAGAATAATCTCCCATAAATCCGCCGGTTATCTTTTCCGCAGGCGCATGTGAGGTATGATTGGAGGCGACTGTGCGCATGGGTAGAGCAGGACGGTCACGGGTAGGTTGCATTCCTTCTGCTCTTTGTGTAACAAGCATCGCCAATCAACTGCACCTATTGTCCACAGAATGGTCGTCTCAAATCAAAGTTGAGGGCTCTATAGTAGTACAAGGCTGAGCACCTGTGACTATCTATATGCGAGCGTCATATAGTGAGACATTGCAATGATCTTTCCACTGAAGATATAGCAATGTGCTGGTCCCGGCGTTGGTGTCTTGAGGTTGCCTCGCCATCCGTTTCCCATGATGGTTGGCGCGATCCCCAGCAAATCCCCTGTCCTTCATTCTGGTTCTGTAGGGTTGCAAAAAGTAGACTAGACCTCGACCATAGGCGGTGATGGCATTCACACCGTGCAGTCATTGTGGCTTGCTGTTAAGAGAAAAAGGGACACGCCTCTCGGAGGCAACACAGCAAATGGAAGCAATTACAAGTCTGAGTGGTGAAGTTATGGACTTGCTTTTCAAGTAGAGAAGAAAGCCGAAGACTAGAGGTGGTAGTAGTAGTACTGTAGATAAGAAGAAAAGAAGTGAGTTTAGCTAGGCGGTCGGACTCTGACACCGGGATTCTCCTAAAGGTTCCCCGCATCGCATCAACGGCGGTCCCTCCCTCTCTCTTCCCTTCCGTTGGGTCTACCTACCACTGCTACCTACGTACTTGCCACCGTAACCCACTGCCACCGATTCTTGCATTCTAATCCACTGATCATGGCCTCCCTCCTCAAGAAACCATTGAAACTGGCCCTGGTCCAACTAGCTTCAGGTGCGTCAAACGGCCGACCCGCTCCATCCCGTCAAGCCCCTGCTGAGCAATGACAAAATACAGGCGCTGATAAGACATTGAACCTTGCACATGCTCGTACCAAGGTCCTCGAGGCCGCCAAAGCTGGCGCTTCTCTCATCGTCCTCCCGGAGTGTTTCAACTCGCCCTACGGCACCCAGTTCTTCCCCAAGTACGCCGAGACGCTGCTCCCCTCGCCACCCACCCAGGAGCAGTCTCCCTCCTACCATGCGCTTTCGTCCATCGCCGCTGAAGCCAAGGCCTACCTGATCGGCGGAAGCATTCCTGAGCTCGAACCGACCACGAAAAAATACTACAACACATCGCTGGTGTTCTCCCCCACCGGTGCCCTTATTGGAACGCACCGCAAGACCCACCTCTTCGACATTGACATTCCTGGAAAGATCACATTCAAAGAAAGTGAGGTGCTCTCTCCTGGTAGCCAGCTGACGGTGGTGGACCTGCCGGATTACGGCAAGATCGGTCTGGCGATCTGCTACGACATCCGCTTCCCGGAGGCGGGTATGATCGCGGCGCGGAAGGGGGCCTTCATGCTTGTCTATCCGGGTGCGTTCAACACCACCACGGGTCCGCTGCACTGGTCGCTGTTGGCGCGTGCTCGCGCCGTGGATAACCAGGTGTATGTGGCCCTGTGCAGTCCTGCTAGAGACATGAGTGCTACATATCACGCCTATGGACACAGCTTGATCACGGACCCCAGCGCCAATGTACTGGCTGAGACCGAGGAAAAGGAGGACATCATCTACGCAGATCTGGATAACGAGACGATCCAGAACACAAGGAAGGGGATCCCCATCTATACCCAGCGGCGATTCGATTTGTATCCGGATGTGAGTGCCGGCAAGCAGTAGTCGCGACACCTCGCATTGGGTGGGATGAAAATTTCTGCAAGTCAGCCATAGACTAGTCTGTAACTAGACGACTTATGAATCTTGTCAGCGACCGGTACAATAATGTCTTGACTCCTGAAAAGAGGGCGCTACCTAGAGTGTAAACACAGTGGTAGCGGTGCCTCACGGAGTCCGCACTTAGCGGCGGGCAGGGCATCACGTGCCGGAGCTGCGGACGAATCAGCAGCCCGGCAGGCGATAAGCGAGCCGCACTGGAAAACCCACCAGCAGCAAAAAAGACCATCTCGAAATCTCCTCATCCTTGACAGACGACCACTGCAGCCAACGACAGCCGACACTTCTGTCCCTCATTCAGTGAGTGATAGCTCTCCAATCACCTGCTTGCAGACTGTGTTATTCTCATCCAGAGAATCGCTCTCTAACATATCTTTTTTTGCTATTGCAGAAATGTCCGCCCCCGTCAAGACCGGCAAGAAGACCCGTTCGGCCATCGCCGACGTGGTTACTCGGGAGTACACCATCAACATGCACAAGAGAGTACGTTGAACACAGCCAAATCTGCATTGAAATTCAGCACAAAACAAAACGAGAACTTCCCGCGGAAACTCGACATGGAGGCACTGGACGGAGAACAACAACAACACAAGGACAGCGGGATGCGCGAATCCTCGTTCCTCCGACCTTCTTCACCACCCACCCCCTCATATGGGGAAGGAAAGGGGAAGGGAAGACGGGACACCGGACGAGCATCACCGCACCTGTCTGTAAACGTGTGTGGAGGAACAATCAGGAACGATTGTTGTTGAAAAACAAAAAAAATCCCATAAGAAGAATTAGTTTGATGAAGTCCACCTCTATGGCCGCATTCTCGCAAAGAAACCAGAAAAAATATCTTTCCTACATCTACAAGATGGCATTCGGGCGGAAGACTAATATTCTTTCTTTTTGGGTGTTGTAGATGCACGGTGTTTCCTTCAAGAAGCGTGCTCCTCGTGCTATCAAGGAGATCCGCGCTTTCGCTGAGCGTGCTATGGTTAGTCCTCCTTCTCCCCACTTACATATCCACCCTCCAAAGAAATACATCACTAATACAAGCTCTTCATTGCAATTAACAGGGCACCACCGACGTCCGTGTCGACCCCCAGCTCAACAAGAAGGTCTGGGAGGCCGGTGTCAAGGGCGTCCCCTACCGTCTCCGTGTCCGCATCTCCCGTAAGCGTAACGACGAGGAGAACGCCAAGGAGAAGCTCTACTCCTACGTCCAGGCTGTCAACGTCAAGGAGGCCAAGGGTCTCCACACTGCCGTTGTCGACGAGGAGTAAATTATTCCATCATCTATCTATTCCCAAAATGAAATGAATCTCAACATACAGTGATTCTCTTCTTCTGTCATCATGATATGATTACTTCTTAGGATGGATAATGGGAGGGGGATTTCCGGACGGGATGAATGCAGGGTTCAGGTCGGGCTTGCGGCCTGGCAATCATCATCTTTTTCCTCAATCAAAAAAAGTTTAAAGGATGTTGTGTGGATCCATATCTCTTTTTCATCCTTGGGTCTGGTGACGTGATAGGGTGACATTGTACTCCGTAGTAAATGGTATTTTGCTGGGATGTTGGCTGTCATTCTTTTTTGTTCTTGCTGTGTAATCGGTGTAGCTGTGAACGCAGTGCTAACATACACCCAGTACGAGGTAGTGGTCCAGACATACAATGATGGTATCCAACAAACCCAAGTTACTACACTATATTATCTACCTAATGGTACACAGGAGTATGTAAGAGTGAATGTCACCCTTGAAGAGATCCCCATGAGACAAATTAAAAGAAAAAGGCAATTCAATTTGCAAACCAGAATCTTCGAATCCCACTCGCTATGCTAGATGCGCCTGTTTTCTGGTTGGGCAGAGAGAACAACGACGCTACCGAAGATGCAGCTGCAGTTAGTTGCAAGATGCGGGGAAAGAAAAGAAAGAAAACAAAAATTTTAGTTACACAAGGTCTTGAAAAATCGGGGGAAATGCACCTGACAGGGGGAAGAGAACGAGACACCAATGTTCAAAGACGAGTCGCCGGTGGGTGTGGAATAGACAGGGAAAAAAAACAGAAGGATTCGCTTTGGCCCACGCAACCATCGGGGTAGTATCATCCAGTCACAAATACAAGGCTGCACAGCCACACAAATCAAGTGACAAGGGATCAGAGAAGAAGGGCGTTGGTCCGAAGCGGAGGGTTGTGGAGGGAGGGAGGGTCTTCGGCAGCAAGAAGGTAGCGGAGAAAGAATCAGAAATCGAGCAAAAAGCACACCATAATACATCGCCACTCAGACGCCTGCGAAGCCCATCAAGTTGTGTTCAAATGCATATCCTATGTACCACATGCAGTCGTAGCAATCAATTTTTTGTCTCTTCCATGACCGCGCAGAGACGTTCGGCGTCCGCATTCGTCTTGACACGGAGAGCCCACAGCTGAGGAGGACCTTCGGCTTGAGGGACCATGAACTGTACGCTGTTCTTAGCGACAGTGTATCGGACTTCATTCATCAAGCGTGCATTCAAGATGACGTTTCCGCTCGGGTCAGCCCGGACGAGAATGCGACCACGAGACGTAGTTCGATCTTTCAAAACACGCAGGAAACCTACTCCCTGACTCTCCCACCCCCCAGCGGTGCTATGCTTCATTGCGCGAGTGCGGCTTTCAGTCACAAGATCTTCGTTCTCCTCGCCGGCACCGCCCCGCGCCAGGTCGACCTGGGGTAAAGACTCGGCTGCCTCACCATCCCCAGACTCTTCCGCTCCCGTGTCAGATGTGCCACCCGGGGTGGAGGAACGACTAGGAGTAGCGGAATTCAGGATAGATGGAGCCAAGAGAGAGGGTGTTGATTGATTCGGGGCACCGAAGGAGAACCCAAGGGAAGGCTGTGTACTTTTAGAGGTAGAGGATTTGGTCAGGGATGGCGGTGCTCCAAAAAGGTTGGAGAAGGGCTTTGGGGCTTCAGGCGCTGGCGTCGCTGACCCGGAGTCAGGCTTTGACGGTGAAGCGCTAGCCGAGTCGGTCGCAAACTTGATCGGAGAGTTGGGCTTCCAGGTGTTATCCCCAGCCGAGTTGGTTATGCCTGGGCCTGCACTAAAAAGCGACGGTGTGTTATTGCCAGAGCTCGATAGAGGAGTACCAAAGATGCTGCTACTTGTGTTCGCAGCGCCAAAGATACTGGTTGTTGCGGGTTTCGAGGCAGCTTGGTTGGACTCGGAGCTGCTGGCAGGAGTGAGGGACGTGGGGGTGTTAAAAGAGGATGAGAATTTGGAGGAACCGAACAGAGTCGACATGGAACCCTTTTGCTCCTCTTCGCCCTGGCGCTTGGGCTTTCCGTCTTCGTCATACTGGACGCGATCGAAGAGACTGCGACCACCACTTTCGGGCTCCTTGGCCGATGACTCTGCAGCATCCGCCTTCGCGTCAGTCGTGCTCGTTTTCGCAGGGCTGTTCTCCGTCGCATCATCCGACTCGTCACCAGGAGTAGAAGCTTCTTCGGTATCATCCGCATCGTTGTCATTGTCGTCAGCCTCAGATGGGGTCGCCGACAGGTGGCCAAAAATGTTGCTTGACTTCACTGCAGGGTTGTTCGGCTTAGCGAAAACAGACGTGTCAGCGCTCGATGGATCGGCAGAGGCTTCCTCCGGTTTCTTGTCTGAGGGATCGTTGCTCTCATCTTCAAAAACAAATCCCTTGCCGGGAACGAATTTCGCGCGCTTCTGGGTCTGGCTTTCGAAGGACGACTGCTTCAGCTGCTGCGCCTCCGCGTCACGGCGTTCCCATTCGGCTTCATCTTCTTCTTCGGAATCGTAGTCCTCAGCCTTGCGCTTTTCCTTCTCCTTCTCTGCGTCCTTCGCAGACTGGGCTCTGAATTGGGCAAAGAAGTCCGTGCCGCCCGTAGAGCCAAACTTCGGCAGTCCCGAGGCAGAACTTACAGAAGAGCCCTCGTTCCCAGTAGGCTTCAATACAAACGGATTCTTCGGGGCATCTCCAGCGGGGGCTGCCGATGTTGAATTAGCACTAGACATGGAGGATGAGAAAAGTGGAGCGGAAGGCGAGTCTTTCTTCCCCGATTCTGGGAAGGAGAATAGAGGCTTAGCGGGCGCCGTGGATGGCGTCGTAGAAAACAAAGCAGGCTTCGTAGAGTCGGGGGTGGACGGTATGGCCGAGGATGGCTCCGAATCGACGGAATCATCAGTGTCGGTCTTCGACTTGGAGAATGACTGTGCGAAGATGCTTGCCGTGGTGGAGTCCCCATTGACACGCTTGGCAGGGCTACTATCATCACCATCATCAAGCGACTTTCTCTTTCCACTGGTAGAAGCGGCCTGGCTTGTGCCAAATGCTTTGAACGGCGTGGAGCTCGGGGCAGGAGCAGTAGAGGTTTCCTTAGGAGCAGCCGCATGCCCGAAGGGGGTGCCAGATGACTGAACCTTCTTCGTGGGAAGGTCACCATCATCTTCGCCAGAGGCCTTGCGCTTTGAGCCAACTGAGGCACCAAGCGTGGCCCGAACACGCATATAGAACTGAACAGCCGCGTCAAAATTTTGGGTCGAGGGGTCCATTTTCGCCATTTCTCGCTTGAAGCATTCATTCAAGATGCGCATACGGTACAGCATCTCGGCGTCCCCGGCAGTCTTCTTATCCGCCTTGTCGGAGACTTTGGGTGTCTGGAGCTGCCCAAAACTAGACGGCGCAGCGATTCCGTTAGTAGGAACCGAGGGCGTCGACGTCGTGCCATTGACCTTGAAGGGACTCTCAACAGGAGCGGCAGGAGTCACGGGTGCCTGGGCCTTGATCTCAGCAGCAGGAGCCGGTGACGCTGAAGGCTTGGGTGAGAAAAGATTCGACGTTTGAGAGAAACCATTACTCGAAGGAATGGAAGACAATTGGCTAGGAGTGGCCTGCTTTTCCGACTCGCTTGTCTTTGATGCGTCATTTGGTGTACTTGGCTTGGAGAAAAGACCCTGGAAAGGAGTCGAGGATGAAGGAAGTGGCTGCTGCTCAACCGCTGGCTTGCTCGGAGTCGCTGGCTTCGCAAACAAGCCCCCGAAGGGGTTCCCTGCGGCCTTCGGCTGGTCCGGGGCTGCAGTTGCGGCTGGCTTGGCCTCGAAAAGGTTCTTAGTGGACGATGTCTGGAACAAACCAGTCGAAGGAGCTGCCGGGACTGACGGGGCAGTGGCTTCGCTCTTGGAAAACAAGGACGGGCCCGTGGTTGAAGATGAAGTGAACTGGAAAGGAGATTTGGGCTGCGATTCGGCAGGCTTTCCTCCTTCTTCTTCCTCCTTCTTCTTCTTCTCCTCGGCAGGCTTTTGTGCGGTCGAAGAAGCACTTTGGAACAAGTTTGAAGACTGGAAGGGATTTTGGAAAGGAGTAGACGACTTAGCTGGTGAGGCAGCGCCGAAGATCGAGGATGACGCGGGGGTTGCTGTAGACGCAGCAGCCGGCGCTGGCGTCGACGCAGCAGGAGTAGCTATAGAGGCGGCTTCGGTAGTAGCACCGCCAAAAAGCGATGATGAAGGTGTGGTCGCCTTGAAATCAAACACGGGCTTCGAAGGAGTCTCTGCCGCTGAGGATGCTGGTGCGCCAAACAATGAAGTGCTTCCAGTGCTTGAAAAGCTTGTGGCGCCTCCGAAGCTGGGGGGAGGTGCAGGAGCGCCTCCGAAGATCGATGGCTTCGACTGGGAAGCACTACCCTTTGCGTCGGGAGAAGTTTGCATCGAGTCACTGCCGAATGCTGTAGATTGACCAAATGGAGACGGCTTCTTTACGCTAGACTGGCCGAAGACATTCGTCGAAGGGGTGGTAGCAGCCACATTACTCTGACCAAAGATGCTGCCGGTAGTTGGAGTGGCCGTTCCAGATGAGACAGAAGGCCCGCTAGTTGGGTTGCTGCCAAAAAGACCGCCGGTGCTAGCATTCTGTTGAGACGGGGTTCCGAACATCGAGCCTGAAGGCAGAGGCTGTTGGGCCGGAGACTGGCCTCCACCTGGCGGGACACTGAAGAGCGAGCCTTGAAAGCCAGAAAAGCTGGCCGGCTTAGACTGGTCGGAGCTAGTCGTGTTCATACTGGCAAATGGATTGCTCGTCGAGCTTGTGCCACCGAAGGATGAAGAGAAATTGAATGAAGATGAGGAGCTTCCGCCTCCGGAGCCGAAGGCGAACGGCGTGGCTCCGTTTTGATTCGACTGTGCAGGCGCTGTGCTAGCTCCTGGGAAGCTTTGGTTTTGTCCAAAGGTAAATCCGTTGGAAGGTGGTTGAGAACTCGCTGGCGTCGATGAAACTGTGTTGGGGTCGATGGAATTGAAAGGACCTCCGAATGATGGCGCGGGAGCACCCGGGGCAGCACTATTGGGACGACGCTTCCGAACGTCTCTTATTCTATGAATAGTGTCAGCGACAATGCTGATGTAGACAGATGTGCAGAAATCGGCAATGAGTGAGATTATGATAGAAGACATGGGGGAGGGTGAGTGAGAGGCAAAGTGTTAAAGGATGAAAATGAAAAAGGCTGAGAAAACACAGAGAACAGAGACTTAAGCCCCGGCATCGGGCTGGGTCCCTTTGAATAAGAAGGCTGCAGGAAGAGCAAGATGTTGCATGCATGGGATTGGCCGCGAAAGGTCGGTCTACATTCACTTACTTTCTGTTCGCCATCTGCGCCGCGGTAGCCCGCTGCGGCTTATCATCCGGCGTGCTCGACATGTTGAATGCAAACAAATCCGTGTCCTTGTCCCCTTGAGGACCCTGGGCCCCTCTCTTAGACATTTATAGTCGAGCCCCCGATGTCGTCAACGACGATATCCTCGACCTTTAAGACAGCAGTTGACTTCAACCCCTTCTTGAACGTCCAATGTCACACCTTAACGACCGTCCTTCATGCACGGTGTGGGATTATCCAATGCGTATGGGTCTCTTCCGATGACAGCTTCTGACTTTTCGAGTATGCCCGGTTGACTCGGTGCCCGTAGTCTCGAGGACTTCTAGAGAAGCACGTCGGGTGGGGATGGGAGCCGCTGAGAGGAGAAATGTGTGGGCGAATCCGCAAATCGAGCGACCTAGGTAATCCGCGCCGTTGTCGTCTCGAATTATCGCGGCGAGTTTAGCAAACTTCGACAACTATCCAAGTGCCGACCCGTTAAGATGACGAAGATAGATCGATGCGCGATCGTTCTGGAAATGAGTGGTCGCGCAGCGCGAAACCCGTGAAGGCACGAGACAAGAACGGGTCGAGGAAAATAGATTGGAAAGGCAGAGCAATAAGGATTAGGAAATGCTAGAAGTAGAAGTGGGGAGGCGCGCTTCCATTTGATGCGCTCTGCCTTGCTGGGGATGGGGGGATGTGCTCGAGTGAGCTTCTTTTTTTTGGCCTTCCAGCGTCGGCTCGCGACTTTTACCGGCAGGCAAAGAGGATGCTGGCAGAAAAAAATTACCGTCACGTGAGCTATGGCAAGGTCACCATCTTGGCGAGATGACATAAAGGAGCCGTCTTTTTACGTGACCAGGCGGGGCGGCTATGTGCCATGGTCTACTTGTCAGGCAAGGGATTCTGGTCGAGCTGGACTGCTTTCTGCATCTTACTTGGTGGTGAAGTTGAAAGAAAGGGCATCTCTTTTGCTTGAACCACATCCATGTCTTCCGCATTCTGTATTGTTACCGCCGTTACATAAGCACTGACAAGAGCGGGCAGCATGTCGGACCGTACGAATACGGGGTATTGATTATTGGGGTCACCAGCGACCCTTGGTTTCCATGGCAGGCCCATCAATTATGCAGCAGCGGTGATGGCTGACGCCGACATATGTATATGTACCCATGATATGTACGGTCGGTTACAGTCAGTTGGACACTCTCGCGTGTTCCTACGGAAATCTCCGTGCTCCATATAAATCCACGCTGCAGAAAACAACCTTCTCGCGATACCATCTCAACAAACTAGTAGCATCTCGGCCACAATATATCGTGACGTGCCGACCCCGGCATTTTGCAAAGTAGTCAACCCCAAATCTGCGGCGAAGCCATTCGATGAGCCGCTTCTTCATTGGCCAAATTGAAGTGCATTATATACTAGATACGTGGACTTGCCTCCCAGAGTCCCGGTCAGATTGCTGTTCATTCACTGGATCGAAATGGGAACCTCGGTTGTTCGCCCGTCCTACGCCTAGTAGTAAGGTATCCTGACTTCACAGCATAGTAATTATGCCTTTTTGATTGCGACTCGGATCTATTAGATAGAAAATGAGGCAGCTTACAATGGCTGTTAGGCAATTCTACCGATCTATCGTATCCGACTAGTAGCTAATATATTTTGATCCTATAGGTCTAAAGAAATTATAGTCCCGCTTTTGCGGCCTCACTTGATCCCGATTAAGCCGATGGAATCCGGTAACACGTGGTCAACTTACCAGGTAAACAGACATTGAAAGTTGCCGCGGATCAGGACTGGCTCCGCCGAAGCTTTCTCTTACTGAGGACCGCCTACAGTTTTACGCAATCCGATATATCTAATAACCTACAATGCGATAATAGCAATAAGTCGGCCTAGAAAGGCAAAAGCAGGGTGACAATATCCATTCAAATTTGAAGAGTAACGAAAAAGAAAGCAAAAGCAGGGTATCTATAGCTTGGCCTTGGCCTGGGCCTTCTTCAGGACGGGCTCCATCTTAGTCGCCTTCATGATATTGCCCTTGATCTTGAGCTTGCCTCCCATGAAGAGTCGCTGAGCATTAGCCTTGCCGCTCACTAGGGCACCGAAGTCGGCATCCGAAAGAGACAGGGTCACTATATCCAATTGATAATTCGTCAGCATTCCAGTCATCTTTTGACAAATAATGTAGGCAAGCGGGACTGCAGAAGCAAAGGGACTCACCATCAGCCTTTCCGGGAGGTGCACCCTGGCCGACGACACCCTTCTCCTTGAGATCGAGATACCAGCTCTCCTCCTTGTTTTGGGCGTTCTTAATGTTGAAAGCGATGACGGCCTTAGCCTTGTCGATGGCATCTTTGCGCTCGGCCGCATCAGCCTGTAAGGTGGCGTTGATGGCATCAAAGGCGGCGGAGGAAGGGAAAGCGTCTGCAGGTGCGTCATTACGGTCAGCCGCCGCTCACGATTAGAATGGCGATAAGAGAGTGAACGTACCGTTTTTGAGAGGCATGATGACGATGGGAGAGAATCGAACGGGATACCGGAAATGAAAGGAGGGGAAGAATGTCAAAGAATGTTAATGTAACCAGAAGGTCAGATAGAGGGAGGGCGGCGACCAGTATTAAGTATTAATAGAGCCACACCCGGGGTTGGGGATTTATTATTGCGGCGAGCTTCCCCGGAGAGTTCGGCGATGGGGCATGTGAAATGGAGGCGGTCGCGGGATGGACTGGGCCGAGGCTGCCCGCGCGCTGCTCCTGTGATCGTGCTTGTTCTTCGTTTATGAAGTAATACTGCGTACGATCACTCTTGACGCCGCCCGGTAAGTAGCGCTCGCATTCATGCTTCGTGCATGCGAAAGAACTGTCCGGGTTGGACCCCCTTGCAATGACCCTCGGAGAAATTCCTACACCGAGCTCTACGACTTGCATTGGCGAAATCGTGGCGATTAAACCTGTCCAGTGCAGCATCAAAGCCTGCCAACAAAGTTTCCCCCCCAACAACAATGCATAACTCGGTCAAGGACCGCCGACCGCTTCCCCATATAAACAACCCTTTGCAGCAACCCGACCGAGGACCTGTTTTGGAAACCGGATACCGATCCCCACATGCGATCACTTTCCCCGTGTGACTTGGACTCCCCCACAGGTGACCCCGATGTGTCGCAGGATCCCAAAAATCAATGACAAATCCCATTTCTGGCATGAGAACATCGCAGGGCACCAGGCCTAGTGGGTTGCTTCCATGTCACCCAAGCTCATCCAAGATGGCCATCTACCATGTCATGTTGCTCTTGATCCTCACCTTCACACATCATGCTGAAATCCTGTCACGAACTTCCACGCCTAGACTCTCTCTGATACATGCTGGCTCTTGAGATCAAGAAAATAAAAGCATATCAGTTATCGACCTTTAAATGCACAAAAGTCACTGGTGCATAGACGTTATGCTCTGCTCGCGCCGGACAGCGATCTTAGTTGGAATTGGTGGCAGCTGGAAACGAGCCCATACTATAGTGTTGGTCAGCACAATATCTCGACGACCACGACAGCCCCACCAGGGGAAAGTAAACAAAAGGAAAAGAAACGAAAAGGAAAAGGAAAAGATAAACACCCACTTTGAATCTTGGGACGTATCGGGATAGACTGAATATCATAGTTCAAGAGCATTTCCGCCATGAATACCTTGAAGATGTGGACGACGATCCGGCGTCCGGGGCATTGCCGACGGCTATGACCAAAAACCATATATTTATCGCCGGTCGTGCCTAATGAATTCTGACACCTCTCTTCCGCAGGGGCGTTCATCGTGTAGAAACGGTCGGCATTATATTTATCTGGCTCCGGATTGAGTTCCTCGTCACGGCGAAGGGCATATTGGGAGATCCCAGCCTCAGTCCCGCAAGGCAAGACGGTAGAGGCCGTTCGCAAGGGTGACCCCATCGGGTGCAACCACCTACACGGTAAGTGAGTAGTAGCCGAGACAGCTAGAATTAGTACGGGATAAGTTTAATTCGGGCTTATACCTTGATGCCGTTCAGCCGGAGGCTCTCTTTCACTGCACTGTCCAGCAGTGGAGCCTTCTCCAAATTGTATGCAGTCCATGACCCACCAGAACTGACGGCAATGCTCTCAATTTCCTCTTGTAAATGTTTGACGAGCTCCTTTTCCAACCAAATAGCTTAAGATGTCAAGAAGAACGCTGGTAGCGGAGACCGCAGTCGTGTGTACGCCCGAAAAATTGATCATGAAGATTCTATACGCTAGCCACATCGACGTAGTCTCAAAATTGTCAATGTGCTTATAGCTCTGCATCAGAGGCGCGGTGTAAGTTTTCTGATTATCCTTCGTGAGTGAAGCCAACGGGTTTAACACTAACGAAACGTTCTGCAGCACGCCCTAAGATACCCTTTCTGTTCAAGACCCAGGGCATGTTATGTGAAACCGGAGAGGCCTCAGAAAGTTTGATTATGAGACATAGAAAGATTCTTATAAGGCCAACCTCCAGCCAAAATATGAGGTTGTTACCAGAGAGCATGGTTCGTCGCTGGAAAGGCACGTTGCATGCCCAGAGACAGAGATCCAGATGGGCAGCGAGAAGCTGATTGATGACTATTTACAGTGAGACACAACACAAACACCAGTGTTCTGTGATTGTGGACATCATATAAGTTGATAAACACGCCTAAGAGGAGGGGAGGTTCTGGTAAATATAGGCATGGATATGGTCTTTATCCGTCTTTCCCTTCGAACGATTGACAGCAAACAGGACAGAGCAAGTACAATACAGAGGGACCAATCAGTCCTCACACCAGAGGTCCGTTTCACTGATTATAGACTGCGAACCCTGGCACGTTGCTGGTGAGGAGATGCTAGCCAACGACACCATAGACGGGTTAATCTTTCGAGGGACCATGGGACCACTGTAACCACCCGGGTCACGGGAGAGGAAAGATACCACTTCAATCCCCTGGATCACGGAGCCCTTGAGTTAAGTGGGCTCCTAATATCACTCGGCATTCCTCAAAGATTGAAAATTCATCCTGGCTTGGACTGCTACACAAGGCACTCCGCCAATCTTGCATCTTGATATTCGGGTCCCGACCCCTACCAGCTACCCAAACCCGCGTAATTGAAAGGCCTCGAGTTTCCCCTTCTGTGGAGACTTAAGTGAAAGAAAACGTTCACCCTTTATCCAGTGTCTCGGTGCCATGCATCACTTATGAGCACCTAGTACCCGGTCCACTGCGCCATGTGGTAGCCACGAATGTACTCGGGAGCAGCCGAGATAGCAGGCCCACCGTCCCACTGCCGTCACTTAGACTTGACCGATTCTGTGTCCAAGGAATGGCCTTGGGAGACCATTCCCAGATGCGGGACAGCTTTGAATGTAGGTATGGCTAGCAACTGCGAGGTACGTTGTGGTTAGAGTTTGCTATAACACATACGCAATCGATTGGAGGTGGGAATGGTCTGTACTATGGTCGTGTCTATGTTGAATCCATGGATCCTAGGTTGTCCCCAGATCGTGGATGTATCGGACCATTTTAATCACCGAGTGGCTTGTAGTGTGTGATGAGGCGGGGTTCTTCCAATGGTCGGTTGGCTCGGAAAACATAACGAGCGTTTGCTTGGAAGTGGTCGTCCAGCGCGCAGGCCGAGAAACATGGTGCTGGGCATGAATGGAATGGAGACCCAACCAATCTCGACCGCGGCACAAGTGTGAGATGCTATCTTACCTTACATTTGGTTGTTGGGCTGAGCACAACTTCCTGTCAGACGGGTTTGAACTTTGGAGCTGGCTGAATTGACTACAGAGACCCAGTCGTCCTGGACTCAAGCCAAGTACCGTTTCATCTAGTTTTTGTCGCATGACCTCGGTGTATCGCTAACAAATATCACATCCAGACCCGCGACAACTCTCTCGTGTCAAGATCTGTATGGTCACCAATTGAGCTGATCAGCTCGTTGGTATAGAGCAATGCCTATTGTCTTGTCATGTCTCTTCTCTTTTCTCCGTGTCTCGAGCCATGCTGTGACGCCAAATGCCTCATATCGCATACTGGTTGAGAGCTGGCCCTATCTGTGGTTATAGGGAGCGGCGGTAACCGCCTTTTCAATTGAAAGTGTCAACAGAATCCATAGATTTCATTCTACTGTAATCGAATAGCTACCGATAGGATTCTCATATCTAGACTTTGTTGTCGTCTTATTTGACGGGTATATCCGTGTGAAGATGCCCGCATAGCTACAAGTACAGGATAGAGGTTATCCTTCACCTCAATCGTGTTAGCGAGCGTAGCGTTAGTGTAGTAGCCAGGAGGTCCCTATAGGACCCCCTGGTTGTTCACCCGAAGCTCTGGGGGATAATCATGAGATGCGGGATGGACTAATGATATTTCCAAGCAGTGACTGTCAGCACCTCAGGCATGATACGTGAATGAGGGGTCATTTTTGCCAACGATATGTTCTGTGGACTGGAATGGTGGCACATATAAAAGGTGAAGGCGGGAAGACGGATTGTTCCGACGGCGATTGATCTTGCATCTGAATTGCAATGGGGTTCCTGCAGGGGAAGGGAGTCCGAGAGGAAACCTGCGAAAAAAAGAACACGGAGATTGCCACCACCACAGGGCCCTCACAATGAAGTACAAATAAGCATGTGCGGCCCTTTCACCCCCCTTGCCGTCATGATTGATCATTTATTATCGAACCATCAGGTGAATGACGACGACTAACACCAACAACAGCTTTGATCTTTATCAACACATTATCACCTGCCAGGGACCGCCAAGCGATCGCGACGCTCCCGAACCACCAACACCATCCCCCCCGGCCAACGGCCGCTCTCCATTTGCTCTCTTCTGACCGTTTCCCTCTGTCAATCCCTTCTGCGGCTTGAATCCGTGCCATTTTCGAAGACTATCGAGGAATCCACACGCGATATCCCTTCACTGGGGAGAGATCGGCCGATCAGGTTTCGGAGTTCTTGGGCGGTTCGCGAGTCCGGGAAAACCAACCAACCATCACGATGACCGACGCGTCTATCGCGGAAATTTTAGAGGATATCCAACTCAACGAAGTGATCCTCCGAAGCTTAGAAGAGGACCGACCAGATGCAGTGGAGGACAGACAAGATATCATAAACATCATCAAATCCTTGGAAGCGCGCCTACAGCAGCTGGGAGGCCATCCCGCTGAGACCCGGTCCACTCACCCTCCGTCTACCCCGCGAGATCCTGCCAACTCCAGCCTGCCCTTCGCTCAGTTAGATGGCGCCCCTCCTTCGATCTGGGATGCCCGTGATTTTCCCCAAGCGATTTCCTCTTCGTCTTCAGAGGCTCCGCATTTCCGACCTCAGAAGCGTCAGCATCCCGATGACGATAACGATAACGATGATAATGACGATGATAATGACGACAATGATGAAGACGAAGACTCAGATGATCTGGATGTCCCGGCCAGACGATCGTCTGAACGCAACAAGCGTCCGTGTCACACTGGCACTCATTCAGCGTCCCAAAATAGTATTTCTGATAATGACCTAGAAGATTTCTTCGCTGGCGATGATGAGCTACGCCAGTTTTTGGGCTTAAGCGGCAGTGAGACCATCCGGGAAATCCAAGAAGAGCAGAGGAAGGCGGAGAGATGGCTCGAGGAACGTCGGGAGCAGGAGCGCCGTGACGCTGAACTTGCTCGCCGACTCAATGGCTATATCGATACGCCGCCCCAGTTGTTCCAGCCGTTTTCCTCGCGAACCACTAACTCTCACTCATCGGGGTCCAGTACGCTCGTACCTGGGGCTCGAGAGGAGCGTCTTGAGGCTGAAAATACTCGCCAAGTCAATGGCTACGTCCATACTCCGTCCCAGTCGTCGTCCTCGCGAAGCATTAACTCTCACTCCTCGATGTCCACTATAGCCGCACTTGGGGCTACTTCTTCGTCCGATAGGCCCGGTGTAGGAGACAGGCTCCGATACCCCCATGTTCGAACCCGGCCTACGGCACCAGATTCTTCCCATTCGTTGATTAGCAATCGTTCGACGGTCTACAGCAGGCCAATAGCGCAGCCTTTGCATGATGGCGATGACAGTGATATCACAGAGATCACTCCGGATGATTTCCAACGTCACGTCCAGAATTCCCCCACTCGTCGGCAACGTCTTCCAACGAGCTGGGATCACTCTTGGTCATCTCGGGTGACCCATGGACATGATTACCGTCTTCCACAATCTGCCTCAAAGGCGCTCTCTATCTCACCATATCCACCCAGTGGTATGGGAAGATCCGGGCCTGCTTTTGGACCCCATGTGATGTCCAATACAATGGCAAGGCTCAATGCAGGTAGAGATATGCTACAGCAAGCAGGAAGGGCCATCTTGGGTAGCCACCCCATGTCTGCAAGCAGCGTTCCATACTTCGATCCAGATGATTTCCAAGGCCCGGGGGGCTACGATATGGCCATGGATTACCTAAGGTAAGTGGCAATTTGGTGCCCGATGAGTAACTCTCTCCATTGTCAACTGACGTTTCTAGTGACTATTACGGCCCCGCTGAGGACCCCAAGAAAACACAAGAGGAGCTCCAAAAGCTGCTTGAAGTCATCCGGCCGGACTCTGAGATCTCTGTGGAAAATCGTCAGGGGACGCCTGAGGCTCTTAGGTACACGCTCATGGAGCATCAGAAACTGGGGCTGTCTTGGATGAAGTCGATGGAAGAAGGCGAGAATAAAGGTGGTATCCTTGCGGATGCCATGGGCCTTGGGAAAACCATACAGGCCATTGCTCTTATAGTGTCCCGGCCATCGACGGATCCCGAGCGAAAACCAACGCTGATAATAGCCCCAGTTGCCTTGGTGCAGCAATGGAAGCGAGAGATCGAAAAGATGGTCAGGCCCGGGAGACATCAGCTTTCAGTCTACGTACTTCATGGCGATAAGCGATCCCGAAACTTCAGGGATTTGAAGCGGTACAATGTGGTCATCACCACCTTCGGTACCCTCTCGGCGGAGTTGAAACGAAAGGAAAAATACGAGGAGTTAGAGAAAAGTGATGCTACCATGGCCAGGCAACTCTTGAAAGACCTCCCTTGTCTGGGGTTGGGCAGTACCTGGCATCGTGTCATCATTGACGAAGCACAGTTCATCAAGAACCGAAATGCGAAATCTGCAATTGCATGCTGTCAGCTCAATACCACCTACCGTTGGTGCATGACAGGGACTCCGATGATGAATAATGTGGAAGAGTTACACTCGCTGCTCAAATTTCTACGCATTCGCCCTTACAGCAACCTTGAAACATTCAATCGTGTGAGTATAAGCTGATCCCATTCTTCATACTGTTGAATGGTGACTGACCCCGAATCCTAGGACTTTACTCGCCCACTGAAGACCGCTGGTCCTGGCGCGCGTGAGAAGACAATGCTGCAACTCCAAGTTCTGCTGAAGGCGGTCCTCTTGCGACGAACCAAAACCTCAACAATAGACGGTAAACCGATTCTACAACTGCCACCTAAGACCACAGATATCGTGCATGCTGTTTTTAGTGAGGAGGAGCAGGAGTTCTATAATGCATTGGAGGACCGCAGTCAACTTGAGGTCAATAAATACCTCGAGAGAGGCGCTCCAGGACGCGACTATTCCAATATCCTTGTGCTACTTCTTCGGCTTCGACAAGCATGCTGTCACCCTCACCTCATCAAGGAGTTCAGCACCGACATCACGGCGGAGGACACGGATCTGATCGTGAATGCGAAAGCATTTAGCGCCGACGTGGTTACCCGGATTAAGAACAACGAGGATTATGAATGCCCTATCTGCATTGATGCTGTCGAAAACCCCGTGATATTCTTCCCCTGCGGCCACGGAACCTGCGCGGAATGTTTTTCAAGAATCTCCGACCCGGAAACGGCTGTAAGAAATGGGCAGGAAGCATCCGAAGCCAAGTGTCCCAATTGTCGCGCCAAGATTGATCCCAAGAAGATCACTGATTATCGGTCTTTCGCGAAGGTGCATTTTCCTGATGTGTCAGATGAAACGAGCTCGGCATATCCTACGGAGGACGATGCCGATGAGAGCGACGGTGACAGCGGCGACGATAGCGACGATGAAGCCGACGATGAAGACTTTCTGCCCAAGGCCAAGGGAAAGGGGAAGGGTAAAGAAAAAGAGGCAAAGACAAAGAAGTCCCTTGCACAGCTTAAGAAGGAAGGTTCAAAGAATAAGAAGGCGAAGCTCAAGTACCTGCGTCGTCTAGAAAAGATCTGGATCCCAAGCGCCAAGCTCGACAAGACCATGGAGATCTTGCGAGATATTCAAAGCCGTGAAGGGAACGAGAAAACAATTATCTTCAGTCAGTTTACATCTTTGCTCGACTTGCTTGAGATCCCCATCTCTCGTGAGGGATGGCAGTATCGGCGCTATGACGGAACCATGAAGGTGGCAGATCGTACCGCGTCTGTGCTGGACTTCACCGACAACCCGGACTGCCGCATCCTATTGGTATCGTTGAAAGCCGGCAACGCAGGCTTGAATCTTGTTGCTGCATCGCAGGTGATTGTCTTCGATCCGTTCTGGAACCCTTATGTCGAAGAGCAGGCAGTCGACCGAGCCCACCGCATTGGACAGATCCGCCCTGTACAGATTCACCGCATCGTGGTAAAGGATACCGTGGAAGACCGAATTCTTGAGTTGCAGGATCAAAAGCGGGAGCTTGTCGAGGGTGCTTTGGACGAGAAGGCCTCGAAGGATGTCGGCAGACTGGGAGTCCGCGAACTTCGTTTCCTTTTCGTAAGTCCATCCGGTGACCCCTTTTCTATTGAGATTGATGCTAACTTGTTTTCTAGAATATCCGCTCTTGATCCGCATCTGCGTTCCCTTTGTTTCATGGCGTTGCCGGATTTTGAGCTCGGCTTTCCTGGCCCCTTTCTGCAATATACCCCAGCCTTTAGATCCTTTTCCTTCCACTGTCCTTATGTCTTCCCATGTCTTTCAATCTCGCCACACCCCTCACCTTGTTCCCCCCTTCCTAAGTTGGATTCTCAACAATCTCTACACTGCCATTTCCCCAAGTTTTGTTTAGTGCAACCCCTCACCACCCATCGCAAACTGCCATTCCCCAATTCACCCCAATGCACCATACAGATAAATTGCCTAGAACTAGCTAAGAAATCGATTGACTTTCAACTTAGACACACACTCATAAGCTCAAAGTCTCAACTATATATGCAGTCCATCTAACCAACGCCAATCGCCTACATAGTAGTACCTACCTACTCCCTACCTAAACAAGTAATAAATAAAGCCTCACTCAATACATCTACTAGTTAGTACCCACCCCTACACAGTACACATACCACACATTGCAAACACCCATCGATCCCTCCCACCACCACCACCACCATACCTCTTCAAAAACAAACTACACCCCTCCCCAACCACCATAACACGACCAAATAACTATACACACAACCCCAATCACCATCTCCTCTACCCCCCTTCCCCCGACAAAAAACCTGACACAAATCGGAATCATAATAATAATACTATGTATAGTCATTGAAACCCAATCTCAACCCAACCCAACCCAAACACAGATCATCCCACCAGTGACGTCATAGTACCACAATTTTTTCCCCCGCTTTCTTTTCTCAATGGCGGAGTAAGGTATACAGTAGGTTTTTTTACATGCATGAGAGGAGGTGATGATCTCGTTATGGATGGATTTTGATTATTAATTAGGTAGGAGGGTATGTGATCGTCGATAAAATGAACAGTAATTTGTGAGTTCGTTTGGTGGGGGTGGAATTGAAACTAGGGACCGATGGAACCGAAGCAAGGTGCTATTTCACATTATTGGGTAATGGTAATGGTTATTTACCCAGCCTTGGGTAGGAAGCAGGATTGGGCGGAAGTAAAGTGGAAAGGAAAAAGGCTGGTTTAGTTCTGTCCAGATGGTATCCGTGTCCTAGAGTATTTGGGTATTTGGGTATTTGTCCTTCTCTTGGAATGGTTTGGTAGGCATTGAGTGATAGAAAGGAAGAGAGAAACATGGAACTTTTCCAGCAGCCATCGCGTGATAGTTGATGGGCGGTAAACAGTGTCATCGTTTCAAAGGAACTTTGTAGAGATAATCAGAGTCTAGACTACTAGTGGTAAATATTGCAAATGCATAATCATGCCGACCGTTCTCGGGCTTATTTCCTCCCACCGCTATCATTGTATCGTGATTCGAAATCTTGCATAACGTACCCAGTTATTGGGACAAAGCGACTGCCACGATCCCGTGGCCGAAGCCCCAGCCCCAGCCTTCATTGACCATGCGTTTACAAATCGGGGTCTTCCTCGTCGGGCAGGGGCATCTGGGTAGCGGCCTGCATCTCCTGCTCGTACTGTTCCATGAGCTCCTTGTTGACAGCGACCTCGGGGGGAGCAAGGGCGGGGGCAGCAACGAATTCCTGGGAAGCGATCGTTAGTCAGGGCCAGAGTCAAATGGAGGCATGGGATCGACTTACCAGCTGGGGGTTGCCGACCAGCTTGCGAGCGAGCCAGAGGAAAGGCTTCTCGAAGTTGTAGTTAGACTTAGCGGAGATGTCGTAGTACTGGAGGTTCTTCTTGCGGTGGAAGGTGATGGTCTTGGCCTTGACCTTACGCTCCTTGACATCGACCTTGTTACCGCACAGCACGATGGGGATACCCTCGCAGACACGGACGAGATCACCTGAAGGACATTGTCAGTCGGATGTCAAACGCAGTTGTGGATAACGTGAAAGCACTTACGGTGCCAGTTGGGGACGTTCTTGTAGGTGATACGGGAGGTCACATCGAACATGATGATACCGCACTGTCCGTTGATGTAGTATCCATCGCGAAGACCACCGAACTTCTCCTGACCAGCAGTATCCCACACGTCGAACTGGATGTTACCCAGGTTCTGGTAGAAGGGTTAGTCGGACCGAGACAAAGACGGCGGAATGGACAAAGCGGGGTTGCCGGCGGGGCATACGGTGTGGAAAGCGAGAGGGTGCACTTCGACACCAAGGGTCGCAATGTACTTCTTCTCGAACTCGCCAGTCAAGTGGCGCTTGACGAAGGTGGTCTGTCAGGAAAATTTAAAGTCAGTAATGACATTCCACTCGGTGAGGTGGAGGGGCGATGAAGTTTTTTGTTGATAAGCGACGACGGGAACAGAGAGGGGTAAACACGCATGACAGGAATGCAGTCGAGCATCAACCGGCGTCGAGACAGCGACGAGCCGCATTCACCAGAGTAAGCAAAACGAGAGAATTCATCGAGGTTGAACTTGCCTTTCCAGTACCACCGTCACCGACGAGGACAAGCTTGAAGGTCGGTACCTCAGCCATGATGAAGGTATGTGTTGGTGAAACCCCAAAAGAGGAGAAGAGAAAATAAGTAGAAGTCGGTGGGGTTTAAAAATCGACCGTCAGACGCGACAAGTCGATGGAACGTAGATAAGTACCGAAGGTGTTCGATCGAACGGGGGGGCAGGGAGGAGTTTAGAGAGGAAGGTTATTCCAACGCTGATGGAATTTTTGCCCCGAGTCGGTCACCAAAGCCTGCGGTCACGTGGCCATCGGGCCTCAGGCCGTCAGTGCCCCGCAGGACCGCGGCAAATACAGTCGATCCGCGGGCATTTGGCCGGATGAAAAACACTCTAGCTACCTATCTACTCTGCGTATGGAATGGTGGAGAACTCATGGGCATGATGGCGCAATTTCGTACATGGAGCCTAACCGCAACGCCGTCCTGGATGCTTCCTTAAGTATTCCCCTTTCAACAACAAACAGAATTAGTCATGAAACCATGTCGCATTCCTCATGAGAGTTAGATAGTTGCAAGGATTGCTCCAAGCACAGTAGATCACATCATCGAGTCTATTATAGCGGCACTAAATGACAGCCTAGCAGGCCGCGGCCGCCCCAGTCACGGCGGGGGACAAGTTCGAGGGATAAATCGACGCTGCTGGGTGAGTTGGGTTCTTTTCTGGCAACTTTGACCGCAACAGAATGCTAGGAGAGGTTAGTCCGGAGATTTTTCCAAGCGCGCGCAGTATTGGAGAATTTTCATCAACCCGCAGAAGGCAAGGGAGGATCTAAAGCAACGTACCCCTTCACTTTGCTGGACTATCTCGGCAACCTTGGAGAGACGTTCATGATTAAGCCAGTTCGCACTCCCAAATCCCCGAATGGTGTCGCCGACCCTCAGACCTGCCTGGTCGGCAGGGCTTCCAGGCACCACACTATTGACCTTCGCAAATGGCAACCCAGTTGCTCCAGTTTCTGAAACGCCATTCATTGATCCCGGTGTACCATCCACATTGCCAATAGATGGCGCAGCCGTCTGCGCGCGCTGCAGATTCGCGAAGTGATTGTGGATACCCTTCTCTAAATGTGACATAACCTCCTTGTGGTCGTTCCGCAGGCGAATGATCCGGGCTCGGGTGGTGCGTACTAGCCAGTTCTTAGCAACTGCACGGTGGGAGCAAAAGCAATGACTCACCTTGGGCAACGTCGATATCGTCTCGTGGGAAACCATCGAAAGTTGTCAAAGATGTGTTCATATTAACGCCATGCTAGCGGAACAGATTATTAGCCAGCATCTCACAGAGTGGCAAGTACACCCAGGACCAATATCCAACTTACCGAGCCAAGAACGCTGCTCAGAGCTGAAAGTTCCTCTTCGATCCGTTCCTTTTCTTGCATGAGGTCGACCATGCCGAGCTTGGACAGATCGCGGGGAGGGGCCCCTCCGGACGTAGGGCCGGAGGCTACTGTTGGAGCATGAATATTGCGGTCCATGGGTATTCCCATTCTAGAGCGAGCGGGAGTTAGATTAAAACATTATTGGTGGTACGTGGGATGTAGGAAAGAACAGTGAGCTGAGCGGCGAGAGCTCCGGCTGTTGCAGGCAGATCGCGCGGGAAGCGGCGGTGGGTCTCCTTCGGTGGGAAATCTGGGGGAACTTCTTCCTTGGCATCGTGCGCTTTGAAGGCGCTGCACAACAACCGCCTCGATGCTTTCATCGGGACGCGTGTTCGACCCCTCAAAATACTTTACTGTGGCGAGTCTTTTGTCTAGTAGATATGATGTTCAACTTTCAACTCAACTCATGGGGTTTTTCGAGATGAGCCGATGGGCTGGCCATGCCCGATCCGCGCGGTCTAGATATCCTGTGGCCACTGACGAACCATCTGCTGTCCAAGGTATTAGCAACAGGTGTCACTTGTGAACCATCGATGCTAATTTGTATCGCCACTTTGGTTCCTTGTGGCATGACCAGCCTGAAACCAGGGAGCACAGATGCTGTCGATGAACAGATTCATCGGTGATAGTGACGGGCAAGCCCCTACATCGTAGGACCAGCCCTTCAGAATTTTATTCTAGGCCAGGTGGTGCAAAGTGTATATGCGAGACTTATTTCAGCAACAGCGGTCGAATAACCTTATTGTTAGTGTGCAGTGCACCAGTTGCATGAAATTTGCTCCTTCTTGCACCAGAAGTCTTGTTCGGCACGTGAGATCTTCCGGCGAAGACTATATCATGCTTTCCCCGTGTGAGGATCTGTGCCGGTCGTTGCTTCCACCAGGTAATGGGCGCCAATGCTCATGGGATGGGCGAAACCAAAGCATGGCCTGTTTCCTGCATACATGTGCTAGTCCGAGGTTGACTCTCCACCACGCTCACAACCATGGAGGAATCCAAGGATATTGCCGAACCTCCCTTGCTCATCTTGGAGAAACCTGAGTTCGAGGTGAAAATCACTGGAACGCATGCTGTTGCAGCCCCAGTGGACCACGTGGCTGCATTCAAGCGATGGATGAATAGCTTCCGATCCAGGAAGGGCTGTCATCCCCCTGAAAGATACATCGAAGGCTGGCCAGAAGAACTCACACAAGATAAGCAGGATCTCGCCCCTGACCTGTCTTCTCTGCATGCTATTCAGGAAGCGCAGGAAAAACAATGGGAATCCTTATCACGCCATTCATCAACTCTGGGAACTGTCAAGACCGCTACTCTAAGTATTACTAGTCAAAGCGTTGTAAGATCGAGGGGAACTACGCAGAGCACGACAAACCAGAGTATAAGATCCGATGTCCGTGAATCCTTGGACAGTTTAAGGCCCACGTTGAGCTCCTCCATCGATGAGGAGGCCCAGCATCGGGCCATTAAGAGGCGCCGTGTTCTCCGAGAACTGATCACCACTGAATGTGACTATGTCTTTGGCCTGAAAGCACTTGCTGATGTATGGTTCCGAGTTTTTCTCATCTTCGTTCACCAAGTCCCTCAGATACACCGCTGATGGCTAACTGATCCATGAACTTCAGGCGCTCTTCATAGTCTCCGTCCGACCGGAAATATACGATAACATTCAGCAGATCCGCGACACCCACGAGGACTTCCTGGCCCATATTCGAAACTTGACGCCGATCTCGAATCTTGCAGGGGCTGAGTTCGATAACTTGATGCCCCAGGGGCTTCACAAGCGCCTGTGTGCAATTGACTTTGGACTCAGACCCCTACATAACAAGTCTCTAAGATCACGCAGCTTTAGAGCGTCGGTGGACTCTCGGCTCAAGGTGTTGGCCGCAGAGACCAAAGAGGCTTTACAAGTTGCGCGAGAAGTAGGAAAACTAGTGAGTATCCCTTGGTGACCCTTTTTGCCTCGGCTGTTGACGTGTCTGTGCAGTCCGATTCTTTCACGGCCTACAAAGTGTTTTGTAAGAATTATAGCTTACTTACAGTGGATTTCAATCTTCTCCGCCAATCCGTACCCAATTGGCGTATATATGAACAGGGACTTGAGGCACTATCGAAGTCTGCGGCATCATTGGAGAGGCAGACACAAGAGGAAAACAAGGCTATGTCTTTGAACGATCTCCTTATCAAGGTTTGAACAATCAAATCCATTGTGCGCGTGTATGCTGACAATGTGACAGCCGGTCCAGCGTCTGTGCAAATATCCCCTGTTGCTTGAAGAGTTGTTAAGGTGGACACATATCCAAGACGATCCATCCGCCCATGACGGTATTCGGCAGGTGCTTGAAAGGGTCCGCGCGGTGGTTTGTGAAATCAATCATGGGATCAACAATTCTGTCAACAACGCACTAGTCAACAAGACTCTTTCATTACAGGGGTTCATGGATCTTTCTGCATCGGTGAGGTAGCCCGGATCTGCTACTCGAGAACATGGTTGCTAACCAAAGATTGAATCTGCAGAACACGGTCAGTGATGCTTACAAACAGCTAGGCCCATTGACACTCTGTGGCGTTCTTCATATCACGTACCAGACTTCAGACTATATTACCGGAGGCTACATGGTCTGCATTCTTTTCCCTTATCATCTGTTAATTGCCAAACCAAGTGATGACTACCGGAGACTTCGAGCAGTGGCATGTCTCTTTATTTCCGACTTGAAGATTGATTCATTGAGAAACGGAGAAGGTAAGGCAACTGCTTTTTTGGATTGATCTTTATGCTAAGTACTGGGATAGGTCTTCGTTGTTATGGGTGCCTATTTTCCTGGAAGTTGACTTTCCAATACCTCGGCGAGAACTTCGAGTTGGTGCTTAGCGCTTCATCGGCATGCGAGGAAAAGAAATGGAAGACCGAGATACTCAAGTCTGCTGCCGCATTGACTAATATACAGAAGCCTGTGTTGGCGAAGCTGAAAGAATACTCATTTTTGTCTCTCGAACTGATACCACTGACCTGCGGTAGCGGTCCACTGCCTCCATTGCCTCGTCGGCCATCCATGCAAGTACTGGCCACGTCACGGAACCTGCCAGACTCGCAGAACATCATCATCAAGAAGACACACTGCCCGCAGAGTCTGCATTTATCCGGCGCAGTGGACGGTGAACTCGAGCGGCCAAAGACGTCTTCTTCGTGTCCAGCATTTGTGCTGACTGCCAGAAGGCAAGATCGGATCCTCCTGGAACGTGCCATCGCTTCCCTCTACACGCGGGATGTTCTTCCCTACCCTGGCATGACTTTGGGAACGGGCGACATTTTTCTAAGTCCTGGGTCCATTATGAGACATTTGAGCCTCCGGCCAGGCTTATACAGACGCTCTAGCTGTGTGAGTCTAAGCACTGGTGGGTTTCCTACTGTGTCTACTACAGGTACGATCCGTACCGCGGACAAAGGCAGCAAAAAGATTGTCAAGAGCCAGGACAAGACGGTACGGAGTGTGTCGAGAGGCAAGCCAGACCATGAGAAGGAACCTGTCCTGCCGCGATATGGCAAGGGAGCAGTAAAACGATCCAAAACATGGAAAGCGAAAGGGGCCAAAGGCGAGACCTCGCCGACCGGTAAGGGAAGACAGGAGCCTGGTGAAAGCTGTTCCTTGAAGGCATCCACTATTCGAAGGATGTTCAATTCGATGTCATCCAAGAGATCAAAAAGACAGGGTCGCGTGGGGCTGGGGAGTGGAGCGTCGTGAAGGTGATGATGCAACTTGTTTCGAGATTGCCTGCAGAATTGCATCAGATGGAGAGGCACAGATGCATGAAATATGTTTGGTGTTCTTAAGGATTCGTATTGATTCGAGGACTGTGGGGGGACGAGAGATTGACCGGGGCGAAGCGAAACGTAATTAGTAGCATTAGCGAGAATGCCAGATATGTTAGTGATTGGAATGATGATGATGATGATGGAATTGAATTCCATAATGAGCCATGTTTCTCCACCGGGGATCCAGAAGGGAGGGACTGCAGCATCAGTCGATGATGACGTCGGTGCTCGGCGTACGACCAGGGCATCTCGCAGCCACGCTTCCTATTTAAAGGGCTTCTGCACTCAAGGAAAAGGAGAATCATCTTTACAACTACAGCCTAATTATCAGACGATATTTGATAGAGCCCTCAATCTCCCTTCCATCTTTTTCTCCAATCCAATTACTTGCCTCCATCCCCTTCAAGCGGTGCCCGCCTTTGTCCCTCCGGTAGCATCGTGGTGACGTCATCAGCCATCACCTCACACGACCTCTTCTCACTCCAGCTCAACTTCTTCTCTCCCCATCCTACCCATTGAATCTACAGGCTACTTTCTTCCTGAAAGATTCCAACACTTGTTCAATTCATCACCTATCTACATCAACCCCCCAGAGAAAACCTATACATCACCATGCCTCGCCACAACGACCCCACCTCCAAGCTCTTCTACAAGGGTGCGTCCGACGACTTCATTGTCTTCGTCGACGACCACGACGTCCTGAACAGATGGCGCGGTGACCGCTCAGTCCCCCTGGCCGATGTTCTCAACGGCTGGAAGATCTTCGTGACCCACAAGTGAGTTACCCAGCGCAATTGCCCTCCAATCGCCCATCCTTCGCGATATCAGCTCTATGGATTAGGTGCCCAGGAAACAAAGCTAACAAGCACTCAATCAGGCACGGAGCCCAGGGCGTCCTCGACGGAGCCAGCAAGGCCAGTCTCGAGAATGAATTCGGGACTTCCAACGAAGATGATTGCATAACCCAGATCCTGGAGAAGGGTGAATACCAGTCTACTATTGTATGTGGCCTAACCTTGAAGTATGTGATCGGTGATAGAAGCTAACTGAATTGCTATAGTCCCGTGAACAACAAGGCGATACCAACTTCCGTAATGGACCTGCTTACCGGTAAACTCGTACATGCATGCCTTGCTGGCTGGCGGGCTGGCCTCTTCCCATCACATTACCTCTGTTGTTGTTGTATTCTTCCCTTGATGGGAGGGTGTGATGTGCATGGGCAAGGATAGCATGATATCGATCGACCGACCGAGCACATGATTATGCTTTTTCTAGCGGATGAGAATACGATGCAGATGCAGTTGAAACTACATACCTAGCTTTCTACCTAGATAGAGGTAGATCGAATTTAAAGAAATCCAAGGGAAAGTCAATATTTAAATATCTCATCTTCTATTCATATCCTGCTTTGTAACGAATATCGATCTCTACACATCTCATCTACATCTCACAGTCCTCCTTTATATATTCTCTCCTTTTTCTTCCTTCTTTTTCTCCTCCCGCCGTGAAGTAACCCACCTCCCCAACTCCTCCCAAACCTCCCTCTTCTCCCCCAACGACATCCCCGCCGCCAACCCACTCGTCGTTGTAGCCACAAACACCCTCGCCCCCTCCCACCCCTCAACTCTCCCCATATTCTCCCCCTCCCCCTGCCACCCATACCTAAATTCCTCCTTCTTAATCCCCCTCCCCCGCCTAACCCTCCACACCGCTTCCCAAATACTCTTTCCGACCAGACACACCACCTCCGGCCTCATCGCTGCAACTTTCGCCTCCAACACCGGCACCCCGGCATCCATCTCCGCCTTGCTCAGCATGCTTGCGTCCCGGGTCGGCCGCTCCACAATATTCGTGTTCCCGATATTATATAGTTCTGGGAGGCGGTATGTGTCGGAGGGCGGGTGCCGGATGGGAGTGATGCCGGACCAGTGAAGGAGTTTCCAGAACAGGTTACTTGGGTGGGCGTAGGCGTAGCCGGTCGTGCCAGTTAGAATACCGGGGTTTACACCCACGAGGAGGAGGGTTAAATTTGGAGGGATGGTGTCGCGGAGAAGAGAGTCAGATGAGGTTAAGGGGGAGGGTGTGGGCGTGGGCGTGGGTGTTGGGGTGACGTTTTTGCGGGTGGCGGTTGCTATGCTGGTTGGGGTTTGAGAACGAGATCGAGACCGGGTAATTCGTGTTGTTGGTAGGATGGCTTGGGATTCTCGTTTGCGTTTTCGGGGTGAGGCGTGGGTGGGTTGGATGCTGGGTCCATTTTTGATTGAGGTGATGGGTTGCTTTTGTTGTTGGGTTGTACAAATGGACTTTGAGATGTGGAAGTATTGGTTTAAACGGCCGTTGAATGTGGTATTTTTGTTCACGGGGACGTCATTGTCGTTCTCGTCTTCGGGGTGGGCGTTGAGGTTGGTGTTTGGCTGGAGGTGAGCTTCCTGTGTGGTGGCCCCTTGGGGACTGTCCTTGAGAAGGGACATTTGCGTGTTGGTAGTTGGATAGCTGGTGAGATTATCTAGGTTAATTAGTGCAGAAACTGGTTGCTTGGGTTAGTGGTATATATAGTTGAGTAGCAGGTAGAAAAAATCATTTCAGGGGTCGTGGACAGGTGCTAAAAGCTTTTCTTTGGCTCGGTTTACTACTGTTGATTTGCCTCATCTCTCGTTCCTCGGTCTGGAGCGTTCCAGAAGCTTAACTCTTTTGGGCATTGGATCACGTGAACATTTTGCCTTGAAAGAAAGGCGTCAGTTTGGTGGGTGTACTTTTGGGCTGCTACAGGTGCTGGCATGCAGAAAGTACGTTTGAGCATTCTCAGATGTTTAAGGTATATATAGCTTTTCTATTAGGTGTATGTGCCTTCCATCAAAGAAAAACTGTACCCTGCATTCGTTTCTATTCAATAGCCGAAGAAATATAGTACATCAAGCAGATTATGTTTACTCTGCGCAATCCAGGTCAATAGCTGGAGGGTCATTGCTGATCCAATATGAAAATTTCTCTTTCCAGCTCCAAAACAAGGGGTATTACTGCTAGACTAGCATTGTCGGGTATCGCTTCATGATATCGTGTCGTATCGTAGTCGTTAATTGTGAGAGGCTTGTTATTGGTATTGGCATAGTCGTGCTATACCTTGTATTCGCTTCGTTTCGGTAGGGTCCATGGTATAGGGCAAACCACCTGTTCCTATTAGACCCCGCTTCTGTATGGTGTCGGGATACATACCTCGCCCTCACTGTAGGCCCAGAAATAAACACCAATCCCAATAAGGTAGTACAACGCAGGGTCGGTTCCTTGATAGAGAAGCATGGAGAGTAGAGCGCTGAGGGGATAGAATATCAAACGGAACTCGATGCTGCGGTGTGGAAGGGTGCCGGCAAAGTATTTCAAGGGCCATTCCCATGCGAGACAGAGCAATCCCATGAGGAGGTTGAGGATTTGAAGGACTGGGATGGGATTTACTGCGCCGTTCAGATTATCCGTCATGAAGTCCCAGAACACCTTAGGCCAGATAAAGCCCTCGATCGCACCGCCGATTTGGTCTGCATTCACGAGACAGTCAGATTAGCTGTGTCCTGTTGCTAGGTCAAAGGAGCGTGGTACATACAAGCTGCGGCTGTGAGGATAATGAGGCGCGCCCAGTGGTTTTTGATAAGCCTTCCCATGGTAGGCAAGTCTGGCAAGTAGTGGCAGAATATCAAGCGTCTTCCGTCCTGCGAAAGAGCCCTCTGCTCAAGTGAAGATACAATGCTGTGGCTGTCTCATAAACGCACAGATTGCTTTTGCGCGATAGTAGAATGACCCTCAACCATCCACCCGATCAATGAACGTCGTATGCGATATGCTCGTCCCAAATGACATGGCAGATGGGCTAGGGGAATGTACGGTTGCTAAAGTCTTCTCCGGCAGTTCGTCACCACAATCACATCACATAAATAAACTCAATGTAGGAAGAGCGACGCGGCGTTGCTTCGAGAAACCATGCAATGCATTGCCGAAGCAAACCAGTGATTGACAATGTCGTGGTAGATCGGAGGGGGAATTGCCAGAAATACATAGCTTCCGGCGCCAAATGAGGAGACCACCTGACCGGCCTCAACTTCACGATAGGTCGAAGCCAAGGCATCTCCGTCCAACTCTGTTCCCCTCTCAACGCTTGTGATACGTGGATCCTTTTTTATCAACCGCTCTCTTTGCGAGACCAATCATGAACGCGGCCCTGCTCGAAATGAAAATAACCCCTCGACTTCTTCATGACCACGGCCCATGATTGGACCTGAGTGCACGGCGGAGCGTGACAGTGCGAGTGATCCTGGGAGCTTTGATGCTGAACGCCCCAGCCGGGCGCTTCGACGTCCTGGATTCTAGCCACTCAGCGCCAGAAGCCGGCCAGCCCGACGGGGTGTGATGCACTAGCGACTGACGGGGCGTGACGGTGGACCGGACGATGCAGGAGATTTGCGGCAACACACTTTAGCGGCCGATGCATCTCTGGGAGTTCCACGTTCTCCCCCTCTGATTGATCCGACCAGGCCAGGTGCTCCTTGATGGCGAACTTTCTTGTGAAGACTCGAGAAGCGGGGAAATTGGTGCCCAGGTGGTCGGTTGATTTTCTTTTTCTGTCCTTCCCAAGAGCTCCAACCGGCGCCTACTGATGCGACACGGATTGCTACACAGCCTTAAATACCCGCTGGCAGGCCAACTCGATTTCACCTTCGAAGCTCTCATCCACTCGCGGGAAAATAGTAGCAAAAAAAAAGAAAGCGACCAGGGCAGGAAGACGGCTGGACAACTCACCGTCTTTTCGACGACCACCATCACCCGGGAATAATAATAGCACTGTCCATACCCACATGGTCCGAGTGCCAATCTAGCTGCCACTACGGAGTACCTAATTGTGATGAAAACCTCAACCGTGCATGGCCAAGAATTCAAATCATGCCTCGGCATTATCATCTGATTCCGTCCTGCCCGTCCTACGCCCTGGGCTAACCTTCAAAAAGCATCAGGGTCTTCTCTCCCGAGTCCCGACCCCGGAGGTGATTCTACTTTGGACTAGTACCTGGATCTTGGCTGTCTTGGCTCAAAAGAAAGGGCTATATTTGGTAGCAGACAGACTTTAATCTGCAGTTCTAGTCATTCCTATCTGCCACTGAGGTACACGGTCAATCCTGATGGCCGCTCGGACCGTGTGTGATAGAATGCGCGCTTGCATGGCGCATATCATTGGTCACAATTGACCGAGACCCCACCCGTCAAGGAGCGAATCAACGGGGAAGTGGGAGAATTATAGAATAGTCGACTGCGGGTTAACGGATTGTCGATGGCAGTCCTCAATCCTGGTGCCACATGGTTCAATTGGTGGCGGATGCCGGGAGATGAGGAGATAGGCAGCATGCGAAGAGAGGGGTCTTGAGCGATTTGACTCGCCAGGTCCTATCATCGCCCTACTATGTGCACCAATCGTGGCGATAACTTTACGAGTCTGTGAGTATAGGGGGCCCTGGAGATGGTGTGACTGACTCTCACCGGATAGTGGGCATGGAACACGAGCAGGAGGATCGCCTCTTCACATATCAGTATTTGACCAGAGCCAGGTGATTTTTAACGAAGAACCGCGCATCATGCGATGGATAATCGCCTGACGCTCATAGTCTACAAATCTTTTCCTCCTGAGCATTGCAATCGGCAAGTCGGGGAAAGTGGTGTCCAACCGGGCGATCCGCTTCCTGCAGGCTAGGTATTTAGCGACGCCATAAATCCGCGCAGAACAGGGGTTGGGGTAAATATAGCAGCAGGATTCCTGATCTTCGCGTCTCTCGCCAGGCGTTTTCCCCTCCTCCCTGCAACCAAAACCGTATCTCTGGGTACCAAGCCGCTTAACTGAGAATCTCGCCGGCCAAACCCCACATCTGTCATCAAGCTACTCGAATTATTCATCCTTCATGGCCTAGGCCCTTTTAAGATAACAATGGTATAATCAGGTCTGATTCGTGTTCCCTAATTGGCCCCCAGCCCTCCGAGTTCATCGGCATTTCCCGCATCCTGAACGATCTCGACCACCGAATCTGACACATCAAGGGCTTCCGTCGATGAGCAATAATTCTCGACAATCGAAGGGGAAGCCAGGAATTACTGTCCGTGCCCGGAGATATTCAGGGTGCGTGCATTCCTTGCTAACGTCCAACAACATCTTATCTAAGTTCGCACACAAGGTTTCTTGCTCGACGCGGGCTTAACGCCTTGTATGCTCCGGCGAAGAGTGTCGGCTCGCGAGAGACAATCTATTTATGGATTCATAGACCAGTGGGCGGCACCGGTCTCACTCCTTTGATTTATGGTACAGGCGCCTTCAGAGAAAAACGTATCAGTATACGCGCTCCCAGATACTCCACTCCTTTCAAGTACGGGTCATTGCAGGTCGATGATCACGTCTTTGCTTAGAGGAGTATCCCTTTGCATGCTCAGTTAATCCTGCTATCACCATGGCTTATACTTGGAGCTCATATTTTGCCCCTTCAAAAATTTGGTTCTACTCGGTGTTCTGGGGACTTCATATTCTTATATTTGCAGTGGGATGGTAGGTTTGATGACCCGAAATAGCCACCGGTGCAACTACTAAGAACGTCTAGGTATGTACAGGTTACGGACAAGAATCTGGATGCCCTCAATTCTCTGAAGTATTCCGTCTGGATATCAAGAGGCGCTGGTCTTGTTCTATCTTGCGATGCCACCCTTCTCTTACTGCCTATGTGCAGGAATCTCATCAAGGCTCTAAGGCCCCGAGTACGATGGTTGCCGTTGGATGAAACAGTATGGTTCCATCGTCAAGTAGCCTATGCTCTCCTTATCTTCACCATAATTCATACTGCTGCTCATTACGTGAAGTAAGCTAGATCTTCTGAAAGACGAGGTCATTGTATTAACAGCGAGCAGCTTTTACAACGTTGAAAAAGACCACATCCGACCCGTGCTGGCCGTCCAGATTCATTATACCGAGGCTGGTGGGATAACAGGCCATGTGATGCTCCTTTGCATGATGCTCATGTACACGACCGCCCATCAACGAATCCGACAGCAATCTTTTGAGACCTTTTGGTACACGCACCATCTTTTTATACCATTCTTTCTGGCCTTATATACACATGCGACGGGCTGCTTCGTTCGAGACACTGCAGAACCTATTTCACCTTTCGCGGGCTCCAGATTCTGGAACCATTGTTTAGGATACGAAGGCTGGAGGTGGGAGCTAGTCACCGGAGGATTGTACTTACTCGAGAGGCTGTACCGTGAGATCCGAGCGAGACGCAAAACGGTGATCCTGAAGGTAGTCCGTCATCCATATGGTATGTTCTACACTTAGGCCATCACAGTAATTCCTCGACACTAACGCCACAAACACAGACGCAATGGAGATCCAGTTTCGCAAAGACAGCATGAAATATAAGGCAGGACAATGGCTTTTCATCCAAGCTCCCGACGTATCCAGCAACCAATGGCATCCGTTTACCATCACGTCTTGTCCATTCGACCCATACATCAGCATCCACGTTCGCCAAGTCGGGGATTTCACTCGCGCCCTGGGCGATGCACTAGGATGCGGACCAGCACAAGCGAGGGATTTGGAAGGACTTGATCCTATGGGGATGTACGAAGTTGCCCTCCATAATGGACAAAGGATGCCCAGACTTCGTGTCGACGGTCCTTACGGAGCTCCAGCCGAAGACGTCTTCGCAAACGAAGTGGCCGTCCTCATCGGAACCGGCATCGGTGTCACACCATGGGCCTCTATCCTAAAGAACATCTGGCACCTACGGTCCGACGCTAAATTAGCTCGTCGCCTCCGCCGTGTCGAATTCATCTGGGTCTGCAGGGATACATCGTCCTTCGAATGGTTTCAAGCCTTGCTTTCCTCTCTTGAATCCCAGTCCGCCATCGAGGCCGAATACAATGGCAAAGCCGAGTTCCTGCGCATCCATACATACCTTACCCAACGGCTTGATGACGACACAGCCGCCAACATCTATCTCAATTCGGTCGGCCAGGCCGTTGACCCACTCACTGAGCTTCGAAGCAGAACGAATTTCGGTCGTCCTGACTTCAAACGTCTCTTCACTGCCATGCGTGACGGTCTGCAGGATCAAACATACCTATCAGGCGTGCATGGGAATTCAACTACCGAAATCGGCGTCTACTTCTGTGGTCCAAATGCCGCTGCCAGGCAGATCAAAGACGCAACTATTGCGACCTCAACAAGGGATATCAAGTTCAAGTTCTGGAAGGAACACTTCTAAACCAGAAGCCTCACTCAATACCCCTTCTACGAGGATCTCAAGATCCATGCAGCTCAGTGATCTGCCAGCTAGACCGAATGACCTCGACTGGGCAACGGTCAGTCCTTGTATCCCAACAATAAAAGGAAGAAAAAAGAAAGAATAAGCTCCATGACACGAAACCCTCATGACTGATGACTCTCTTGGCGTCTCGTTAATTGTTTAAACGTTTTCATTTGTCTGGCTTATGAATTGCAATATCCTGTACTATACTTTCTACTGTGTATCTACGGTTCATGGTCGTTTGAATAAATACGATGCGTGCAGATGAAGAGTACTTAGGTAAATCAACGTAATACATACACCAGCCATGTCATGAAAGTATAAGTCCATTCATTATCAACGCTAGCGTACCACCGCACTATATGATAACTACCTATGATCGACCTAACTCTGCATCTTCTCATCCTCACTCTCCACATCCTCGGGCATATTAATCGGTAACCCTGGAGGACTCCTCGCTGCAACTTCGTCCAATTCCATCTCGATATCTAAATGAATCCGCAATCCCTTCTCCACTAACACATTATACACATGTCTCAACTCGTCGAATCTCATCCCTTCACCTTTCTTCGTCTCATGCGGAGGAATAATATCCGCTCGGAGATGCGTAAATGCCAGCATGATGAGTTCTTTTGACCATGGGCATGCACGCATACCGCGGTAGAAGACTTTCTTGGCGCGTTGTATCTCGTTCCGGGATAGTTCGAAGAGGATGTAGAGTTTC
This sequence comes from Aspergillus carbonarius ITEM 5010, assembly GCA_001990825.1. NCBI lineage: Eukaryota > Fungi > Ascomycota > Eurotiomycetes > Eurotiales > Aspergillaceae > Aspergillus > Aspergillus carbonarius. Next base: position 868,173 of record KV907493.1, read on the forward strand.
CAGAGGGTAATACTTGAATGCGCTGTGGTGGAGGTGGAGGTGGAGGTGGTGGGTTGTTCGCCGATAGCTTTTTCGAAGGCGGCGCGGACGGAGTGGAGGGTTGAGCCGGCGTAGATGGGGCGGTTGAGTTCGGTGTAGATGGAGAATAAGTGGGTGGTTATAGGAATTTGGGTGGGTGTGGTGGTGAAATGGTCGGGGTGGGGTTTGGTGGTGATGTCGCGGATTGTATCGCGGACGCGTTCTTCGATGCGGAAGCGGGATTCGTTCCAGGCGAAGAGGGAGAGAAAAATGGTGTTGTGGCGGAAGAGGGAGATGCTTTCTGATAAGACGGCGCGGATGTGTGAGGGTTTGTAGATGTTGCTGGTGCGGATGTGGTGGTAGAGGAACCGGGCGCGGGATTGGTGGAGGGCTTCGGTTGTGAAGGCTGTGAATGGCTTGGATTGGTCGGGGAGGGAGGCGAGTCTGGCGAGTGCGCTGCTGTAGGCCTCTAATGGTTTGTGGAGGTCTTGGGAGTTCGAAAGGTAGGATAGAACAGCTAGGCAGTCTGTGCAGGCTATGAAGACATTGGCTTTTTCATTGGCAAGTCCGATATGCTGAGCCTCTGACAGGTACTGGAGGGATGTTAGGAAGGACGAATAGTGTGCGTGAATTAGAACTTACACTTTGAATCTTGAGTAGACTTGTCGGGCTGAAGGATAGTTGGCTTGAAGCATCGGGAAGGTCCTTCAAATTGACGCTGTTCTGGGGTATGCAGCTAAGGAGATGAGATGCATGAGCCATATTACGAGCCTCAAGAAGCTCCCAAATCCAGGTCTGCCAGAGAATGACGCTATCCACTCTCTCGCGATCGGCGAAGGTCTTGCTCATAGAGAGGGAGGTTGCCCAGACATGGTCGGCAGCTGCGCGATTGCCGGACCGCCATTCCATGAGAGCGTAGGCGTTGTAGAGTCGCAGGTTAGACGATCGCTTTTTGAGTAGCGATTTCGCATATTTCCTAGCATCCTTGGCATTGCACACAAACTCCACTGCAAGACCATATTCAGCCAAATCATCATTTCCAGGGTTCACTTCTATTAATGACCGGAGGGTTCTGCGGACCCAGGCAGGGTCAATATCGGATTGTGAACCCGACGTGGCATCGCGCCAAGTTTTCAAGGCCGGGAACCATTGAGTTGGCTCGGCGAACAGAGTGTCTAGTGCAACGATAAAGTTGTGGTGAGGGAAGAGGACGGGGGCTGTTGCTGTGGGCTCAGTGTCCGCTGCCATATTGGGGAGCCAGTCCGCCAGGGTTATATATGAACTGCTGGCAAATTCGTTCCGTACAAAGCCGTCTCCATTCCAACGACTTGTTGTACCCAAGTTTTCGACGGATGAAATCGGCGGGAGATGACAGAAATGCAGGAAACTGTCAACCAGCACATCTGGTTTCGTCTGCCATGCTAGTGATAAGACTTCTTCGAGATCAGATGCAATGATGACACGGTAAGGGTCATCTTCCTCCGAATCATCAATGCTGCGAGCTGGTAAGCGAGCGTTGACAATTCGCTCCCTTTCGTACGGTACCCAGGACGCGAATAAGGATCGTGCATTGAGCTGGAATCGAGGCTTTTCGGTCTCACTCGGGTTCTGAAGCACATTCTCTGCGCTCCTCCACCCTTTAGCGCCTGTTTCACCGACGCGAGACACCTCTGATTCCCAAAACTCGAGGAAAGCTGACATCACATCTTCTGGGCTTCGATTCCCGTCGAATGAGTCGGGTCGGAAGAATGTCAGCTCGAGAATACCTTGCCAGAGAGCTGCAGCATGCTCTGTAAACCCAGCTTCGCGAATGAAAAGCGTCAATCGAAGAAACAGATACAAGTGGATTTGGACCTTCCCAGGCTTATCTGACGAAGATTTATTCAGTCTCAGACACTCAAGGAAGGTGGCAAAGCATCGTTCGTAAGTAAAGTCCAGAAACTCGGTTTGGCGGAAGTCGAGATATCGGATCCAAAGACTGATGAACTGGGGATTTGACTTCAAGGTTGTCTGCCACTGAGTGGATAGCTTCTTAGTATCCCATAGTTTGGCACCCTCCTCGAGAAGGCCAAGCAGAAGACGATCCCTCGCAGGGTTCTGTCCGACCTTCTTTAGCGCCTTTTCGTACAGCGATAGCTTGATATCAGCCAAGCCCTTCTGTTCCGCGTATGTCAGAGAGCTAGACTCTCTCTCGGATCCTCGGAGCAGCGATTCTTGATGGTCAATGAGTGTAAGCCAGGCGACAACATCGGTAGGCCGACTTTCAATATCCCTCAATAATTCCGCATTGCGTTGTTTGATTTCCTGGTCGGGGTCACTCCGGCCACCCTCTCTATCCGAATCCGTCTCGGAGACGGCTTCCACATCGCTGGGTAGGTCTTCGCCTGGTTTGGCTTTACCATGAATCGATCGATAAGCGTATTTCTCGTCACCCGAGTCGATTTCCAAAAAGTCGCGGCGCTTCTCATTGCTGGATGTACTCAAAGGAATGTAGTCCTTCGACGTGTCTGCGGCTGCATCAAGCAGAGACTCTGGCCGTATGCGAAGTAGTCGCGCTTTGCTCTTATCTAGGCCCGAAAGAATGTTCTTCGCTTTTGCTCTGGATTTCTCCGTCTTACGTTCGCTCGTTATAACCAACACGTCCTCGACCGCGCTCTCCCGATCGATTTTGTAGCTAGGGGGCAAGCCCAAAACGCTGCCACGACCGACCCGATGATATTGCGGAACACTGTACCGATGTAGTGTTCCATATACGAGGTTGTACCTGTCGCCCTTGCTATCTATGAAGTAAAGATCTGAGGCCTCCTCGGTCGGGGGCTTCAAGCTGCGGCTCGATGCCGATGTTCGTGGATATTCGGAGGTGGGCTCTCGACGGCGGTGACTAGCTTCCCTCTGAGAGGGGGGATTTTCCCTGTATCCCCTGCGACGTTCTCGAGACCTGGAGCGGTCATGATGGGTTCTATGCCTTGAACGGTGCTTGGAGCGGTGCCTGGACTTCTCATCGCGGTCGGAGGTGTCGCGACTGCGGCGCCCGGACGGCCGATCAGCTTCGGGCGGAGGGGCTGGCCGAGGCTTGAAGCTGGCGAAGCGTGGGATGGATTTCTTTTCCTGAAAGAAGAATTAGCCTCGAATGAGTGAAAGTCAACCGATCTCGAAGCTGCATACCTGGGAGCCAGCGGAATCCATGCTCCTGGAGGGTGAGGCATGGGGAGCTTCTCTAAAGGCGGCGGCGAAGGCTGGAAAAACTCCGCTCCCGCTTCCCGCACTTTTTTCCGGCTTGGGCCATCGGCCTCAAAAAAAAGTTGCTCCGAGCCTGGAATTCAAGATCTCCACGGTGCCCGGGGAATTTCTGCCCGCTAACGCTTGGGGTTTTATCACAACCATCGGAGACGACAATTGAGGGATGGACGTCTTTTGCAGCACTCGATAAACGAAAATTTCACCGTCCAACATGGCCTCGTCCCTCTCCGCGCAGCTGTCGCAGATTGCGGCAAAGTCGACCAACCAGTTGAACCTCAAGGCCCAGCGCATAGCGCACTCGCAGTCCCTCATCTTTGACTGGAAGGTCGCCACCACTCAGGATTTTGACACCGTCTACCAAATATGCTTTGAAGGATACCAGGAGTTATGTCAGCTGGATCCCCGTTTCGCGCCGTTCGAGCGCACGATCTTCAGCGAACAGAGCAAGGCGGAGGACCGTACGGAGATGAGTGCTGCTCAGAATAAGGAGCTAAACACCGTATTGGAGGCTTTCCTTGCCCTAGTTGGCGGTCACTTGCTTCTGAGTCCGGCCGTGAAGGCCGTTGACTGGCTTATTAGGCGTTTCCGGTACGGTTGACATGTGGAACAAGATCCTCATCCACCAGAAGTTTTGTTCGATGAGCTAATGAGCTTGCAGAGTGCACGAATATAACACCGAGTTTACAATCCTCACATTCCTGCCTTACTATACCACCCCTCTTTTCCTGAACTTGCTGTCAATGCTGCCCGAAGACCTGACACCAACATTCAAAATCTTGAACCCGTACAAGAAGAGCCAAATCAACCCCCCACGCCATCCCCTTGTTCACAGTGCTACGACCAACAAGCACTTCTTAGCAGCCGTCAACAGATACACGCTTCAAGTCAGCAAGCAGCGGGCACATCATCATGCGCTTCTGTCGTTTTGGGCGGGTATCCTAACGGAGGCAGTTGCTGGCATGCTGGACTCAGCACGCTCGGGCCGACGCGATCTTGAAAAAGAAAAGCACGAGGATGTCATCATGAAGGTACTTCCGGTCTTGAACGACGGCTTGGGTATGAAGGATGTCTCCGAGCTGGTGATTGGTTGTTACATGGTCTGTGTGGTTCTTGCGCAAAAGGCTTCTCTTCAGGACACGCTTCTTGATGGATTGATGGAAGCCGTTGCAGGATCTTGGACAGAAGAGACCATGGAATCCGGTCTGATCTGCTTGTCTGTCCTGGCACAGCGGAAGCCGGACATGAGGATTCCCAAGCGGGCCTTCAAGGCAGTGCTTCGCTTGGAAGAACCCGTGAAGCAGTTGTCGGCAATTTCAGCACAGTACCCGACATCTCATTTGCTCCTTGGCTTGGTGTCTGGATGTGTCGATGACCTCTCAAAGCAGAAAGATTCCGCGCGCTTGGATCTGCTCTCCCTGTTGTTCGAGACCAACCTCTTGGGCGAGCCAGAAGCTGGCAAGGCTATGGCCACAATCCTTCACGCTATCAGTCATTCCCATAGAGAGGGCGTACTCTCTCTGGACGCTCAAACGCACCTTGCAGAACTCGTCCAGTACTTCAGCCAGTCCGAGTCTCTCCGACCCATCTTCCAGAAGACGATCGAGGAATCGTCCATCGACGTCGCAGCACTCGAACATAACCTGCAAACTGTGATTGAATCTGTGCCCACCACCCAAGCCATCGAGGATGTCGAAATGGAGGATGCAAAGCAGGAAGCAGTCGACGATGGTTTCGCCTCAGCTCTTGAGGCGGTGGCAGGCAAGAAATTGGATACTTCAGCTCTCAGTGCACAATCAATCCCTGCCTTCGAGAGCCTCATCCAGGCCTTTGCCCTTGCAGTTGGCTCCCAGGAGAAGATGGAGGCTTTTCTTGAATTGCCAGCCCTTGGAAAGAGCGATGCTTTGAAATCCGCGCAGTATCTGTCGTTCTTTATCCGGACTTTCTCTGGTTCGTACCCCATTGGCACAAGGGCAACTGCGCTGAACACAATTTCCTCGCTCCTCACGTCCGTGTCCCCCGATGTCGATCTTCAGGCTCTTCTGCCTTTCCTACTAGTGGCTCTAGCGGACTCCTCGGAGAGAATTCGGCGCGAGGCAGCAGGCGTGCTAGCCGTCATTGGAACCTTGTATAAGAAGAGCAAGAAGAGCGAGGCTAGCGTTTGGGCTCGCGACACGATCTACGGTAAACATTCGAAGAACGTCCAATGGCTTGCCGGCCGCGATGCGCAAAAGATTCTCGAGCGCGCATTGCTGCCAGGCCTGGAGGAGTATGTCCTTGACCAGGCTCACATTGGGCGAGTCCTTGAAGCTACGTTGCGAGGATCTTCAGTTCCCGATTCGGGCGCGGCTGAGTTGAAGAAGCCACTTCGCTTGAGCCTCTTCACTTTCCTCTGCTCCCATGCCGTCCAAATGCCCCTCTACACCCCGAAGTTGGCTCTGCTCAAGCTTCTCAATCGTGTTGATAGGGCTGGTGGGACAACTCGCACTAAGGAGCTTGGACCATTCCTGAAGACGTGGCGGGATATGAATGACCAAGAGGCCAAGGACACTTGTGAGCGGGAACGTGTCTCCGTGGCTGAAGTGGATCAGCAGGCGGTTATGACGGTCACGCCCAAGGACAAGGATGCTCTCACATTGCTTCTTTCCTATGTGAGCCCGTATTCGCAATCTCTGCGACCCTCTTTCGTTGCGGCTATCTTCAACCGAATGAAGGCTGTCTGGGCTACCGTTGCGGAGGAGCTACAGGTCGATGATTCAGAAAAGCTCTTTGAGATCTCTCTCGGAGAGACCGAGTCACCGCTGGTTCATGGGTGCAGGGACATCCTTCGCAGCGTTGAACTTACCGGCTCAGTGCTTCTTCAGTTCCTTCAGAAAATCCCTGTCTCTATCACGGACATGGAGTCCCTCGGACCGGCGCCGAAGAGGAGACGCACTAGCCAGACTAACATGGTCGCCATGACCATCAAGGATGAGGCTAAACTCAGCAAGCTCATGGAGAAGATGACTTTCATCTTGGAGCTGGTGGACAGTTCAACTCCGGAGGCTCATCCTGAGTTGGCTGATGGTCTGTTCCAGACCCTGGCCGCACTCCATCATTTCAAGTCCCAGATCCAATCCGGATTGAGCTACCTCCTGAGCTTGACGCTTGGCAGCCTCCTTGCCATTGTCAACCGGTCCAAGGGAACCGCAAAGGCACAATTCGATACCTCAGTTATCCGGGCTGACCTGGTCGTGGATTGCGTCCGCACCACCGATAGCCCACAAGTGCAGAATGCGGCTCTTCTTCTGGTGGCGGGCTTGTCTGTCATTGCTCCTGAGTTGGTTCTCCACAGCGTGATGCCCATCTTTACTTTCATGGGTTCTAGCGTTCTGCGCAAGGACGATGAATACTCGGTCGCCGTGATTGATCAAACGATCGATCAGGTCGTGCCAGCTCTCATCCAGTCATTGCGCAATCAAAAGCGTGATGTGGTGTCGGGCACTTCCGAGTTGTTGCTCAGCTTCACGGCTGCCTTTGAGCACATTCCTTCCCACCGCCGCTTGCGCTTGTTCCATGCTCTGGTCACCAAGCTGGGAACCCAGGACTTCTTGTTCGCTGTTCTGGCTATGCTCGCAAACCGGTATGCCATGGATAAGGATGTTCTGATTCTGATGACCGGGTTGGTTTCCGATGCTAGTGCACCGGTTGAGCTTAACGTAAGTGTTTATTCTCTCCTAAATCATATCTTCGTTTACTCACAATTTTATAGACATACAGCAAGTTCTTGGACTTGGTCAACGATTCGCTCAAGTCCAAGCCCGGTATCTCGCAGGTTCTGCTTGGAATCGGAAGCGATGATGGCCGCGAGCCTCAGAAGGTTGCAGTCGACTTGCTTCGGACACTGGCTCATTTGTTCAAGCACTCGTCGCTTAAGGTCAAGATGGCCAAGGATTTCGCAACGGAGGGAGATGAGGTCGTCGGACAGATCCGCACGCTCTTCTCTCGGATCTTGGAACAGGTCCTGGCCATTGGTGAATCCATGCAGAACGTTAAGCCCGTCAGCCAGGCCAGCGGTGACGTCCTCAGCGCACTGTTTGGTACTTTGTCGCTTGTGGACTTCCTTGACACTATCGAGGTACTGCTTCAGCGCCGCAACGACGAACTGCGGCGTAAGGTTCTCCGACTGTTGGAAGGCCGTCTGCGTCAGAACCCCGAACGCGACGGCGCCTCGCAACACCGGATGCTCGACTTCCTCCCTACCTTGGTCAATATCGTCGAGTCTTCGCCAGATATCCTCCTCAAGCACGCCGCGGTTGCCTGCATCGATCGCATCGCCGAGAAGTATGGCAAGAAGGAGCCCTCCAAGGTTATCCATGCTGCTCAGGTGGTTGCGAGCGAAGCCTGCATCGGACAGGACGATGAACGTATTCGCATCATGGGTGTCTTGTGCCTTGCATCCATGGCCGAGGTTCTCGGAGAGGCGATGATTCCCGCGCTACCGAATGCCCTCAGCCGCTCGTTGGCCTTGCTTGAACAGAGTCTGGAAGAGGGTAAGGAAAATGCTCGCCTGCATGATGCCGTTTTCTCCTTCTTCTCCGCTCTTTTCATCCACCTCCCGTACATGATTTCTGCGTCTCACCTGGACAAGATCCTTGTGCTCTCCTACAAGTCTGCTGTTTCTGAGGGCGTCGAGGATGAAAGTCGAGAAGAAGCGCTCCAACTCATGGCACGCAAGGTCGACGTGGCTGCAACGTATGCCGCGGTTGATCGCAACTGGCAGCATGCTGTTAAGGCTGGCCCTGATGCCACAAGGGAGACTCTAGGAGTCATGAGCCTCGCTATCGAGAAGCACCCGAAGTCCGCTACCGTCAACAACCTTGCCGTTCTCACGAGTATTCTGTTCAAGGCCTTCGACCTGCGCCGGGAACAGGTGTCGCTGGATTCCAAGGCCATATTCGACTTGTCTGATGTGAACGAGATCGAAGATATCATTAACGAGGTCACGATTAAGATGGTGTACAAGCTCAACGACACTACGTTCCGACCTATTTTCACGAAGTTCCTGGAATGGGCGACTACCGGTGTTCCGAAGAAGGATGCCCGAGGCAGCCTGGCTCGCCTTACTACCTTCTACAGGTTCCTTCAGGTCTTCTTCGGCACTCTCCAGGTATGTTCTTTATCAATCCATCTGATGAACTCTGTACTGACCCATCTAGTCCATTGTCACTGGTTACTCAAGCTACATCATCGAAAATGTGGTTTCCGTCCTGGGCAAGGCCAACCCATCGAACCAAGATACCAAGAGTCTGTGGTTGGCCACGATGCGCATGCTCAAGAACTCCTTTGAGCATGACCAAGACGGTACGTTTTCAATCTTAGCATTTACCGAACAGTGAGCTGACCTTCTTAGAATTCTGGCAATCCCCCTCTCACCTCACGGTAATTGCTCAACCCTTGATCTCTCAACTCTCCCACGCCAAGAACTCGTCAACGGCATCCATTGTCATTGCCGAGGCCGTCCCCGCTCTCACGGAACTGGCTGTTGCAGCCGATTCCACCGACAACCACAAGGAACTTAACACCGTGCTGATGCGTCTTCTTCGGCCCTCTGCTGGACCCAGTGGCAAGACTGCGGGCGGCGAAAACCCGCACACGCGCCTTGCCGCACTCAAGGCTCAGCAGTCTCTCACGGAGCAGCTTGGTGAGGAATGGCTTGCTCTGCTGCCGGAGATGCTGCCTTACATCAGTGAGCTGATGGAGGACGAAGATGAGAACGTGGAACGAGAAGTCCGCAAGTGGGTGAAGCAGATTGAAGGGGTTCTGGGAGAGAGACTGGATGACATGTTGACTTGAGCCTGAGCTTGACACGTATGGATGCCTGGCGTATGTTGGTGCTTGTAAATAAAAAGTTACAGGATCGATTTCGAGTGATCATATACCTGTTCTATTAGACTATGAAGCATACTATTTTGGGACTTATGTCTGTTGTCAGCAGGAGTATCTTAGTAGGTTTCTTTGCCTTGGGGGGAGCATTCACTATGAACATCCGAGTATTTAGGGCAAGGGCCAACATCTTGCAAACTATCAGGCCAAATCCATCCATCCAAGCACGGTACGGCTCCATCCCAACTCACTTTACCAGCCCCAACCGGTCTAATGGGCCGGTGGGCATCCTTCAAAAATGGATTGGACTGAGTTTCGACGGACTTGGGCGTGTAACCGACTTGACAGGCTTCCTGACTACTCCTCCCAGCCAACCGGGAATCAAATCACTGCCCATAGGTTGCATCAGATTGTTGTTGCAGGCAACTGTTGAACCTCTCTAAACCCTAATCCCGGCTTAAGTCCGTGGCAGGAAGTAATCCATGCCAACTACTTATCCCTAGACTCCGTCAACAGTGCATGCTATGCTCTCAGTTAAGAAGTGCCCAGCACTTCATAAACATCATAAACATCATGACCTCCCTCTCAACCAACCAAGAACAACACCATACCACCACCATACCACCAACCAAACCCCTAATCCTCCTCACCGGAGCCAACCAAGGCATCGGCCTCGCCACAGCCCAACACCTCATCAACACCAGGAAATACCATCTTCTCATAGCCGCCCGCACGCAAGAGAAAGCCGAATCCACCATCCAGAATCTCATCTCCGAATCCTCCACCACCACCACCACCACCCCCATCAACCCCAACGACCTCACCCCCCTCATCCTAGACGTCACCAACGACGCCTCCATCTCGGCGGCCGCCCACTTCATCACCCAGCAATTCGGCCACCTCGACATCCTCATCAACAACGCAGGGATCAGCCGTCCCGAAACCCCCAACCCGGCTCTCCGAGAAACCTACCGCGCTGTCTACAAGCTGAACGTCTTCGGCGTAGCCGTAATGACCCAGACGTTCCTCCCGCTGCTACGCGCATCCACGTACCACGATCGCCGAATCGTCAACGTGACGAGCGGCCTTGGACAGATTGGAATGGCGCTTTCGCTCACCTCGGAGTATAATATCAAGACGTGGGATTTGCCTGTCTATCGGAGTAGCAAGACGGCGTTGAATATGATTACGGCTGTGGAGGCGGTTACGTTACGGGAAGAGGGGATTTTGGTTGAGTTGGCGGCGCCGGGGTATACGAGGACGAATTTCACGGGGGGGGCAGGGGGGTAAGGATGCGGTGCAGGGGGCGTTGGCTGTTGTGAGGGCTGCGACGGAGGGGAAGCCGGAGGAGTTGTCTGGGACGATTGTGGATGACGAGATGACGTTGGTGGAGTTTGGGTGGTGATTCGGGGGTTGGCTGCGTGCAGGGTATACTATGTTTTGGGGGGGTGGGATATTGGGTCAAGGGAATGGAAGTAGGTGATGGATGATATTACTTCCTATATTGGGGCTAGGTAAAGCTCCGTGTATCGCGATGATTATTCATAGTAGGATGGCTCAGGGCATCATTAAAGTATGAATTGTAGCTCTTTGTGAAACAAAATGTCTACTACCTATAATCGCTTTCGACCATCGTTAATCTTTACCTAATGTTGCTCTCTCTCTCTCTCTTATTCATGAACATTCATCCTACATTTAACTTTAGACAGCCACATCCTAAGATTAGATAAACCTCTCTCTTATCGCGGGTAGCAAAATGAACTTGCCGACTGTCACTTAAAAAGTGAAAAAAAGATATTTCTGATTGGCGCTGCCCGGAATCGAACCGGGGCTGGCACGGCCACAACGTGACGTCATACCACTAGACCACAGCACCTTTTGTTATGGTTGGAAGGTAACAATATAAAATATATAGGGTGTTTGTTGATTAAATGAGTAGAGTTATGCTGAATTAATATCTTGAGGTCGTATGTTCTATTCGTTTAGATGGGAGGTGGGATTCTACTATTTGATCTAATTAGTATGTAAGGTATATATCGACATCGTCTTTGGTTGTATAGAAGGTTCAATGTACACATCATGGTTGGATTTAGGTAGGTGAGCTAATTATATATACTTAATACAGTAGTAGGCTGCCCGCGGAAAAGTGTACAGTCAAGCTGACACTGTGGACGTATTATGGATAGAGACCGAGTGTTTGGGCTTGCAGTGAATAGAAATTTACCACACTGGTAAGGTTTAACGATAAACTCCAGCTGCAGTGAATGTGGTTAGTAGATACAAGTCACGGAAACCAAGCCACTGGGCCCAGGCTTCTTATGTCAGGATTGAAGTGTGGCCCTTATCAATGAGGTCCTTAGAGATAAAATTCGCCGATTGAATGAAGATATATCTCCCCAGATCCTCACACCACTGGGTTATACTTGCAATGATATTCACAGCACATAGAAGGGAAACACAGTCACTTAAGGACTGGGTCCCCCACTTCATACCTCGTATAGATTTCTTTCAGTCTGTGAAGTCCCTAGATTTAAGACCTCTGTCTGATGTATAAACCAAGCATTTGATTGTTTTTTTTTCTAATTTCTGTTACATGGCTTGAATCTGTTTATTATCAGTACTCATGATTTATTCAGACAAGAGAGACGAATCCGGTTGGGGATTCAAAACATAAAAACCTCTCCAGTATATAACTCCAGATTATGATCAAAGTTACGTATGGCTTTCTGAGTATTTAACGAAGTTTTAGTAAAGTTATCTATAAATACTTGACACAGTTCCTTATGGGCACCTGACGAGGCCCTCTATGTGCACTCGGTAATATGCTCAAAAACTGATTGACGGAGTCCCTAAAAGGTGCTCAAAGGAACCCTTTAACAGTGCTAAACAGAGACTTTTAGGTTGCCCATATATAAAAGTTTTAGAAAACGCATTGAGGATGCTATTAAGACGCCCCGAAATGCCTTAGGCTGGGGACATCCCGCAGGAACTAGTAGGCTTTTTTGGTAGTAGAATAAAACCTTGTTCCCAAGTAAAATGAGGAGCTGGACCGAGAAATCTAGCTTTTGTTGACAATTGGATGTTTCCAGATCGTTGTGGACAGCAGGTCACTATTCATATAAGCTTTCCTTGCGACGAAACTTCTCCTATACGTCGAGTATCTGAGATGGTGAATTTCCGGTATAAATATGCGGCCTTGACACATCTGATCGCTGACAACAGGTTGTGGAGGCGAAAAGGTGGCGTGTCCAACTTTTACGGGACCTCTCACATAGAAAAGATGTTGGTTTGATCAAAGATGGACAAGCTATTTTGAAAGATGAGGCGAAGGACTACGTCAGGTGACACATGTTACTGGCCTCATATCATCCGGAATATGCAATTCTGAAACAGGTATTCTCCTGCGGAAGTCTCCATCACAAGTCAAATGCTATGATATTCCCGATCTGCTCGTCTATACAAAAAGATAGATCCCCATGATTATAATTTCGACCACATATTCATCCAATCTATTATCCAGTTATCCGGAAATCGACATTTAGACACGACAACATGGCACTAGAACGCATCAGCCTCTGCGAAGGCGACAGTAGCGACCCTATCAATCTTTTCAGGCTAGGCCTCTCACTTACTGACAGCACGGGCCAGGGAACCGAAGATGTGTGGGATATCGATCCGGATACTGCCGAGATCCAGGTTTCTGAATACTTGGGTATGTGTTGTCCACTAATAGGCCCAAGAAAAATATGTTAAGTGATTGCAGAGCACCTGACCGATGATTTCTGTCTGGGGCTTGAGTCAAAGGTCTTGAGTGAGGGTGAGAGACTGATCCAAACTCGGATGGAAATTATCCTTTTTGTAGTGCTGGCCAAGGTGAAGATGAGTATACATCCCAATGGAACTGGTGTCCCCTGGAGGTTTGACATGAGCGCCAACGACGTCCCATGTTGGGTGAGTCCTTATGATCTCACAGTTGAACAGATATATGGGAAAGGGGACTATGGCAGGAAAGGACACCGCAATTGGCAGACCCGAGTGGACTATGTTCTTCGGTACGGAGGGCTAGTTGACTTGCATACTAATCTAGTGGTGCTCAAGAGGAGGACCGGGGAGCCTGACGGGGGTTGGGGAGCCCTGGCAGTTCTGGGTAAGTCGATAGGTTTGTTGCAAGATTGAGACGCAGAGCCATGAACTAATTGCATCTGAAAGCGGCTATCCATCACAAGCGGAAGAAAGCCGGCATAAGAGGGGATATCTATGGCATATGCACCAATAGCTATCAGTGGATCTTCTTCCATGTTGACAAAAATGGACTGGTATGCTCTTCTACTGCTCATCTTATTCCTGTTTCTGATTACTGAAATTTCTCTCATGGGCAGTATTCCAGACTGTTTTTGGAATGGACCGAAGATCAAAAGGAGATCATCCGTCACCTCTGCAGAATCATCCGCCAGGCGACCAATTTAGCTCGTGAGGTTGGAGGGTTTGACGATGTGAAGCCTGTGGCGGAAACCCAGTCTGATGAGATGGATGATAGGTTGTAGTTTAAGCATACGGGGCAGGAATGTCCATAGAATATTGGGGGGCCCCACTCGAGACTTAATACGTAAGGTTATTTTCGGAATCTGCGATCACATGGTGTTAGCCACTTTCTGAATATAGATTGCGTCATCCTTGATGGCTTTTCATCAACACACAACAATGCCCGCAACTTGAATGGTGAAATTATATAGTAAGACGAGATACGTAGCCTACAGCAGTCCGTGAGGCAATAGTGCTGAGTAGGAGGTCGATCTAGAACGGTCGTCAATTCAAACCATCCTTACAGTCCCCTGATGTCTGCTGCGCAATTTAGACTGCAAGTGGTGTGATATAGCGCACATTACTCCGTACGCTAAGCGTCAATCCTGAACTTATTACAAGGTCCTATAACGATTTATCATTATTGTAGTCTCCTGGTCATCGTTCTATCGGCTGACATCTGAGCTGGCATAGGAACGCAATGCTATATCCTACCACCTCTGGACTTCAGATTGACTCCTAGAGTATGACGCTCCAAATCAAAAGCTTGGTACGCAAGTAATGCGTTGATCGTCAAAACGCGCATGAGTACTCCACCGTTAGTACTATACATTCAACACTGTCGGGATCCTGCCGTGGATGAGACAGCCTAGGCATTGAATGTTTCCGAGTTTTCATTGCCGCTGGGTCCATCCCCCTGACCTTGTGCCGATGATGGTATAAGGGCAGCAAATTCTGCTTGTTGGCCGCGGAAAACAGGGTCGGAGAACGCAACCGGCCCGTCTCTAGGCGACACCGGCCTCACGAAGTGGACGAAATCGAGATCCAGAGCGGGTACCCTGGCGGGAGGTCCAGAATTTTAAGCCTTGAGAGCTTTGCGAGTCCCTGGGTCCCGGTTACGGGCGGATAAATCTGGAGCGCCCGGCAGCCCGAGTTCGAGCCCGCCACGGCTATTCTCGTTTGTTATCGGCGAACATGGCCAGCCTCCCTGATTCAGGAACGCGCGATCTAATCTATATGAGGTCCGATTTCGCCATGAGTAGTTTGATTTAGTCGCAACAATTCGACGAGCAGTGCGGTCGAAGGGTCTGGAAAGCAAGCGAGAAACGGGCCCAACCTAAAAATCACAGTTGAAAGGCGAACGGGCAGATGCACGGCGACGGCGGCCAATGAGCGGCGCTCGCGGCCTGGTGGCTTTGCCGACCATGTCGAAGGGCGTGAACCTCAGTCATCACTGCTCCTCCATCGCGGATCATCCGGCGGAATCTTGGGGATGGGCCTCTGGCTTGCCGCAAATCCGGGCACGTGGGGTAGACCAGAGAAGCAGGAAGCTCAATCATACAATAACCCGGTCGAGACTTTGCTGCGTATTGGGGAGATCAGAAGATCCGTAACTCAATGGTGTGAGATCTACCACTCTATCACGCGAGGGACCGCTATGATTGTGTGGTTAAGAATGTAGGAGCTGGGGAGCTGAACCTGATTGGCCGACGAGAGGCGACTCCTGAAGAATCGAGCCAGCATCGTCGTCATTGGCATTCCTCCTGACCCCGTTCCAGGGAATAAATGGATAATCAACTGTAGGGCGCGGGGGCTTGCAATGGTCGGTGCTGGCGGGCTTGTCATCGAAGGGCGCAACGGCGCGCCCGCCAATCAGTCCTTAGTCAGTCGGCTGAGTTGGCCCGCGGATTTAATTCCATGGACCGGTTCGCCGTATGGGGGAGCTCCATTGTTCGGACGTCCTATCATCGCGCGGCGTTCTGTCGTATTTGCTTTTGGGGTGCTTTTGGTCCCTTGTCCTGCATGTTTCTGGCCCAGTTCCAGCTGCCCCTTGGATCGGATATCAAAGCAAACCACCACGTGCGCTTGGACTGGATTTTTCAGCATGACTCACGGAAGGGGTTCATGGCGCAGAAGCGAGAGGGAGGATGGGCGCAATGTCGAGCTGGAAGGACATATTAAACAATGGCAGAAGCCATGTTTTGAAATCCAAAGGACATCAGAATCATCGAAGCCGTCTCGAACACAGCTCCACCGCCGCTTTTCCATTACCCAACAGCAACTGCCATCACCCCATCCCTACATTCACTCCCTTTTGGGCCCATCCACTTGATTTTTGATTTTTTCTTTTTTGGGAATTGGGTTTGTCTTTTTTGAGGAAGAAAAAAATTTAGGAGGGATTATAATAAAAGCTATACTCCGCAGTGTTTCTACTACCTCCATTGCTTTTGTTCACCACTACGATTCCTCCCACATCACTTCTTGCATCTTGGGGGTGAGTGGTGATACTCCCACTCGATCCCACCGGATCCTGTCTATACTTCCTTTCCAACCTCTGCAATGGCCACCCCGTCCATCCTCACGCGTGGCTCCAGCTCCCTCGCGGCCTTTGCGGTCCGTGGCCGGCCCAAGGTCGACATTGTGGTTGCCAATCAGCAAGATGGTCTGGTCCCGTCGTATACCACCGGAGACACCATCGAGGGAACGGTCACAATCACGACAGACCATGACACCCGCTTTGATGAGCTCGAGATCACCTTCGAAGGTATGTGGCCCGAGGAACACAAGGGACGCCTTTCCTAGTTGGAAGCATACTGACCAGGCCCAGGCACCGCGAGGACCTCCGTGGAGCGCCAATCGATGCCCGGCCGGACTGGGGCCTACCATACCTTCCTTCGCCTTCGCCAGCCCATTGATGACGCGGCATATCCGACTCCCCGGGTTCTCGAAGCTGGTCGCAGTTATCAATTCCCGTTTACGTTTGTGGTTCCCGATCGCCTGCTGCCTCACATCTGTAACCACACCAAAACCAATCTGCATGTCGAACGTTCGCACACGCTGCTGCCACCCACGTTTGGGGATCCCATGATGGCCAACAACCGCAAATCGGTTCTCGACGACATGGCCCCTGAAATGTGCCGGATCTCTTATCTGGTTCGTGTGACCCTCCAGAGAAAGCCCGTGGGCCAGAACACCTCCCCTGTCACGCTTGTGTCCGTGGGGAAAAAAGTACGGGTCATTCCTGCGGTTGAGGAGGAACCTCCGCTCAACGTCACCGAGGACGAGGGCCTCTACTGCATCCGCAAAGAAAAGGACGTGAAACGGGGCTTGATGAGGGGGAAGCTGGGTCGATTGGTGGTGACGGCCGCCCAGCCCAAGCCGGTGCAGTTGAATCCCCTCCACGGCGAGGACCGCGATTCGGTGAGCACCGTGGCGACGGTCCAGCTGCGCTTCGACCCGGTGGGCGACGAGCAACCGCCTCGCCTGGGCACTGTGTGGAGCAAACTGCGAGTGTCGACCTTCTACAGCGCCGACCCCTGGGGGGATTATCCGTCCGCGTCGTGTATCCGGACCTGGGCGCAGATGGGCCGAGGGGTGTACACCGAGGCGGTGCCACTGTCCACCATGTGTGTAGCCTCGGCGCAATGGACCAAGCACACCGACAGCGGGCTGGACCGTCGCGACTCGATGCATTCGACCTCGTCCACCGACTCTCTGCCCGGCCCCTCGGCCTCGTTCGCCGGAAAGTCCTACTATACGGCGTCGGTCGTCGTGCCCATCACCCTTCCCAAGGGCAAGACCTTTGTGCCGACCTTCTATTCTTGTTTGATCGCCCGCCTCTACGCCCTCGAGCTCAGTGTGTCTTACCACGCCGCCAACTCCCGGCTCTTGACCCCGACCGCATCCCTAAAGGTGCCCATCCAGCTGACCTGCGAGTCGCGGCCTGGCGCCGGACCCAAGGGCACCGTGGTCGAGATCACGCAGGATCAAGTCAACGCGGAATTCTTCAGTCCTCGCAGCATCGCGCCCCCATCCGTCTCCGAGCTGGCCTCCGTCCCTCTGTCGCCGCCCGAGTATACGGCCGTCCGCGTTTCCAACCCGCCTCCTGACCGTTCGAGAATGCTGCCGCCGTCATCGCGAGCCACCACGGGAGGCGTCCGAGTCTGAGGGTGGCCTGCGGTGGGACTACGACCCAGGCACGCAGATGACTACCGGAGAAGAAGTGGCTACCATCGTTGGCTTTCTATTGGCGTTATGGATTTCAAAGGTTACAATATACCCAGGTCGCTTGAACAGTGACAGATTGCGAGCAAAAAGTTTTTCTGGCATTCGGAGGATACCCAGATATTGCACACGGCTTGATTCGGATACCGAGATTTATTGGTCTCACATAATAATGAATATAACTATCTCTTTGTCTATATGGGAGTCATTTTGTATACTGCCCGCTTGTAGGGGTGTCTGAAACGAGCTAGAAATAAGGCTGTAGCCCCGGCCATTGCGGAGTCGAGCGGTTATGTAGTCAGGGATCCCCCCACCAGATCGGGGCAATCCACTTCCGCAAAGGCGGGACCTGCATCCGCCTCCCGGATTCGGCGTCGGGCGAGGCTATTCCCAGTTCCCACCTGTCGCATCCACGTCCCAACATTACACAAACCCCTCCAGCCCGCTTTTTCATCAGCCACTCAGCCTGACCGGGCGCCATGTAGCACATGATCCATCCGCCTGGAAGCAAGTTTTCCTCCTTTGTCTGGAATTTCCTCTGCTATCAAGTGACAATCTGTGACGGACCAGTTCCGTATATCATTTGCTCCATCTTCAGCATACAACCGCCCCTTTGTCGATACAACAGTAACACATTAATATCGTTTGAGACCAACGTCGCGAGATGAAACAAGTCACTGGCCCAAAATGGCAACGTTATCCAAGGTCAGTGGGTACCAACACCGCAATTCCAGCATCATGGGGCCTTCTACGTGAATCGAATCCTTCAACTGGACCAAAGAACCATGTTGGTTGAGCTACCTTGTCTTTATTCACCTGTTGAGGTTACATTCATGCTGGTCTGTTTGACCGCTGATGACTGAGGCAAACGAGCGCAGTGCACGATTATAAAAAGAGGGTGCAGATGACTTGTTTTGTCTGCATCACAGATCTTCTGCTACTTCTCTTCGTACATTCCTTGACTACACTTGACTGGTCCTTCTTGGTTATCATTACAGTCATTCCTTGATTGACATTTTCGTGGATACTCCATTGAATATGGAGCTCTCCTTTCTTCTCCTTTTGGGCCTGGTCTCACTACTCCATGGCACGATCATTCACTCTCACCGTTCAGGCCATGCAGGTCCTCCTGATCACCGAGCCCACCGCTCTCTGACAGCGCAGAACAGCAGCAACGGGTACAAGTCTGTTGCTTACTATGTAAACTGGGTGAGTTCCACACCGTGTCGTTGCTGACCTCTCACTTATACTGATTTGTCAAGGCAATCTACGGCAGAAATCACAACCCTCAGGACATCCCGGCCGATAAACTGACTCACGTTCTCTATGCCTTTGCCAACGTCCGCTCCGACGGCGAAGTCTACCTCTCCGATACATGGTCCGACGTCGAGAAGCACTACCCGGGGGATTCGTGGAATGATGTGGGGACAAATGTTTATGGATGCGTCAAGCAGTTATACCTCTTGAAGCAGAAGAACCGGAAGCTCAAGGTGCTCTTGTCGATTGGAGGGTGGACATACTCGAGCAATTTTGTTGCTCCGGCAAACTCAGAACAAGGGAGGAAGAAGTTTGCGTCCTCGGCGGTCAAGTTGCTGGGCGACTTGGGGTTTGATGGTTTAGATGTCGATTGGGAGGTATGTCGACTACTACCCGTTGGTTTGGAGTTAAACTGTCACTGTGCTAACATGAGGTAGTATCCTGCCAACGACGGCCAGGCTAATGACATGGTTGCGCTTCTGAGCGAGATTCGAGCGGTATGTTCTTCCTGCCAAACCAACCACCCTAGACTGATCAAAGCAGGAGTTGGACCGATACAGCCGGGAGCGGGCCAATGGAAAGCACTTCCTCCTCAGCGTAGCCTCTCCAGCAGGCAAGTACACCCAAACCCACGATGCCCTACTATTCTGACCACGATGATCTCAGGTCCTGCAAGATACAGCACCCTTCACTTGGCCAGCATGGACAATCTGCTTGACTTCTGGAACCTAATGGCCTACGATTACTCCGGTAGCTGGGATACCAAATCAGGCCACCTTGCCAATCTTTACGCATCGTCGGACAATCCTGCTTCGACCCCCTTCAATACCGAACAGGCTATCTCCGCGTATCTGGCCGCCGGGATCGCCCCTAAGAAGATCATTCTTGGTCTGCCGCTCTACGGACGTGGGTTCACAAACACCGACGGACCCGGGAAACCGTTCAATGGGGTCGGTGATGGCAGCTGGGAGAGGGGAGTGTGGGATTACAAAGCGCTTCCTCCGCCAGGGGCCAGTGTTGTCGAGCTGAACAATGTCGGTGCGAGCTATTCGTATGATGCTGCCAAGAGGACTATGATCAGTTATGACAGCCCGGCTATTGCCAAGTTGAAGGCGGATTACATCAAGAAGAAGGGGCTCGGGGGGGCGATGTGGTGGGAGACCTCTGGGGATAAGAAGGGGTCGGAGAGTTTGATTTATACGGTGAGTTGACCTCATTCCTAATTTCATGGTGGTTGGCTGATGTCATACAGGTCGTGGATGCACTGGGTGGCACTGCCGTCTTGGATACTACGGAGAATCAGCTGGATTATCCTGCTTCCAAGTACGATAATCTTCGAAAGGGGCTCCATTAATGACTGCTACGATGTGTTAGATTCATTAGAGCGGGATGAAATGTTGTCTCAAATTGTCATGAATATCGAGGTTTATCGCAATGTTTTCTTGGTTGAGTGAGATTCAATGCCAGACATAGTGAGGAATTGCCTCTTCTTCCTATTCTTTGGTCTGCGCAGTATCTGGTCCCTTTCGTTCACCGTAGTTGATCTGCTTCCCCACACTAGGCAGCTTTTTAGGCCCATCTGTCACTAGTATCGACAAGCAAACCGAGCTCTTTCTACATAGCTTCGAGGAACCATCTTACTAAACCATAACTTGCAAGATGCATAGCCGGCCACTCAACTCTATATCAGGTCCCAACTTAAAGCTGCAGCTGATTGAATTCTTTCCCTAGACATGTAAAGAACTCTACACACTCATAAATCTTTTTCTTTCTGACACCCTAACCTTATCATTCCCACCACTAACTACTAAAGTAATTCCATTATATACAATTAGATATACCAGCCCTACACCACCCACAAATACTCATAAATCACTACTGGGCACTAACACACCATCCCAACTTTTCCATCCTTAACCAAAAACTCAAAACAGCCCCTAACATCCCCAATCCCCCCTTACTATAAACCCCTCTCCAATACCCATTAATCTCTCCAAACATAACCCCCCAACCATCCAACCCCCCCCCCCAGGACGCCATCCCCAACACCACCTCCTCGTTCCCAGTACACCCAACAACCTGATGTCCCCAAACTACCACACACCCCGAAATTAAAATCTCCGGGTTTTATCCCGTAGGCCTAAAGAACCAGGACGGAAAGCAGGACCATCTGCACGCACGCAGATGAGCATTATGGGCAGAACCCATGATAATATCTGAGGTTGTTCATGTGCATGGCATTAGGTCTACCACTAGGGATGAGAATATTATAGTGTAGGTGCTGGAGACCTGATGATCATGTTGAATGCTGCTGGGTCTGGGGATAGGGGGGTCATTTTATAGTGTAGTATAGTATAGTATGGTGAAGTGATGGAATAGAATGTGATGCTGATTGATTGATTGATTGATCGATTGATGATTTGTTTGAATGAGTATGAATACGAGAAATTACTGCAGGTCACTTACTTATGTTATATCTATTGTCTTCATCCAAATCTGACATATAAGCTCACGTTGTCTGGCCTCCTGTGTAGAAAAAATAGCGAGATCATCATGCAGTGACTCTGCCACGCGTATTTAGATGTGCAAACAAGCCGTCCATCGGGACGGGATTGTGTCGACTTAATACACTTGGGTTAGTCTATGCCAAGCGCGTGGTGGGCCTGATTGGTGGGTGGAGCCGGAGAGTTAATTTGCGCGAACTTGCGATGTCAGCTGAGAGTAGGGAATTAATTGCGCGGTCTGTATTTGCGTTAATTTGGTTTAGAATGGGTGGAACTAATTCTAGAATTAACATAGAGTGATATTTGGTCAAATGTCTGTACTCCACCGATAGTTGTGCTAGTGCAGGGCCGGTGGTAACTAGCAACCAGTGCAATTCTGGGGGTCAGCCTACACAAACAAGACTTAAAAAGCTAGAGCAACAGCGCGTAGATTGCTTGATCAAGGCTCTGAGCTGTGCTACTAGGCTGTGCTATGTCCATGTAAATTGAGGTAGACCCGCCAACTCTGCATTCAATGCACATATGTAGAATGGTAAAAGAGGGCAGATAAATGATACACTATGAGGAAGTTGACGATCAAAGTTGCATTATGGTACACACATTCCAAAAAAGCGTAACTCATTAATCGTAATTGGAGAAGATCTGCTATATCTCTGACGCCATGCCGTATACAAACTTGACATGCCGTACTCATTGCTGTTCCTCACGGTGATACATCTGGTGAATTATTCGGTAAACGGTAGCAGGTTTTCATCAAGCCCGGCAGTCGTGCCCGAGAAGGCGACCGGAAAATCAGTCGTTTCTGGAAATCCCGTTGTAGTTGGTTGACTCCAATCAAACATATGCTGTGGTTGAACACGGTCCATATCCGGATACGGCCACAGGTTCCATGTCTCGAAAGAACTGAACTGCATGGTGGACATGGCAGGAGGCTCGGTCGTACCTGTGGGTAGATTCACCACACCCACGGCGTCATCCCAGTCCTTCACTAGAGAAGCCTGCACCTTCAAACTGTTCATCAAATCGCACAGACCGTAGACCATCTTGCCGCTTGCGGAATACACACAGCCACTCCTAAAAGCAGTCTCTGGAGAGTTTCCTGGTTGGCTCATGGCGACTAATCCCTGCGCACATTGTGTGAAAAGGTCGCGTTGTTTGTCAAAGTTGGGATGCAGACTTCCCGAAATCTTCAGTCGGATCAGGTTATTTTCGACGATATTCTTGCATTGGTTCACAATCTCCATCACTATCGGCCGGACTGGTGCAATGTAGTTGTTGCCACCCAGCTTGATTGTCGTGCACTCCATGAATTTGGCCAAGATCCCTTGCAGCTTGTCTGGATACCGGCCTCCAAAATGACGCAGGAATTTGAAAAAATGCGAGTTCCTTTCCGAGTCCGGAGTTGTCATCATGGTATTAATGACGGTATTACCCATTTGGGTAGCTTCATCCCGGAGAATTTCCATGTTATTCTGCGGTGGGTCCTTCTCTGCCCTTGCTTGAAGGATTGATGTAAAGAATAGCCCGAGGCCAAGCATCCTGGCAATCACCCCATGAAACCGCAGTTCGAGCAGCGAGCACATGGCCATGAGCTCATCCTGCTGTCCCGCTCCGGCTGCCTCAGACAGCAACTGATAGGCCGAGTTAATTTCCGCGAGGCATTTCTTTTCGCCCTCTTCGACAACGATAAACAACCGATTGGGATTCATCCAGAACTGCCTCGAGTTTGCCATTGCCTCAATCAGCATATAGGTTGCGGTGGTCCATTTGATATGGAAGATCGTGATGGGTGAGCAGGGCCGTGTTTGTAATAGGATCTGATAGGAGTCGATATGTGGTTGCATCCGTTGGAGGACCTGCCGGAATCCATGTAGTGTCATGGTCAGAAAGTCCCCCAGTAGAAAATCCTCGGCAATGAGCTGAAGTCCCTGGATAGACAGGATTAGCTCACGCTCCATCTCCACACTGTCCATGGCAGTTGTGTCCAGCAATGGCATGATCCCTGACTCGGGTAATAATTTGAGCCGCTCTGCGATCCGGTATGCAAGATTGAGATACAGCTCGGCTTTAACGGATTGAGGGGCAACCCTCTTTGACGTGGCCAAAGCCGTTGGCCTGAACGTGGATAAAAAGCGACAAAGAACAACGGAGTCGATATGCGTGGGAGGACTGAAGATGAAGTCCTGGCCGTATGACGAAACCGCCTGCTGTAGACTGTCTTTGAGAGATCCATTCCGGCGGCGAACCTCCTCGGAGCATTCACAGGCAGCCAGACAGGACACTGCGAAGAGCAGCTTGGTGGCGACATTATTGGTATTGGGGTCGGTTGACAACAAGCGCTCTCTCAAGTGGAGTAGGCTTGGTATCCCCAGAACGAACAGACGCTGCCATACTAATCTACCGAGGGTTAGCCAGCTGACGAGATCGGAGATTTCCAAGTCCATCCTACAAATTGTCAAGTGTGATAGCGAGATCATGGCTCACTATTTCGGTTAGCGGCGTGCTCCACGTGGACATCAACTGGATGCCGGAGCCGAAAGACGGATCCTTGGCCAACACCCCCGCGATGAAAGTGCTGGTGTTGGCCATGGCATGGTAAAGAAGATCGTCGTCGGCTGAGGAATATGTGGGATTCCGCGATCGTTGCAACATGAGATTGTCGTCCATCGCGCCCGAGAAAAGGTACTGCCGGATCGAGTCAGAGAGCCTGGACGCTTTCTCCTCATCTTGGCGGCCTGAACGCGGGGTCGACAGGTCCGACTGGGGCGATTTGCTAGCAAGCTTTGCGCGATTTGCGCGTTTCGCTGGGGGACGTCCGAGAGAGGTGTGCTCGATAATGCATTCTAGATCGAGATTGCGACACCGTTCACAGCTGGCTGCTTGGGCTGGTGGGGAATCCAGTGGGCCGACGGGGGAAGGGAGCACGCATTTGATCTTGCGGGCTCGACAGCCCCGGCAGATCAAACGAGCATATCTGCCTCGCGGACCTCGTTCGGCTTTCTGCCCTTGCATGGATCGATAGTGTCTTGCCGGAGAGGCATGCGGAGTAGAGTCGGAGGAAGGACTTGTGGAGGGGTTGCAGAGGGCAGGTTGACACGGCCCCATGCGGCTGAATGATCGGCAGTCTCCCGATCCACTCCGCCAAGGGACATGTCTAGTCAGATCAACCTGGCTGTGGCTGATCTGACATGAGCAAGAAACTAGTGCATATGCTTTGCTGGAAGAGATTCTGTTGATAAAAGACGCGGGTTCGCCGACGCATGTAGCGGTATGCTTCACAATGATCCCGAGCAGGATTAGTCAGCGAGATTAACAACATTGGGACGATGAGTGTTCAGTTAGCTAGGGAGTTGATTGGATTCTGTATATTAATGTCTGGCTGTACTGGCTTCTCTGTAACGTGACAGTATGGTATTTCCGTTACATTACTCCGGTGAAGGGTGGCCGCCATGGAGTGAAGATAGGATCTACTTACCTGGATAACCAAATCCTAACGTTATACATAGACTTTGGCATTACTCTTAGGCAAATCTATTGTCCAGATCGAGCGTAATAGGCTGCAAGTTCACGGCAAGCCCTTCAGGTGCCTGCGAGTCGCTTTGCGACCTCCGATGAGTAGGGCACCAAGTATAGGAACCGGGTGCATGGTTGAAGGAGTACACCACGACTCAGCCTGATGATACGAATTGTTAAACATACAGAGAGCCTAATTAACGACAAGGAAATCATAATCGAAATTCCACGTAGTGGACTGGCGCAATAATTTCCGTTCGGTGTGTGGTGGCTGTGGGCGCAATATATTCCGCTGTTTACGACGTCATTGGCTCGGCGAAAAGCAAAGAGATAGATATAAAGACTCGCTCATACTCGGTCGCTAAAATCTGAATCATTCAGCAATTGTATATTCCGCAAGTTGACATCAAAATGCTTCTCAAAACTCTCCTCCTCCTGGCTGGAGCACAGTCTGCCTTTGCCAAGTGCAAATGTGTATGTTATCGACCATTTCCATATCAACTGATGCGCGTATCTAACTTGTCGCGAATAAGACCCCTACCGACGATTGCTGGCCCTCAGTGGACGCCTGGACTGCCCTCAACAGCTCCGTGAATGGAAAGCTTGCGCGCAATGAACCCATTGCCAGGCCCTGCTACCACGGCCCCGGCTACAGCTCCGAGCTCTGTCAGAGCATCAGCTCCAACTGGACAAGCAATGTCTATCAGGCAACGTTTCCGATTGGATATAGCTATCCACTCGTGGAAAGCTGCCCCCCAGTGAATGCCACGGTGGCTGGTTATCCACAGTGCGACCTGGGCAACTATCCCGTATACACCGTCATGGCCACCACGGCAGCAGACGTCGCGGCCGGGATCAAGTTTGCCAGCGATCACAATGTGAGACTAGTGATTAAGAACACCGGACATGATATTTCGCAGCGGTAAGAACTCCAACTGAGTTGTACGACTATGGATCCTGACGACACCAGATCGCAAGGATACGGCAGTCTATCCATTTGGATCAAATCCATCAAAGATGGACTTCATTTCCACGAGACATTCCTTCCTTCCAATGGATCCTGCCCATCCAACTGGACGGGAAATGCCATTACCGTAGGGGGTGGATACGTGTGGCAGGACGTATACGACTTTGCCGGCGAGCACGGCGTCATCGCGGTGGGTGGAGCAGATCCGGTAAGTTCATCCCTTTCTCAACCCACACAATATAAAACTACTAATCATAGTCCAGACTGTCGGTGTTCTCGGTGGCTACCTACAAGGGGGCGGCCACGGCCCCGCCAGCCACTTCTTCGGACTCGCAGCCGACCAAGTGCTGGAATACCAAGTGGTACTAGCATCAGGGGAGCTTGTCACCGCCAACGCATGCCAGTATACCGACCTCTTCACTGCCCTTCGAGGAGGCGGCGGAGGTACCTACGGGGTGGTCCTATCCGCCACGATCAAAGCCCACCCAACGCAACCCGTCCTCGGCCACAATCTCGACATCATCGCACTGCATGGAAACAGTGCTGCAGTGCTCAACGCCACCGGCCACCTGATGTCCAAACTAGCAGCCGTCTCAGACGCGGGGTACTCCGGGACTGGCATCCTCACGCCCGTAGGCGGACCGTTAACATACACGCATGCGTTCCTAAATCTCCTCGACAACAACTCCACCACGTCTCTCCAGAGCGCCAAAGACGCCATGGCCCGGCTCATCCTCGACGACCTGCTCCCACACAACGGAACCTCCTATCTAGTCCTCTCCACCTTCACCGGCTACCCTTCATTCCACGCCTACTACACCAGCCAACACCATACCACCCCAGGTTCAAACAGACCCATCATGGCATCGCGACTTCTGAGCAAGCAAACCCTAGAATCCCCCCAGAACAACCTAACCCACCTGCTCGAGACCGTCACCACCGACACAGTCGTCCCCACCAGCACCCTCTGGGCCACTCTATTCAACATCGTCGCAGGCGGCAAAGTCCTCGACCCGGTCCCTCATACATCGATGAACCCAGCGTGGCGAAAAGCCCATCTCCTATTCCAGCAAATCGATATCTGGCCCGACAATGCCGGCACCGACGAGATTCAACAATACCGAAGCGATCTCACCAACATTAAACTGAAAGCCATGAAGGACGTGGCTCCAGACATGGGCACGTATGTGAACGAAGCCGATCCGTATGATCCGGACTGGAGAAAGGATTGGTTTGGTGATAAATACGATTGGCTTGCATCGGTCAAGGAAAAGTATGACCCAGATAATGTGTTTTGGTGCTGGCGATGTGTTGGAAATGAGGGCTGGGAGGAGGTCACGGGAGGGGCGTGGTTCGGACCACTGTGTGAGACGGGAAAATAGTTCCGGGAAATGCGGTAATTTTGGGGGGTTAGTAATATCATTACTACTTTGTGATGATTAGTCAGCCATGAAGAAACGGAAGGTCTAAGTTAATGGGTTATTGATATACAAGGCTTTTGCTTATAGAAGAGAAAAGAAAAATTAAAAGACCAAGAGAGAAATACGTTTGATACGTAATATACTCATGGTAATGCAACATCCAGCAGCATGAGTAAGGCTAAGTTATGTACAGGTTTAGGTACCGAGCACGTTGGAGGGGAATTGAGTGGTGTTAAGAATATAGGGTGATTGAGCTGATCTAGTTATCTATCATTTATTTTTCCATTCAAGAGACGCAGTTATTCTCAAGTAATAGAACTGAAAAGTATCGATCCGCTATTTATTAATATTATTCCAAGTTTGTGGAATGAAACCGGGATCAGATGCTACTCTAGACGCGTAGGATTTCAGTAAATGATATACATTAATTCTGACAGAGTATATTACATATATACAAGCAATGATCTACCTCACCAGCCCTAAGCACGGCACAACCGACCATCCTCCAACTGAGTCCAAGCATCCGATCCGACGGCCTTGAGCGCATAGAACAGTCCGTGCGGATCGTACTTGTTCTTGACCTGCAACAGACGATCGTAGTTCACACCGTAGAACGCCTTCT
Organism: Aspergillus carbonarius ITEM 5010; assembly: GCA_001990825.1. Classification (NCBI taxonomy): domain Eukaryota; kingdom Fungi; phylum Ascomycota; class Eurotiomycetes; order Eurotiales; family Aspergillaceae; genus Aspergillus; species Aspergillus carbonarius. Next base: position 896,103 of record KV907493.1, read on the forward strand.
GCCAGTTGGGCTGCTGGAAGTTGCCCTCGTTCATGTACGCGCCGGAGTTGGGGGACAGAGCCTCGAGCAACGGAATGTAGTCGTTGGTCATCTTGTTCTGCTCCTCGATCATCTCCGCGCGGGCGTCCCATTCCCAGGGAGTCGTCAGCGTGGTGTCGATCAAGGCCTCACGCCATGCGGGCAGGACCGCGTTGTCGACATCGCCCGCCACCGTGCGGTTGACGTTCAGACCCACGCCGATGAAGGTGGCTCCGTCGGAGACGATCTTGCGGTACGCGGTCGTCAAGGCGGCGGTGTTCTGGGTCACCACGTCACGCGGAATCAACCATCCACCGTACTGGGCTTTGCCGACGGCGATCTCGGCTTCCATGGTGTTGAACTGCTCGAGGTACGTGTCGAATTGCTTGGCGACCAGGGTATATTGGATGCCCAGCTGGGTGAGGCCGGCCTCGAATGGCGCCACCAGAGAGCGGAGGGTGGCGACAGGGACACCCGGTCCGGTGAGGGGAGAGATGGAGAAGGAGGTGTTGGTGAAGTACCAAATGCTCATCACGCCGGCGTCAACGATGCTGGGGAGGAGGCTGTGGTAGAGAGTCACGGCGTCGAAGAAGGTGTCTTGCGTAATGTTCTCGTTGGTAAAGGTCAGGCTCAGACCGGAGGTCGGGGTCGAGGCATGCAGCTTGGAGGTCATGGCCACAACCACTCCGTAGGTACCGCCACCACCACCGCTCAGGGCCCAGTAGAGATCGTGGTACTCGTTATCGCGCGTGGCGGTCACCAACTCGCCCGAGCCGGTGACAACCTCCCACGCCAGCACCTGGTCAGCGGCCAGTCCGTAGCGCGAGGAGAGTGCCGAGTGGCCACCACCCTGGGAGTAGCCACCCGCAATGCCCACCGACGAACACTCGCCGCCGACAATTTGGTAGCCGTGGGCGTCGGCGAAGTCATACGCCTCGAAGCCCTGCACACCGGAGCCGAGGCGGACCGCGGGTCCGGTGTAGTAGGCGTCCGTGTAGTTGGTGAGCAGCGTCTTGGACTTCAGGTTGTGTGTCCACACGCCCAGGGCTCCGGCCCCCGTGGACTTGCCATTGTAGTCGTGGCCCGTGTTGCGGATCACCAGGCGGATGTTGTGGGTGTCGGCGAAGCGGAGAGCGGCCGAGATATGCGCGGGAGTGGAGACATTGACGGCGTAGTCAATGTAGTTGCCCATCGTGCACGGCTTGGCGATCGGATGGAAGGGGTCGCAGGTGCCATTGGCGAACCATGGGGCCATGACGGAGCTGCTGGAGGTGTAGCTAGTGGGGTTCGTGAGCCAGGTGGCCTGGATGGAGAGATGATGTGCAGGGGACGGGGGAGGTCCGGCTTACTGAAGCTCTGGCTCGGTCCATTCTTCCTTCAGCACGGCGCAGACCGAGGCATCGTAGTCGGGGGCGTGGCAGGGCTTGCCCAAGGGGACGGTCTTGATGAGACGACCATCCACGGTTTGGTTGAGCTGGGCCCATTCGCTAGCGGAGGGCCAGCAGGCATCGCCGGGGAAACAGCGGCAGCTGCTGCTGCTGTTGTTGCTGCTACTCCTACTGATGGCCGTGGCCGAGGCCGAGGCCGTGAGGGCCAGCACACTGGTCCAGAGAGTGGGTGCAAGCATGATGGCGGAATGGATGGCGGGCTCTGCTGGAGAGTCTGTCCAAAGCGACAGGGGGTGGCCGGTTTATATGCCTCGGAAGTTGAAACTATTCTCCCCCAACGGCGTTCTGTCGGCTACGATGATGGAGCTACTAGCATCGCCAGTGGAGTGGGCCTGGCCATGCCTGTTGCCGGTGAAGACATGACCAATGTGCCATATTGCATGATTCCGGAGTGTTCCGACAGGCCATCCCCTGAATTTCGGCAGTTAGGCAGGAACAATTCTGCAGACTGGCCTGCTGCAGAAGCTGGAGGGGATTTCATTTGCTCCAAGCACCGCGTGGCGTGGTTCTAGTGTTTGACGGGCTCGGGGAATGTCCAGGAAAGATAACGACTATAGTAGTCGACGCCTCCACCACGGCAATGGCCCTATCAAGCGCCTGGCTCGATATTGCGCTTCTGCTCGAGGGTCTTAGATTCCCCGCTTCTGAACCGGCCGGTCCAGTCCGGCGTGTGGCTGCCCCGCTAACAATTCGCGCGATCCGATTGCCTGTTCCTGCGAGGCCATTGGGGTCCACTGTGGATCAAGGCTTTCCTGATGGTTTGTTGGCTGGCCTTGTCTTACCTTTAGCTTTCGGGGAATTGATCCATCGCGTAATCGCCAAGGGGGTGTAGTAATTTCCTCGTCAAGTGCCACATGGCCGACAAGAAAAAAAAAAAAAAAGAAATGAAAGAAAGAAAAAGATAAGAAAAAAAAAAAAAGAAAAGAAAAGATGGGAGAAAAGAAAACAGCCCCGGGGGGTTCTGCACCACCATCCTTGTTGTTGATCTTCCCTTCAACTTCACCCCCAGCAGCGGAATGTCATGGGTTGGGTCCGTAACCTCGCCCACCCCGACCCCCACAGTCACATCGCACGGGTCATCGCCATCTGCCTGGTCTTCAGCATCAGTGCAGTGATCGCGGTCGGGCTACGGCTGTATATTCGGTTGCATACGAAGCGTGCCCTGTGGTTCGATGACTATGCCGTGGTGTGCAGTGCGGTGTTGGGGATCGGCTATGCGGGAATCTCGGTGGCTCGTACGCGTTCCTCCCAAGTGTGCCCGAATCGACCAGCAGATCTGACAATGGCCCTCTAGAAACACGGTATGGCTTAGGCCTGGACGCAGCGTATTTCCCGGATGTCAATGTGGTGATGTTCAGCAAGGTTGATACCCTCCATTCCCCCGCCCGTTGAAGTTCGACCCTGGTGACAACTCAGATCCAATACGCCGGCGGGCCCGTGTACATCCTCGCTATTCTCTGCTTCAAAGTCTCGCTCCTGACTTCCTACCTGCGAGTCGGCGGCTTCGTGGCTGCATATCGATGGGTGATCATCGTGGTGGTGGTCGCCGTGGCGTGCAACCAGGTGGTGTTTACATTGCTGTTAACCCTGGCCTGCAATCCGGTGAGTCTGCGCCGGCTCCTCGCGGATTCCATCTAACCAGAACCTAGGTCGCGAAGCAATGGGATACGAGTCTCCCCGGCACATGCATTGACACAGTCGCGTCATACTATGGTATGTATATGTATCCCTATGATCCCTCCATGATCCGACATACTGACCAGACAACAGCCTTGGCCGGTACATCCATCCTGTCCCCCACCCCAGAAAAAAAAAAAAAAAAAAACCACCCATAACCAAAATAATCAGGAACAAGCCTCGGCTTCGACGTACTCATCATTGCCCTCCCCCTCCCCGTCCTATGGACCTTACAACTTCGGCATTCGCAAAAGGTCGCCCTAATCGGCCTCTTCGCTCTCGGTTTTTTCATCACCATCATCCAAATTATCCGCATCTTCACCATCAAGAACCTCAAAACCTACACCGACAGCCAGCCGATCGTCCTGTGGTCGGCTGTGGAGATGAGCCTGGGAGTACGCTACCTGTCCTTGTCTCGGTCTTTCCCTCCGCATCACTAACCCAAACCAACCTCTAGGTCATAATCGCTTGCATCCCCACCTACGGCCCTTACTTCCACGCCTTCGCCACCACCCTCACGTCCAGTTATACCTCGCGTCGCCGAAAGCGCCATCCCTCGCAGAGTCAGACCCTCGACCCGGCCCGCGCGTACGGGATGAGCGGGGTGCGTCGCACCCAGCGCAACCAGAGCCGCATGCTTCCCTCGGAGACGGACGACCAGGCCGAGTTTCTGGAGTTGGGGGAGGTCAACGCTGGGCGACACAGGCCATGGGATAATGCAGTTGCGGTGACAACGACGATCCGGCATGATGATGGTGATGGTGAGGGCAGTTCGTTGGGGAGCGTGAGGAGGAGTGGCAGCGGGCGAGGCAGCGGGGAGGGGAAGAATAGAATGGAGGGGCATGGCGAGGAAGGGGAAGGGCCATTACAGATTCAAAAGGTTGTGGAGTTGGAGGTTCGGGTGGAGTAGTCCTTTACTACTTTTTTTTTTTTTTTTTTTTTCTTCTGT
>KV907493.1:913194-1048044 GCA_001990825.1 Aspergillus carbonarius ITEM 5010
TTATTTATATTAAATTAAAGACTTCATTTTAAAGATATCAAGCGATTCGGGCAGGGGGGTGGGCCGCCCAACCGTATGGGCCGCCCAACCGTATGGGCCGCCCAACCATTGATTATGTTATCTGAATACGGAGTTTAACACCACAGTGGCCAATGTGACTAAACATCACGTGACTCTCGCCTACTGACCAACCGGCTGTTCCAACAATATATGTTGTGAAAGAAGTGTGGGAGAGGGAGTAAATAGGATCGGATGCAACCCCGACCGCTCCTCCACATGACTTTTGTTCTTTATAGACATGTGAGTGAGCCATGACAGGTTCAAGTATCAAACGGTAATTAACGGAAGACGTTATAAGTCCTATCTTTCCGACAGAATAATATGGGAATCATGGGAATAATCAGACGCATATGAATGACAGTAGGCTATGTGAACAGCGACAGCGCTTTTGAATTCAAAGATTATGGAAGATATATTTATTGAGTCCTTGGGGGTTTAAGACTGTCGACTTCTGTGTGAGAAGACTACACAACAATGGAAGGTAAATTCAGTTGTTCATTGTGTACAGCGGTCGAGGCCATTCAACAACATAGTAACTAGGTACTACTGCTAAGCAGGATCGTAAATGAATTGCATGATGTGTTGCTATACCATGAAGGGCCTGTCTGCCTGCATATCTGCTTGCCTATTACTCTCTGGAACCTTAGCCAAGATATCTATCTATGTACCTGTCCACCCTTCTGAAAAGCTACTGCAGCAGTAGTCTAGGACTACTCACCCGTTGAGACGGTTGGCCATTGCCGTCTCAGTGGTCTAATAACCCTCTGCCACCACTTTATCGTTCCCTGCGGCCGTGGCTTCCTCCACGCCACGAATCATCCCCTTCAGGGCATGCACTACAACTTTCGGCACCAGCTCCAATAACTGACCGCATTACTCTTCAGATCGGTAAGTCTGCATTACATCTTCTGTGTGTACATTGGACCTAAAGTTAACCGACTCATGGTATAGTCAGCATGCACCTGCTATACACGGACTATCATAACTCCAGCTGACCACCAACGGGATTAGCATTGCCCGCTGAGCGCATGTACGCGACTTGCTGCACCGTTATTACGGCTACTGCCATGTGGCATAAAGAACATACCCCCCTCCCTCAGTCCCCGCGCAGCCTCCAAGTGAGTCAGAATATTCGTATTACTCCACTATAAACACACCCTCTTCTGCGCGTTAGCACATCATGGTCGGCCCAACCCCCCAGCCCAGTGGTACAGGATACCTCAACATGGACGACACCGCCACGCTCCACCTACCACGCATTCTCTGTCTCCATGGCGGAGGCACCAATGCACATATCTTTCGTATGCAATGCCGAGTACTCGAGAAACGCCTCAGCCGATCATTTCGTCTTGTCTATGCACAAGCCCCATTTATCAGCCTGGAACCCGGCCCAGATGTAACCTCCGTTTACAAAGACCACGGCCCATTCCGGGTCTGGCTCCGTGACCACCGCATGCCTGGTGTCTGGACATCACAGGATGTTGCTGCTGGGATTGACACCTCTCTTGCGCTGGCCATGGCTGCTGACGATGCCAAGGGAGCCACGGGAGACTGGGTAGGAATATTGGGATTCAGTCAGGGAGCAAAGGTGGCTGCTAGCATTCTTTACCGACAACAGAAATGTCCGGGGGTGACTGATTTCCAATTCGCGGTCCTCTTGGCTGGTAGTGGGCCGTTGGTGTGGCTCATGCCTGACCTTCCCATGCCGCGTGGCTTGGTTGATGCCGCTACGCCGTTTACGCACCCTGCTCCGGCCTGGTTGACTCTGGGGTCTGATGAGCATATGTTGCGTCTGCCAACGATTCACGTACACGGGTTGAGGGATCCCGGCCTGGACCGCCATCGAGACCTGCTGAGGGAATACTGCGATCCACTAGAGGCTACGCTGGTGGAGTGGGAGGGTGACCATCGCATGCCGATCAAAAGCCGAGATGTCGAGATGGTCGTTCAGCAGATTCGCAAAGCAGCACGGGAGACAGAGACACCATCAACCACGACGAGCTTGGGTAGTGGATTACTTAGAAAGGATGCATATATTAACCCAGGCGAGAACAAATCCTCGATGCAGAGGATTAGCGTGTATGCACACAGTTATGGGATGGCGTAAAAGGGACTAGAGTGGATGATGTAGAAATGATAGACCTAGATTGATTTAAGCAACAAAGATACTCCAGTATCATTCAACCATTTGCATCCCTTAAGAACACAAGAACAACACTCAATATTTTGATTTCTTAGGGCTTAATCTAACTATTTTGAAACCGGCCTGGGATGCATGCCAAGCGGATACTATTAAAGTACCTTTGGTTTGCTATACTCGCGCTGTGATACAACAAATGTAGAAACCGCCAGTCAGTACTAGAGTAGCTAGAAGGAATGAAATGATTCAGACCTATTACTATGACATAGGAGGTTATGAATTGCTGTTTTAAAATTTGGCGCTAGACTGACGCCATAGAGAAAACCCTCCTCTGTACCACCTGACAAACGGTTGAATTTTGATAAACAACCCAATAAACGATCCCTACGCTAATGGTCGTAGTGCATTGTTCTTTACGATCTCTTGTCTACTCACTAAGCATAATGGAATATATCGACCGTTATGCCAACCATGCTGCCTTAAGCCCTAATACTTTATTTCCGAGTCCGTCACCTTCGAAACACCACAACACGTGAAAGCAGCCAACCCCTATTTACTGCCTCATGTTACCCACTCCCACGACAATCAATAAGCTAATTACAATACACCCTCAATCAAATCCACCTTCGCTCTAACTTACCCCCCCATCCAACCCATCACCCGGGGAAAGCTTTCCACGACGGAGTTTCCCTCCCCCGCGAAAGTAAACCAACACAACCAACACCCAATCACAACGCCCAAAACCCCGTCAGCCGCTCCTAAATACCAGCGTGCTATATTCCCTATATTAATATCATCCCCATCACGGTATACCCCCAAACAACCCTCTCCCATCCCACCGACCAAAAATGCCCTCCTCCATCACAACCGACCAATGGCTCGAAGCCGCAGCCTACCGCCGCAGCATCCACAACCTAGCCGGAACATCCAAAGCCTCCGACGCACGCGTCCAAGCAATCGTCTCCAAAGTCCTATCCTTCGCACCCTCATCCTACAACACCCAACCCGTACGGATCTCACTCGCCTTCGGCGAAAAGCACAAGCAACTCTGGAGCATCATCCTCGAACAAGCCGAACCGATCCTCAAATCTATCAACCCGGAGTTATGGGAGAAGTTAGGCCCGCTTTTTCAATCCCATAAGGCGGCGTATGGATCTGTATGACGATGACTTTTCTTTCATGATACGTATATGAGATGTGCTAGGCTAATCAAGGATAGGTACTTTTCTGGGAACGTGGACAGACGACCAAAGAAGCGGCCGAGACGCACAAAGCCACGGGCCATATGTTTGGGGAGTGGGGGGATCATGCGCAGGGGATTCATCAGATTCTGGTGTGGACGGCGTTGGAGTTGGAGGGGGTGGGGGCGAATTTGCAGCATATGAATGTTATGCCGTCGCTGGAGGCGGCGATTAAGAAGTTTGCGGGCGTTCCGGAGGATTATAAGTTGAAGGCGCATTTGAATTATGGGGATGAGCAGACGGAGAGGCCGAATGTGCCGGGGAAGTTGGCTATTGAGGAGACGTTGACGATTTTGTGATGATGGTGGTGTTGGATAGCAGTTGGGATAGTGGATAGGAATTTTACTGGATTTTGAAGGAGAAATTATCAGGTCTGGGCTGGACCATGATCTACAATGCATCATATATGAGGATCGATTCTTCGAAATGGTCAAAGCCGTGGATACTTAAAGCTCTGCATTTTATTCGTATGTGCGAATTGTTGTTTTGTTGTTGTCGTAGGTGTTGTAGGTAAACGCTTACCACCAGATGGTATGACAACTTTACTATATTCTTGCTCGTATTGTGTTGTTGGGTATTGGGTTGCCCTGCTCATATGTGTAGCTACATCCAGGTTTAGGCTATATTACAGCCTTCGATTCAATTCCAACTCTGTTTTATATTAGGGTATTGTAGCACCCAATACTCCAAGGAATTATAAAATGCCATCAAAACCTCCACTGATTCAACCAGTTGGTCATTTGAGCCAAAGAAACCGGTTGAAGAGACGCCATGGCTGGACTGGCTTCCTTCGACCGCTCGACACTCAGAATAGGGCCCGAGTCGGTGCTACCGGCGATGGCACGGTAAAAGTCCAACAGTTTCAGAGCCGGTTTTTCAACAAGGTCATCCGAAGAGGAATCCTGCTCGGATCCTAGCGCATCCACCCAGTCCGTAAACGACACCTCTTCTACTGGATATCGTTCCTGGATGGCCGGAATGAGGTAGGGCCATGGCGCCCGGCCTGGATTCGTGAGATGAAAGACTGCGTGCCGAGGAGCCGATGTCCCTGCTCGACGACGGTGGTGCAAAATTTCAAGTGTGATTTTTGCCAGGGTGTCCTATTTGCGTTATGTTAATGGTTATCGGAAAGAAATGGATACTTGAAAGACAGGATTACATACCACGGCGATCCAATCGACCACGAAACTTCCTAGATCCCGCGGCACTTTGCGCATGGAAATAGATGTCTTCACCAGAGTTGGAAGCCATTCATGCGGGTTCCACAGCCCCAACTGGCTATCCGGGCCTGCAATCTGTCCCACCCGTAGGACACTAGTTGGCACCTTCGATCTCCGGGATGCCTCCAGGCAAATCATCTCGCCGATATACTTGGATTCACCGTAGCCTTGCTCCAGAGCGGAATCCACAGTCTCCATTGGCAGTTCTGGAACCATAGACTCGTTTGCGGATGGCTTCCAGGCAGCGACTGTGCTGATTGAGGAGACAAAAGCAATGTGGGTGTTGTAGCGGCTTTCGAGACTGAAGTTGATAAACTCTCGAACGCCTTGAATATGTGGATCTTCAAAAGACGAGACAGGGTGGTTAAAATTGACCTTCCATGCGTTGTGGATGACCATGTCCACGGAGTCCAACAGTCCCCGATACATAGCATCTTCCAGGCCAAAATGTCTCTTACCGAAGGACGCATGGAGAAACTCCACCCTGCTTTTATCAGCCAGCAGAGAAGTGTCAAGGCCTTTCTGATCGAAACCGGTCGATTGGCGATCGGCCGCATCTGCCGTCCGGTTAAGACAGTAGACCTTGGCGATTTGCGCATCGCACAGTAAGCTATATAGAAGGTAACTTCCAAGAGAACCGGTAGAGCCGGTCAGGATAACTGTCGAGCGCGTAGGAAGATCGCAGGCAGTCGAGGAACGAACTGGAAGATCATCCGTGTACTTGCAAATCAGCTTGGTAATTCTCTCGGCGCGGGTTGCGACCGGGATGGAGGTTGTCCGTGCTTGAAGCACCTCCAGAAGCAGACTCGTGAGTTTCTCCATCGTCGGATTGGCATACAGGCCCTGTACATTGAGTCTTTCAATGTCCAACGCTCCATTATGCGCTTTCACTGAGCTTCGTAGGATCTTGCTGAGCTGAATTGCGCGCATGGAGTCAAGGCCCAGTGCATAAAGATCATCGTTGTCCTTGAATATCTCCGACCGGCCAGTGAGCGAGGAGATGATGCTTTGCAAATAGCTCCGCAAGCTTTCGTAGTCGATTTCCGCCGGTAGCCTTACCCCGACTTGTTGTTCATCCTGTGCGGCATAAATTGCATCAATCTCTTTGGCATAGGCCATGTTGACAGCGTGTCTTTGGGTTGTTCCCTTCGCAGTCAATTGAAACGGCTTGTCAGGGGAAGCGAGTCGAATCATATGTTGCATAATTTGCCCGTAGTCCGGAAGAGTCTGATTGGCGGCCTGGACCAGGGGCCAGATGCTCGTGATGAAGCTCGGCTCGTCGATTGCGTCCGTGGCCAGATCCAAGGACGGTTCAATAAGTAAACAGGTTTGAAACCGGCGTTGGCCGATAACCAGCGCGCGATGCACAGACGGATGGCCCTCCACCACTTTCTCCACTGAGATCGGATTCAACTTCTCCCCGTTGCTGAGCACGATCACATCGTCGAAGCGTCCATGATACCGCCACAAGTTTGGGTCGTGAGGGTGCCGCACGTACAGATCCCTGGACCGGTATTCCTTGAGGTCGGGATACGTGTGGAAGATTCCATGCATGACACGGGAATTTTCCACTCGGGGAATAACCAGCTCGTACAGTCCATCTCCAATCGCTTGCATATCGACCTGATAAACCGGACTCCACTCAAAGTATCCCCAATCTTCGTTGCGCTGCGGCACCAGCGAGCTGATCACCCCCATCTCGGTGGACCCAATTGGGGTTCTCAGTTGGGTGTACTGGCTCAGCTTGGCTCCAACTTCTGGGGCTAGGGGGGCCCCTCCATAACAAATGAACTTGAGCTGGCCGAGGCATGCAAGAGCTTCGTCGGACTGGCTCATGTCTTCCAGGATTGAGGGGGGTAGGATAGTGACAGTCGGGCGTGTGTGGCGAAGAATGTCAATCAAAAAACTGACAGATATTGGCTGATCGGGGCTGGCCACGAATGGGATGTTGTGGAAGATCGACTCGAAGAATGAGACAAGACCCATCAAATGGAAATAGGGCGTAACGGAGAGGGTAAGGTCTTTAGGATGAGGATCAACCGAGGCTAGATCGTTGAAAAACGCTAAGGAGCGGCCTTCTGGACGAGGGATAAATGCGCCGTAGTCCACAGTACCCAAGAAGCCATGGGTAAGGTATACGGGCTTAGGCATACCTGAGGAAGGAGGGGGATCATCAGCTGCTGTTCGGGTGAATAGGTTTGATGTATTGTGGATTCCTAGCATTATCTTACCTGTCGTTCCAGAGCTGTGGATACAGAAAGCAGCCTTATTTTCCATTTCTTCGAATGAAGGAGTCCAGGGATGGTGAAGCAACCCTGTCGGGTCACTGTCACTAAACATTTCAGCAACACTAGGTACTTCCAGGGAAGGAATGGCCTTGCTGAGACCAGTCAATCGCGAGACCAGTGGTTGCTTCTCCTGACCAAAAAGTAATCGTGTCGTCTGAGTGGCGTGGAAAACGTGATCGTAAGCATTGTTCGGCAACCGAGTCGAAGGCAGAAACAGCTATACCATAATTAGTCGTTGCCAAATCTCAGACATTTACCCTGCACAAATGAGACAGGCACACGCACTGTATAACTGGTCTTATGGGACGCCAGCATGAGAACAATGTAGCGGACATCGTTGTTGCCTATGTACGCGATGGTTTCATTTTTCGATTCACCGAAATGCTTCTTCAACCACCATGCCATCACATTCACCGCACGGCTCAAGTCCTCGAATGTCACTTCTCGAAAGCCGGCTGCAGTGTGGGCGCCATTGGGGATTAAGCCAAACAGCCGTGTTGGACTCATGACTGCAATCGCGTCAACATGAGCGGCGAGGAGTCTGCGAGGAGCACTCGCTGCCACTGGGGCAGATTCCTTCGCGATGGTCATGTTTCTTGTGTGATGTCAGGCAAGATGTGATGTTTCTATCACGACATACGGGTGCTATTTGTCCATTATATAATTTTCAGTGATCAAGTACTCTCTATCAATAGAGATCGGTAAGGATATCAGGACACGCGACAGAGGCATGCTTATGTCTGCTTGTGTCGACAGCATGTCACATAGCTTCAATTGCCTTGCATCGACAATGTGCCGCTGTGCCTCCAGATGCGCTTCGGTCCCGCTGTCGGCGCTCTATCGTTCTCGCTGGCGATCCAAGTTGGAGATTTATGCTCCAAAACTGGTGCATAATGGAGAGAAGGTTTGAGCCGCTGGGCCAAGCCCTTCGGGCCGTGCCGTTATTCCGGTACTTTTTATGCCGCCAAAATACTGAATAATGGTGCCGTAACCCGGTTTCTTCATACACAGAGAGTCAAATTAGCGTAGTGCTACGGCAGACGACAGCCACCATACTGGACATGGTTTTTGTGCATATTGCATTGTCAGTTTTATGCGCATTCTTCAGCTATCTTAGGCTTTGTACTATGCATATGCTTTGGCGCATAATGTATTCTTCCGTTTATTCACAATACGATTATTATCCTCGAATCGGGCCTCTCCAACACTCTGGTGACACCATATATGGCTCATACCTATTTTCCTCGGCTCTGAATGATCAAGCGATTTTACATGGCCTGAGAAAGGTCTTGATCGCAAGAGGCAAAGGAGTGGTGTCGAAGATCTCGTGACCACTACCCCGACAGTAACTGACATACCCCCCTAGGCGTGGACTGGCCGTTGTGATCGCAGAAAGATGTACAACGCTGCCGGTGCACATAATGATGGAATCACAGAAACCGTTAAGTGGTGTACATAATGGATCAAATTAGTGTAAAGCAATCTGGTTCTTAGACATCTGTTCTATGAGAAAGGTATACATATTTTCGTCTCATTCCAAATCAGCATCGCTTCAATCAAACCATCGCCCATTATGATAAGCCAACCCGGGATTCATCAATTCATCCTTCCGTCTAACCGGATCCCACTCTTTGCCAATGTGATCCTTTGCCTCCTGCAACCATTGGTCCCACGCCGGTGTCGAGGGGGTGAATTCCCCATTCACCACCCAATCAATACTCCCCGACATATTAATAACTGACCACAACGTCTCCGTGTAGCTGTCCCCGGGCCGTCCTTCCACAAACTCAATGTTATACCGGCTCATATCCCACAGATCGCGAGGCTCTACCAACAACGCCAATAGCCAGTACAGGCTATTGAGAATAATATAAGCAACACCAATGGCGATCTGCATGACCGAGCCACAATTACTCAGAAGAATAATCGACGCCATCAGCAACACCGTACTGGTGCCGAGCAGTCGGTGATGTTTCTTTCCCTTATACATGTACTCACAATCCTCCATCCCTTCATAGAGCTCCCGAATGACATTATCATCCCCATAGACGAGAATAAACGCCCCCGCCCGGGTGCGGATAATGATATCTCCACTGGGGACCTCCGCCTGCGACGTCCGGCCACTGAGTCGCGGATACCACCGCGATGACAAACTAGCCACACTTGTCGAACAAGACATAGTGGCTAAACCCACCAGCGCCGTCCCATCATGTATACACCCCGCCCAGATATACAATCCGACGGTGATGAGAATCGAAACAAGCGTGACGAAATTCAACCAGCAAAACGTCTTCAGCTTGATCGGTACTCTATGTCTGTGGGATCGATGGGTCTGCAGAGTCCCCTTCTCTGGTGGCGATGCGATTTTCCCATCCAATCCGTCCTCTGCATCCCGCATCGCATAGCTGATCCGATACACCCGGAATTCATATTTCTCCATATCTTCGACATTGTGGATCAGATTGGCGAAGAAATTCAATTCGTCTAATTCGATGCCGGAATTGACGCCGACAATTTTCACGTCCTTGACAGAGGGAGGACGCGTTGGGCGATCCGTATCGAGGAGGGATTCGGGGGCGGGCATTAATCGCGGGAAAATTGCAAACGGAGAGGCGGTGATGGCCTGCATGTGTTTTTGGATTGCTGAACTGCCGATCACCGCCAGCAGCGGGATGATGTCGAAGCGCCATTTCGTGGAGTCTTCTTCGAGGCCACTTGGGAACCAGCCCATGTTGATGTGATTATAGCAGTTTGTTTTCTTCCGGAGGTAGATGAAAGAGAAGAAGTGCCGGGAGGGGAGGGGATAATGCCACGGTAGAAATTAATCGATTAGCGTAATCACAAGCATTCTGGGAGCGGTGTAAGTCATCAAAACAACGGATTCTTGGCCCAAGACAAGACCTTTCCTGCCAAGATGTTAGTTAGCCAGTGGTGTCCACTAACTATTGTGAGATCAGCCCTACTTAGCTTCCCATACCTTTTCCCTGTGTTATGATTCTCCCACTTCATCTGGGTTTCCAGCGGGAAAAAGCGAGATCCATCTACTTGAGAATATATGTACGCCAGTGAGTGATAACAAGCTACATGCTTCACCTGTATGATTAATTGCAGCATGGGGGGGCGGGTGTCTGCATGGGAAATCGAACCTAAAGGCAGACTAAGTTGCCGATCGTTTCTCGAAGCTCCACTTTATGCCGCCTTAGCGGGGATTACTCCCCGCCGTGGCTGAAGGGGTTTCAGTTACAGTGTCAGTGAGGCATCATGCCACGGTGTGTATGGGCTGAAAAATACTCCAGATAGTTAATGATTGGTGGTGACTACTTCTACGTACTGGAGGAAACGCGGATGGCATATTGTCGGATAAGAATTCATGGCACGCAGGCTTCGGCTGGAGTGGAGATCCAGTCATTGACGGACGGGACAGAGATCAACATTTTGAGGTTCCACTTTTCGTCCCTCGTGTGTTGCTAAGTGTGGTCTCCATGAATTCAGACTAGGTACAAGTGGACCATTGTTTGTAGTGAGTGTGAAGGTCATAACATGACCCAGTTGCAAAGTATATGTTTGTGGGTGTTTTCTTTGTGGATTTACATGTTCGTTTTAGTACCGCACTAGCATGGATTGTTTTGTGTTTTGCTTAAGAGTCTGGCAGATGTAGAACGGGCAATTAAATTCCTCATCTGTTGCAGGTCCCAGGCATCCATTTTATCCTTGCTTTCAACTTACTGGTTGGGTCTGATATGTTGACCTTTCTTTGGTGATTTACGCACTCATCCCAAGTACTCAGATATTTATGAAGCGGTATGCGACTTGGAATTGATGCATTTTCTTAGTTCCCACGTCTATTTGATGGAAGTTTAAATGTGACCGGGCAAATGGAACGCCCTACTCTCCAAGATCCTGTCTACCAGACTCATCTTTATTCAGGCCTATGTGGCAGCCTCAGGCAGTAAGGCAGAACGGTGAGAATTCTGCCAGTTTTGAAAGGAAGCCGTTTTCCGGGACACCCGTTGTCATCGCGGAGAATAGTTCAGACAGCCGGCTGCGTACCAAAACCTCGACGACGTACCATTTGTAATCTTGCTCACCACCTTCCTGCCATACTCCATCAGGTCCTCTCGTGGGCCTTCATCACGCCTCTGGGCACGAGTTGCCACTGTCCGTTCAATGGGTCTGTAGAGCGAGTCCATAGGAAGCCGAAAGTCGCTGAAATAAGTCTGCTCCATTGTTTGAAGGCCCCCGGTGACGACCTGAAATCTGTTGGATTGAGAATCACCTGGTACTAAGTGATGAAAAGCGCAGCACCCCATCTCAACCAGCCCTACGAATTACACCTACTAATCAAGTCGTTCCTATTACTGCCCGAATTCGACGAATACTTGGGCTACTCTAGGCTTTTGGTTCATCAGCAGAGGGGGTGTGCGCAAAAGCTTTGATAAAATATAGGGATTCATGACCTGGAAAACAACCTCGACGATTGAATGCTCAAAAGCTGGAGATAAAGAAGTTCTAGGGGACCATGTTATGCTTCTTTAGCGTAAATTGGGGACGATTTTGTCCAACACAGGAGTGAGGGCTTCTTTCAAGGGAGGCGGTACCGCCACACAGTCCGACATCTGCTACAACCACCTTTCTTTCTTACTCCACGTGCGTAATCAGACAGTCTTCTATTTAGGATATAAGATTACTCATAATAATCATTGTATAAAGCTCTTTTGAAGACATTCCCGAACGTATATTATAGGGAATTCTTAGATACAATCTTGACACAAACTAAAGAAATCATATGTAAGAGTCTTAGACACGTCCAACGGTCTTATATCCCAATAGAGGTCTCAAGTACATAGATTTCAGCGACAAAGTTCACACAAATTATAAAGAGTAGGCCTTTCTTGATATATTAGAGAGAGTACGCAGAAAGTGTGGCTGTAACGCCTCCCTTGATCAGAGCCTTTTCAAAGCAATGCGTTTCAATCCAAGTTTGTAATGTGAACCTTCAAGAGTGCCTTGTTGGAGGAAGATTGTCTGGGTGAACGGACAGTGTCGAAACCTCCAGATCAAAAAGATCTCTGCATATTTAGATTGTCACCAGTGGGATGAGGCCATTACCCAATAGCGGGTAAGCCCCACTTGAATACTGATTCAGCGGCCCCACTCAGTTTTGCCCTTGGACGGGCACGATTGGTGCACAAGCTGTTCTGGCCCAAAGCGCTGAATCATTACTTTACAGCGTGCACCCATAACATAGATCGATTATGTGCTTGAACCGTTCCAGAGGAGCCATGCTCTTCTACGGAATTCCCAAAATCCGTCTTCCATTCGGAATTCCTGTATTCCGAGTCACCAGGCCGGTGTTAATGGAGCCAATCTCCGAGTCCACATCCTCAGCACCAACATATAAATATCAACGAGTTGCAACCCTTTCAATAATCTCTACCATCAACTCCTCAGTATCATCCATCTGTTCCCTCTCACCCGTTAGAATAGAACACCCACATCCACAATGTCCACTAACGCCCACTCACGAAATCGGATCATCCTGGGTTTAATGACTCTCGGCCCCGATACCACCCACGGGGCGCGCATCACCTCACTCGACGAGTTCAAAGCATCCCTCGACCTCTTCCAGCGCAAGGGGTATCATGAACTCGACACCGCCCGTCTCTACGACGCCGGGCGCCAGGAAGCCTTTACCCGCGAAGCGCAATGGAAAGAACGGGGCCTGTCGATCGCCTCCAAGTGGTACCCCATCGCACCGGGCACACACAAACCCGAAGTTCTGGAGGAAAAGCTCAACGAATCCCTACGAGAGCTGGGAACCGATAGCCTTGATATCTTTTACCTCCATGGACCGGACCGCGGGACACCGTACTCAGAGACCCTCGAGGCTGTCGATAAACTCTACCGCGCGGGCAAGTTCAAACAACTAGGTCTGAGTAATTTCTCGGCCTTTGAGGTCGCGGAGATCGTGACGTTGTGTAATGAGCGCGGATGGATCCGGCCGACGATCTATCAGGCTGTGTATAATGCGATAAGTATGTCTTAGCATTTCGTTTTCTATATACTGGGTGTATAAAATGGGTTGCTAATATCGCGTGTTTAGCCCGAAACATCGAAGTTGAGCTCGTCCCTTGCTGCCGGCGTTACGGCATCGACATCGTGATTTTCAACCCACTGGCTGGCGGGTTCTTTTCCGGGAAATACAAGTCTACGGAGAAGCCTTCGGATGGGCGGTTTAGCGACCAGAATCGCCTTCTCGGACAGATGTACCGTGATCGGTACTTCAAGGATAGTGTCTTTGATGCATTGCAGTTGCTGGAGCCTGTGGTGGAGAAACATGGTCTTACGTTGGTGGAGGTGGCGTTGCGGTGGTGTGTTCATCACTCGGCGCTGCGGGTTACGGATGGAAATGATGGAATCATCACTGGGTTTAGCAGCTTGAGTCAGCTGGAGAGCAACCTGAATGACCTGGAGAAGGGACCGTTGCCGGAGGAACTGGTTCAGGCGTTGGATCAGGCGTGGTATATGGTGAAGGCTGATTCGGCGAATTTCTGGCATGGGGACTTGGTGTATCAGTATGATACACAGAAGGCACTTTTTGGTAAGTAGGATTTATTAGTCTGTTTAGATAGGTATATTTTCTTCCCGCACATATTAGGGATAAATTAGTTCAGAAAGCATTGTCAACATATTGGATTATTGCATTCGTCAGTTTACCTCATGAGAAAAATCCAAGTCTATGAGTTACTATTTATACTCTATACTTTGCCTCGGTTGCATCGCGTCGACGTCAGAATCCTGGCACATCCCGGGGTCAGGGCTTCACTCTTGTGAAAACTCTATGTGATTTGAGATAGAAACAATTTCATGTGACATTGTCCGTGTATATACAACAAACTGATGCTGCAATAATCAACATCTATCATGGCTGTTCCACCCTGATTTGAAACCGCACAGCTTCAATGTCCATCCCCTCTAACAACTCCGGGTATTTGGCAATGAACTCCGACGTCAACCCCCAGCCGCTTTCTTTGGTAAAAACATCGAGAAATCCCTGGCAGATTTGCAATTCATCAAGCTCATCACGTTCAAGGATGCCTTGCCCCCAAGGCCACCACACCTTCATACAGCAGCTTAAATAACCCGTTAGTTCCATGTAATCATACTTGTGCCAATTCTCCGCGAGGTTGGAACGTAGCTGAGGCCAAGGGAGAAGATCAAGGCCAACGGGATGACTATGCTGGATCTGCGCCATGGTTGGGTGCAGGAAACTCGGCAGGCACGCAAACGTGGCGGGGCTCGGAGACACCCGCCATTTACTGTAGTTGTATGCTAGCCATCCCACGGCGAGGCACTCCGAGTCTCGGATGGCGCGGAGCCGGGTTGAGCGGTGGATTGCGTCTGCGAGCCAGTTTTGCCGCGTTCCGTAGAGTAGAGCTAATGGGGAGGGTTGGGGAGGACAGTTGACGATTAGATGTGGACGGGAGAGCCAGGAACAGAGGTGGGAGACGGTGATGGTGTTGTTCATAGGAACTAGTGACCACACGGGAGTCGCACTGGGTAGGCACCCCAATGCTGGGGTTTGGACTTGGGTGGGAGGATGTGTGGGAGGGGGATTGACAATCCCCGGTTCTTCGTGCGAAGTTGCAGCAGTATTGCGCACGGGACTCGGGACGACCGTTTCTGGCCGGTTAGCTCGCTCTCTGTGGCCTTCTGCAGAGACGAGGGATCTGCTAGGGATAGAAGATGGCATTGTTATGCCGACATCCGGGCGTCGCCTGTATCTTTCCCTGGATACGGGTTGATCGTCGTCGTCCCAGGTGTGGAGTATGTGTCGGAGAGATTGTAGACGTGTGCGTAATCTGTCGTTCTCGGATTGCAGAAATTCTACCTCATTTGGTGACCCGATGTTTCCATGATGTCTCTCACAAAAGTCTACTCGTTCTTCCAGAACACGAATCCGTCTCTCCCGTTTGTCTCGCAAAGTTTGCTGGGCCTTTCTGTCCCGAAAACGCTTCCTCTCGGTTGAGGTTAAGGAGGCATTATGTCTTTGGGGGTCCATTTTGCCAGGCAGAACACCAGACATGCTTCGTGGGAAGCAACACTGCAACAAATAGCGAATCGAAAAGGGGGTGTTTCGTTAAACTCACATCTGGAGCTGAGGGAGGTAGTCTTCTCTCGGAATTGCATCGACAAGCCCCCCGGAGGTGGGGACCAGCAGCTTTGCCTGAGTTTTGATTGGAGGTAAATGACAAGCAATGTGGAGCGCTGATTCAATGCCGCCACCCAATCACCGCCACTGGCAAAAGCCTATCTGTACAGCCACCTGGACTTGCGCGGAGAGAAAAGGATGTACTAAACAACCCACTTTTCACACTTCATGTACTTTTTATTAGCCTGAACACTCTCATTCCATTGTAAAAGGTACCCTGGCCCAATGGTTTTCACTATCGAGACGCACGGACAATGAAAATGATTCTCGCCTGGAAATCCATGAGAGGGAGCTGTTTTGCTGGATTTCCTGTAAGGCCTCTCGAACTAGTACATATCGTGTCTCATTCATGCTTGTTATTCCTTGATATATACAACATGTTTTCTTCTTCTTATGCTCTTTGCCGAAAAGAATAAGACAGTACATCAACTTATGACCGGCAGATTCAGTCCCCAGGCAAGCCTTCTCCTCACCAGAGGCCAGCATGCTCCCACCCTAGGTAAAGGTCGCGGTAAAATTTTGACTTGGCTGAACTGTCCGTGCAAGTCTAGTTATGCAGTTCGAGATCCGCATCTTAATCAGCTGTCAAATTGGCCATAGTCATTTATAGAGTTCGGAATCCGGGCGGTGAATGTGCCCGGAAGAGTTTTCCTTTCGGCCTGATGGCTGCGATGGGCCCGCGGATCTTGATTAGCAACTCCAACCATTCTGCCTATGAGCTCATCCTGGCCAGGAACCTTTCAAGATCGATGTTTTTGCTTACACGGAGTTAGTTTCCAGGGTACACTAGGCTGCAAGCCGTTCATGATGTCATCGGGCACCCTGATCGCGGTCGCCCGAGCAATGTCCACTGCGCCCCGCGGCTTGGGTGTACTATATTTGGAACACTTTGTTTTTGGGTTCCTCGATCCCTCACATGGCGCTTTAAACTTCTGCCTTGGCTTCAGTTGACTCGCATCCTGTTCTTTTACCTTCAATCCCAGAACCATAACCATATCTACGCATTTTACGGCTACAGATCTAGGTCATTGTCTTTTGTACACCGAAACCAACAGAGCTACCGCCAACAGGGCCATCATTACCCGCAGCTACCTGCAGACCTGAGATTTACTGAATCCACCCCAACCAACGATTCCCACCAATGGCTTCACCGAGTGGCATTCCCTTCCCTCCAGGCATCAGCATGCAGGATGTCCAGGGTCTCGGACAAAGTGGAATGGCAGCGTTGGACCCAACAACAAAGCATATCATCAAGTTTCCATTCAAGGATGAGGAACGCGCCAACTGTAATCGCGAACGGGAGATCTATCAGCGTTTGGAGCGTTCATCCCTTCCCCGACCATCATCTCTCTTGAAATTTTATGGCAGCACCGACCATGGCATTCTCCTGGAATATGCAGAGCACGGTACATTACGACGATACTTAAATGGTTCAACGCCTCCACTCCCGCTTCCTACTCTACTCAGCTGGGCGAAGCAAGCGGCAGAAGCACTCCAATTCATTCACGCAAACGGGATAATGCATGGTGACGTCGATTGCAGGAAATTTTTCATAACAGAATGCTTGGACTTGAAGGTTGGGGATTTTACTCGCTCATCAGACGCCACACCAGAAGGTGTCCGAGCGGATATATCGGATTTCGGCTCAGCTCTTTATGAACAGGTGACGGGCTACCTTCCGTATCCGGGCCTGCCCCAGGACGAAAAAGAGCGGATGTTCAGGCAGATGGAGTTCCCGGACTTGACCACCGTGGAGGTAAAGGGGATTATCTTTCCGTGTTGGGCGGGACATTATACTAGCTTCGCGGGTGTGTTGGAGGATATTGAACAGCATATTCGGGCTCTATTAGGCCGATAGAGCCTGCGCTATGTGATGCTGCCAATACAGCCATTTTACCGTTGAAGTAGAAAAATAGCCCGCTACATTGTGTTCCACAGACATGGGTGAATACGGACCTGCAGAATATGGAGTATTACAGCAATCGCATATACTATAGGGGAATTGATAGCACAGAAAATCAAACAATAGATGAAGATGAAGTGAGAGGGCTTGTGGTTAATCTATCAGTTGCTTTCTCGGAGTCTGAATCGAGATTGATATGGATGAACTGCTCGAGCAGACTACCTGCATGATGAGATTAGCGGAGTAACTGATTACTTGCGAAGTCTATACACTATTACAATGAATCATTTGAGATATTTCCCCAATCTATGTACCGATATATCCATGGAGTATA
This sequence comes from Aspergillus carbonarius ITEM 5010, assembly GCA_001990825.1. NCBI lineage: Eukaryota > Fungi > Ascomycota > Eurotiomycetes > Eurotiales > Aspergillaceae > Aspergillus > Aspergillus carbonarius. Next base: position 930,593 of record KV907493.1, read on the forward strand.
CGAACATATTTGTATCCAGCGTGCTCGTTGAGGATTAAGTCCGATCGATGCTTCGTTTGCTTTCAATGGCCCTATCTCTAGCTCAATCTCCACCCCCCCCGCCAGCCTGAGATGCATGTAATGGACCAGTTCTATATGATCTTCAAATTTAATTGAATACGGTGTCCGGCTACATAGTTATTATATCTTTTGATTGGGTGCCAATTCTTATATCCTCTATTGCACCAAGTGCTGTACGAAAACCAGCTTGCGATTGGCATCGCCCATTCTATGTAATAGAAGACTAGGCTATATGTAGTTAGGCGTCACGTGCTCACTTGAGGGTTGGTCGGTCCAGTCCCCAGGGCGCATGCGACATCTTCCACCACCCGGTTCCCTCAAGCAAAAAACCGCCATAGAGATATATACAAAGCTATAACGTCTCCTCGGGCTCATGATTGGAAACCAGGATGTCTCTACGTGAGCCCCGCCAGATCAAAAGACCTCGATTGTCACTCAGTTGCATCGTCTGCCGCCGTCGCAAGGTTCGCTGCGGCCGTGAACAGCCAGAATGTGCCAACTGTGTCCGCATGAAGGAGACTTGTGTCTACAAGACCATGATCCGCGATGACTCTACCAGCCAGGGGGATCAAGCTCTTTCTCCGCCCCAGGATGGAATCTCCATTGCACAAGAACCCCGTGCCAAAGACCTCACCTGGTCCTACTGGGTGGCTGGACAACCCGACAATGCGAAAGATCCAAGCGATCAGCCTCCTCCAGCTGTAGGCCCTGCTTCTTCCATTGTTACTGATTCGCCATCACGGTCGAAAGTGACACGTAGCGCGGCCGGCTCCGTATCCTTTTCAAACACATCGTCTGCCAGTCTTAGCTCGGCTCGTTCCCTAAACCATCGACAGGGTAGTATGGCCGATCTCACAACGCCCTCGTGGAATGAAGCTATCCGGCTATCTAACGTTCATGATGACTCTGCTCGCAAAGGAAGAAGCACCAGGGGAGGGAATGACTCCGTAGTGGCATCATCAGCATTGACTTCGTACTCCTCCACAAGCGGTGACTATCTCAGTCTACGACGAGGCGCTCGCGCGCGGTATATCGGCCAAGCTTTCTGGGGATTTGTTGCCGGGAAGGTGAGTTAGGCAAGAAGGCGTACTTGAATCTGATAGATGCTATCACACTCATGCTGACGGTTGCTACAGGAAAGTGTGACTGACGACTTCTTCGACGACAACCGCAATGTTAACCCTGATCTTCCCCCCTCGCACATTTCCTCCATGGGCATGTTCAGTCTTTTACAATCGTTGCCCACCAAGACCGTAAGTGATGCTCTGCTTGAGGTCTTCTTCTTTGCCGTGTGGCCGATTTCTCCTCTTGTACATTGCCCTACTCTACGGGCAGACTACGACGAGTTCTGGGACTGGTGTCGGAATAGTGATACCTATGCGCCTCCCAGAAAAGTCCGGGATGACCCGACCTTTCTTTGCCTTCTCTTTGCCATTCTGTACTGTGGCGCATCCGCTGCGCCAGCGGCTAGCTGGATGGGTGCCAACCTCCAGGGTGTATCGAAAGAAACAACAGTGAATCAGCTCAGATCGGCTTACGAGACGAGTCTATCTCTCTGCCGCCATCTGGACCATCCGACATTCAATACTCTAGTGTCGACGTTGCTGACCGGACCGTTTTTGGGCCAGCTTGAGCCGATGCGCGAGCTTACCTCCATCAGCACGACTATTCGACTTGCCCAGAGTATTGGATTACATCGGGAGGGTTCGTGGTCTGCATTGAGCCCCGTAGATCGGGAGATTCGACGTCGGAATTGGTGGTATATTCTCAGACTCGATGTCCAGTCGAGCATCTCCACCGGGCTCCCCCCGTGTTGTGGGAGCGAGTCGCTGGATGCGGTGGACATGATGGATGCTATTTGCGATGAAGAGATTGGTGACCTCCCTGACTCTGTTGCTCCGAGCCCAGAGTCGAAACAGTCGATAGCCCTCATGTTCGCCATTGGGTGCTCGGAGACGGCCCGTCTGCAATCGAAGATTGTGACACGACTGCAAAGTGGGCGGGCTCTAACCCAGGATGCATTGAGAGAGCTTGTGACGGCCGGGAAGAAGATACAGCAGAATATTGACACCCTCATTGCCCGTATTCCTTCGCAAGGAATTCCCGAACGGGGGATTATTCCCTCCCGCCTGGCAAATGCATCTCCATCCACTCATCCCTCGCTTTACAAGGATGATGCGAACGAACCCACCGTCCTTGCGGCTTGGTCACGCATTATGTTGACCCTACTGAAATTCGACGTGGCTATATTGCTACAGAAGCCGTTTCTGCCACCACCGGACAGTTCTAACCTACAATCCTGCAAGGCATGGACCAGGTATGTTTTCTCGACAGCTTGCTATGACAAACACTAACTGCAGGCTGAACATAGCATGGCGCAGCTTTGCGTGAGTTACTTTCGTACCATCCTGCCGATCTATCAGACTCCCGCATTCTCCCCGTACAAGTGGTTCTGCAACAGCTATTATGGGCCTCTTCAATGTCTATTCCTTACCATAACTTATCTCCATTGCTTCAAGGACTCGAAAGTTGTTCCGCTGGCCCGATATTTTGTGGACGAGGTTATAGAGCACACTGTGTCCTGTGACCAAGTCGCACAACCTTCAGCAGAAAGGTCTAGTCCAAACTGTCAACCTCCCGCAAAGGGGCAAATGCCACTGGCCATTCGGGTTCTAGTTGACCTTCACAGCCGCCTGGACTCTGATCCCGGGCTCAATAACGATCCTCAAAGTGCCAATACTGTGACAGATGATTACTCTGCCTTGGATTTAGACCTCGCCAGTATCGCCGACCTTGACTCATTGTCATCACCCTTATTATTAGACTAGATATATTCTCACAGTAACAAAGACAATAAACCAAACAATCACCGAAACTCCACAGGAAGGGCAACCAACCTGCCCATCTCCACCATCGTCTCCTCCCACACTCTCTTCTGAACCTCCCGACCCTCCTCCGACTCGATATACGCTCCTTTCCTATAAACACATTAGCCCACATCACCACATCCATGAAACAAGCAACATACCCAACAACCGTAACATCATTCAAAAACCTCCCATGCGACTCCTCCCCCACCACAACCGCACTATTCAAAACAATCCACGCCGCAACCTCCACACTCCGCGCCTTAACCGCCTTCAACACATTAACAAAAACCCGTATATAAAACGGCAGCACATCACTCATCCCCGTATTCACCATCCCCGGACACAAAATATTAATAACCACCTTCTTCGGATCCAACCGCTCCGCCAACACATACATAAACAACACACAAAGTAACTTTGAGTCCCCGTACCGTTGAAACGGAACAAACCCCTCTTCACTATCCACATACCGCAAAACACTTTCCTCCGTCCCAACAAACGCCTTCTTCTCAAGACTAGAAGCTAGATGCCTCCGACTACCAACCCAAGTAATCCGTCCGGGCACACCACTCTTCTCCGCCCCCGCATACAGCAATGGCAAAACCTCCGCAATGAGCAACACATTCGAGTAATAATTCACCTGAACGGTTCGCTCATGCCCACTTGGACTGCGTTGGAGGGTTAATAGGCCGATGCCTGCGTTGAGGATGAGGAGATCCACCACGGGAGTTTCCTCGCGGAGGCGTTTCGCGAACTCCTGCACGCTATCATACCGGTCCATGTCGAGTTCTAGGACTTTGATAACGGCATTGGGGTTGTGGGATTTGATGACTTGGTCTTGACGGAGGGTGTGGATGCAGGCTTCGCCTTTGGAGATGTTCCGTACGGCGAGAATGATGGTTGAGATGCGGAGTTGGAGGAGTTGTTTGGTTACGGCGAGGCCTATGCCTGCGCTGGCGCCGGTGATGACGGCGGTTTTGCCGGTTAGGTTGAGGGTGGGTGGTAGGGGGGGGATTTTGGGTTGGGTGAAGTTGATCATGTTGGAATGGGTGAGGGGATTGGATTAAATGGGTAATGAAGGGATTTGGAAGATGGTAGAAAGGTGGAAAGTAGAATAAAGTTGTTGTTTATATCTGTAGTTGAGGATATTAGGGCTTACAAATGTCTCCGTCGTGACTCAGCATTCGGCCGAGCATGTTCCTAAAAGGGAATTGCCTCGCCCGAGCGGGAGTGATTTCTCATCGTTGCTAGATGTCTCTCGTTTTCCTCTGTTTCATGGTTTCTTTCCCTACAAATTGGAAATTCCCTCATGATGATAGTCTTTGCACTTCCAATCTTCATGGTTGGCTGGCCATGGCCGACTGATCCAGTTTGATGGATCTAGGAGACAATTTGCTGCGCGCAGTCCTTTTCCACGGTACCGCGTCCGAACCGTGGCATCTATGCCAAACTGATTGTGTGATGTTGTGATGGATTTTAGACAGTCTTATTCTTGGAAGGGTGATACCGGCGCCAGACTTAATGAAAAACAACAAGTTCGGATGGGGCCAGATGATGAAAGGCGGAGATTGTATGACTGAACAACGGTGAGGAGGGGCGATAGGCCGCAAGACGATGCAAGCTAGTGCATTATATCGGCCTTGTCCCTGCCGAATGACTTTGACGGCCGAGAGAGAGTATTGCGGGCCTCCAGGCTTGGTTTGTGAAGTATCACACGCAGTGCTGCAGAAACAGGGTTCATGTGCTGACCCAGCTGCAGTTCGCCCATATCACCTAAGTATCGGTCCATAGCGAGCGGTAGAGCGATAGAGGATAGCCTGTTGATAAATGAGTGTCTACACACCGCAACCCCATCATGCCCTGCAGACATCCCTCCGCTCCTCAGCCCTCTCATCCATCGCCGCCAATTCAGCCGGATATCCTCCCTCCATCGACGGTTTATACTTCCCCGATCCTGACCCCGACCCCGACCCCGCATAATAAGTATCCGCCGGCAACTCCACAGGGCCATAATCCTGCCTATACTGCGGCGGCGGAACACCCTGAGACGTCACCGACCCGTCCCTCGAATGCCCCGACGGCGAATTCGGCATCATCTGGTACGACGACCAGCGCCTTTCCCTCTCCCTTTCCCTCTCCCTCTCCCTCTCATCCACACACGTCCGATCCGCCGGATTAAACGTCCGCAACACCCCATCCTCAACGGTGACCTGCAACACACCCGCATCCACCAACTCGGCTTTCTTAATCAGCCGATCCACCAACACCTTACTCGCGGCGCGCAACTGACTCTTGACAAACGAAATCAGCGTCAAATTACATTCCACCTCGACATCCTCTCGCAGATACAACTCCCCCTCTTCACCGGCTTCCGCGCCCACAACCCGGTACGCATTGCGCAAGTCCACCCCCATCGGCGCATACGTATGCGTCGTCAATCCCCATGGCTCGTCATGAAAACATCCATTGAAACTGATGGTGCGGGGTACGTAGCGGACCCGCTCGGTGATTTCGTACCAGGTGGAGTAGTATTCGTCGGCGGGGGCGTTTCGGGGTGCTTTGATGGGGCGGTGCGAAATGACGAGGGGGTTGAGACAGATGATTTCGCTGTGGCTGTGGAGAATGGAGATGGCGAGTTCGCGGGAGACTTGGGGGGGAAGGGGGGTGAGGGTGTTGTAGATTTCTTTTTTACGAAGCATGGTGGGGTGTTTAGTTGGGGATTGTTGGTGGAGGGGGGGGCTGGCTAGTGGGTATTGGGAGATGGATAGAGGTAAGGGAGTGATGATGATGGGGTGAGAGTTGAGATGCTGGGAGAAGGAGAGGTGGCATGTCAGCAGGCCAGACACCTCGTATTCGGTGTCACCCAGAAGTTAGTTAATTTGGGAGATGGGATTAGTAAGCATGACGGAATGGTGCCAAGATTGGATTGTTCATGTTATACAACTTTTTCTCTTAATTATCATGGCAAAGGGGATAAGAGACGTTGGTTCTGAATGCAGTGGATGCACGATGATAGTTTGTTTAGGGTTGTCATGGGTGGCTGTACGGTCTCCACTTTCAATCAGCCCGGATGCATCGTATGTTTCACTTGTCCATTATCAAGATCACAAACAGCTTCGCTTTTTTTAAATTCAATCAATTGTATCCAAAATGACCCAATAGATCAAGTATGCATATACCCATCATTCTATTGGACCCCTTCCAGGCAGATGCATCCTACGTAGCAGTAACATCAACGAGACCTACACTCATCAATAACATCACTATCATCCTCCCCGCCAACTCCAACCAGTCTTTCCTTAACAATACCCTCACTCTCTTCGCCTGCAACACTCTGCGGCCCCACGTAATTCTCGGACGTCTGATGGATGGTGAGAAAGTAACGAGCATATAGCTCTATAATGCCCTCTGTATAATTTCACCCCTCGTAATATCAGCATAGAGATCTACGTGATATACCAACGCATCTCGCAGTTCAGAAAATATTCCCCTTCTGGAGATGCACCAGAGTGGGCCTGCAGGAGCAATATCCTCCCAACTACATCGTTTGATTCATACTACCTTCCGCGTATGACAAGAATCGTACTTTAGAAGCGTCAGCCTTATATTATCTCAACAATATAAACTTGGTAACAGGGGAGAATTCATACAGCTGAAGAAGGGTAGCGTTGTTGACAAGTGTATTCCGCTGGCTGCATTATTTATAGTTGGTTTGAGTATTGAAGTCTCATACTGAAGGAAAGATAGCTTCATACAACAGTTATAAATTCCAGAGACTGCTATGGAGCGGAGATAAAGCGCAGCAAAGCCATGCTGAGTGTTCAAAATGTGGCGAAGCAGCATCTTGGCGATTCACTATGCTTGGCGATTAGTCAACGCCCGGGCCAAAATTGAAACAAAACAAAAATAGATTTGCCCGCCCCGTGGGGAAGAAAGTAACTAGAATCGCTGTGCTGTGTGCATTGCACTCTGTCCCACATGATACAGTTTACCTTACCACAGAATTTATGAAATATCATGCGTAATAAAGGATACTAAACCGTTTGTAGCAATATTGTTTGTAGTGGATATATCTGCAGAGAAGATATTGTTTTCCAACTATTATCATGTTTCCTTATCTCAGAAGATACTGCCATACGAAAACCTTGATACTCTTTTCAATTGAATTGAGCAGGATGACATTGAATAAGTGACTTACAACTTAGGATACAGCGAAGGTAGATTATGCATAGGTTTGGTGCTTATCCTATTTTAGACTAGTTATCTTATGAAAGATACAATACGGCTGATAGATAAATGATTTTTATAGTATTCCTCTCGAAAATTGCAATAACTAAGGATTCCACAAAGGAAGCCCCAACCACATATCCAGTTCCGCCCCCGGGACCATGTCCAGGGGATCCGGCAGTCCCAGAGCCTCTGCTGGCTGGGCGACAAAGTCCTGTATCCGCGCCTCATCCAGCGCCGTTTCCGCAATTCCACACGAGACTCCGGCCTCTCTGCCTGACGTGGTTGATACTCCAATCGGTGGGTAGCTTGGCAACTGCATTTCTCCAGATGGTGGTCCGTAGGAGTCATTAATTTGGGACGGTGGAAAAGGCACATGAGGAGCTAGTAGAGTCGACGGCACCTGCGATGCGAAGCGCCCGGTGCGCAGGCAATGCTGTGCACGGATAAGATGCCGGGAGAGGTCGTCGGCAACGAGGCTACCGTTTGCCGCGGTGGAGCTCAGCATCTCGGTAGCGGTCTCGACGGAGGCCAGATCCTCCGCCGCTGTAGTTCCGCCCCCATTATCGGGGAGGAGGCCAGCGATGACTAGGATGAGCGCCGCGGTGAAGCTATATTGTGCAAAGGCGTACCCGTAGGTGGCAGAGGACCCATTGGTCCATTCGTCGGCGCAGAGGACGAGCGTGTGTCGGGCTGAATGGATGCATGCGTCCTTCAGGGCGGCGAGGGTGGGGGGAATGGTGGTTTGCGGATTGAGAGCGAGGTTATCGAGGATCTTGAGGAGGATGGGTCGGATGGCTAGGATCACGCACTATAGGGTTGGGATTGGTTAGAGGCCGCGGCGTGGGTGCAGGATGAACGGTTCTCGACGTACGTAGTTGAATTGGAGATGGATCAGAATGGTACCCTTGGAATTGGGTTGATTGATCTGCAATCGGAGAGGTTCGGGCAAGGATTGCATCCACTCTCGCAGTTCAATCAGGAGCCGCTGCTCTCGTTGGAGAAAGGTCTCGGTGAACTGCGTGCGACTATAGATTGTTCGCATAATGCGGGTGGAGATCTGGGCCAGTTTGATGAAAGCGATCTGGTACGAACTGGCAACGAAGTCTTCGGTATAGGTTGGAGTGTCAAGATCCATAGGCAGGCCAACATGGATGTCATCGTCGCTGACCTGCACCGGTAACCCCAATTTCAGTCCCCAGAACCGATCAAAGATGTAGATCGTCCACCAAAGGCGGAGACGATGCTCTCGTGCTGTTGGATCTGGACACTGACTATCGGGGACGTTGTGGTTCAGCCCCACCAATAGTGCGAACCGCAGAGCATTGCCAACCATGAGATAGGCGGAATGCCATCGGTTGAGAAACTGGCTGAACAGGGCCTCGGGAAGTCAGCCAAGCAGGTGAGATTCAGCAGATTGACCTTACCAATATCAGCAAGGCCTCAATGTGGACGATCGTAGGTCTCTCCGGCAGGACGGGAATCAGGCTCATGGCCCGCGCATAGTAGTCCATCCCTGGGACCACGTCCGGCTTGCTGCGATCATTGGGGGTTGAATACACTTCTCCTAAAGCGAAGAGAGCAAAGTACTTGCAAATTAGGACCGGATCGGTGACTGGTCGTTGCTCGTACAGGGTTTGCAGATGATTGAGCGAAGCTTGTCGCAACGCGAGATGGAAAAATGGATTGGCGTGATCCAGTGCCGTTTTAACCAGCAATCGAGCGCGGATTAAACTGGGCCATTGAATTCCAGCGTGTGCTATCTGGGTGAGGGTAGACTCGGCAATATATCGCGTTCGCGGGATATGCGAGACTGGGGCGCTGTCGCCGTGGAGGCACTGACACAGGCGCGTAGCAAAACCCGTACACGCTGCCTCGGACACAAAGACAGGTAGAGGGTCTCCGTCGTAGGGCTGGAACCATGCCTGGTCTTCCAGCAGCGGATTTCGGGTGTTTGAGTCGCTCTTGTCGGGGTGGGGGGGATTGGTACTACCCAATCGCCGATACCGGCGGAGCTCCTCGCTGTCTTTGATCAATTGTTCCAGATAACTGTTGGTCCGAGATCAGCATCGCATGGTTCCAAGTCGATATACCCTACCTTTCATCAACCCGAACTTTGCGGTCGCGGGCTACGTAACTGCAGGCATCTCCACATCTGGCCAACTGGCATCGCGAACAGGGTCTTTGGCCGGAACACTTGACTTTCTGGGCATGGCATCGCTGGCAACTAACCTCTGATTTGCCTAGATTGCCCGAAGAACGGGTGGATTGGTACTCACGCCACCGATCTCTTATTGCCTAGGGTATTTCTCCAGCGTGGACCTGCCTGGCTGCCTCTCTCCGGTGGAAAGTCTCCGGTCTGCATGGCATGACGAGTCACATCAAGGACTCAATCGGAGGAAAAGTTTTCAGTCGGCCAGATTCACCACCACCGCCGCGGGCTCACTCCCATTGGCTATGACTCAGCAAAGAGGAGCACTGCACTCCCTGATCAGGTTTAGGGCTCGGCCAACTCTAAGTTGGCCGAATGCGCCTAGCTTCTCTCGGGCATATAAATGCGTGCATCGCCCATGGGATTTCCATTGCTATCCTTCTAGCCCCTGACATCTTCGCATCAATATCAATGGATTCAAATACACCACATTCTTACACCCTTCGCCATCATCGCCCCGGCGACATGGGATGGATTATCCACCGCCATGGCACCCTCTACGCCCAGGAGTATGGGTGGACCGAGCGTTTCGAAGCACTGGTCGCCGGGGTCACCGTCGATTTCATCGAGCATTACGACCCCACCTGTGAACGTTGCTGGATTGCTGAACGGGACGGCGAGTTTCTGGGCTGTGTCATGTTGATCAAGGATCGGACGTGTGATGGTGCCGATGTGGCCAAACTTCGTCTTCTGCTGGTCGAGCCGAGCGCACGAGGGCTGGGACTGGGGCGGGCTTTGATCCGGCAATGTACCGATTTTGCGCGCGGGGCAGGCTATGCGCGTATTCGCCTGTGGACGAATGGTGTTTTGGAATCGGCACGACGGCTGTATGAGCGAGAGGGATATCGGCTTATATCCTCGGAAGCAGACGACAAATTGGGCTTCCAGTCGGTGGGAGAGTATTGGGAACTGGTGCTTGAATAGCTTCAGGGAGTTTGCTTGTACTATCTGTACCAATCTGATACAACCGGGTGAGTAATAGATTCGACAGTTTCATCTCCGTCATCATGTCTTTATACTGACTGTCAATGATGTTTCTATATAGTCGGTTTTGTCCATCCCGTACTTGAAAGATGCGATGCATCAGGTCATGATGATAATGATGATGATGACGATTGCCTTATACTGAAATACAGCCTCTGTGAAGCGCTTCCTGAGCAGGCCACGGCTCGGGGAGCACAGTTACATATACAGGTTTTCTTTTCCATGAACCCTTGTAACGATAACATGTACCTCAATATCTCTGTTTCTATTCCATCTCAGCCAATCAGAATCTTTAGGATACTTATCAGTGGTGTGTTGTGCTTTTTAAATTACGAACACTTCATTCGATTTATGTGTGTCTAATATTGTTTCTCATAAGTGATAGTATCACTCAATTTTCTTTCTTCGTGAATCATGTAGTCCTCCTTCGTCACATTCTATGCCCTCATTGACCTGAATGGAGCCTCTTTTTGAAGGACTATATCTTGATAGAATGTACTAACTATACCAAAAGAGTCATCTCCTTGCTAGTGGGATTATTCCAAGATAAATAGGTTCCAACACGCCCTCGTCGGACTGAATGTAACAGCGTAAAGTGAAAGTTCAATTTCATATTGTAGATAAGGGCTTGAAAGATAGCAGCTGACCCTAAAAGCTTGCTGTAGTAGTACCCGGATTCGAATGCGTGATCTCTAGTTCTCAATCGAAAGGTGTGGAATAGTGGAGGAAGGGAGCTTCATCCGGACTCATAATCTGATAGAATGTACCAATTAGATCAAAAGAGATATTTCTACGCTAGCGGAACTATTCTAGGGTGAATAGGTTCAAACATATGTTGCCTTAGATCCAAATGGACAGAGTTAACCGAGGCCATGTGAGCGATTAGAATAGCATATGACCCAGATGAAGGAACAGGTTCCTCAATATTGTTATGTCCTTCTCTCTCTTTCTCTTTATCCCTTGTTCTTTTTCTCTTCCTCTGCTCTATTTCTCTCCGTTATTTGGGGATTGTTTTGGGTGATCTCACTCCATTGGAAATCATGTCACGTATGTTCCTTGTGGGATACCCTGAGGGTGACGTCAACAGACAAGATAAGGCCATTCCCTAGACTGATTGACAAACAAGCTTTCAGGACCAGACTCTCTGGCATTGAAAAATCGCATGCTCTATCATATAGGCAAATTACGTAACATTGAGTCTGACTGATCGGTCGCAGAGTGACGGTCCTCCCACGTCATCCGAGCACAAGCAAGACCATATAAGGCCTTGTCTCAGTGACCCAATTTCTATCCCAGTCTATCAACACTGTGTAATAATTCAAGAAAAACAACCATCATGGCCCTTATTCTCCAAAGCGCAACCTTCCTTCACCAATACCTCGGCTCGCTTCTCCACTCCCACCCGAACAAGTCCGACACCGCGCTAAAGCTGGGAGTTTTATCATCAGCCCAGATCAATGCTGCTGCCAGTATGCCAATTTCTGCAATACATTTTGAACTCGCACTGAGACCACATCCCAGTCATCCATCCCGTCGAGACGCACCCAGACGTCATCTTATACAGCATTGCCTCGCGTGATGCTTCCACAGCAGCCAAAGCCGCCAAGCAATACAACTTTGCCAAATCCAGTGGCTCGTACCAGGAGCTGCTTGATGATCCAGAAGTCGATATCGTCTACATCTCCACGCCGAACGGCCTCCACTACGAGTGGGCATCCAAGGCGATTCAAGCCGGCAAGCACGTTCTGTGCGAGAAGCCGTTCACATCGAATGCATCCGAAGCTCGGGCGTTGATTGAACAGGCTGAGAAACAGGGAGTCATTATTGAGGAAGCAGTATGTCTTGTCTTGTTGGATGCATAGGGAGATCCCACTGATGGAAATATTCAGTTCCACTGGCAGTTCCACCCCGCTACCCATGCATTCCGCCAGATCCTCGAGTCCGGTCAACATGGGAAGATTCTCCGCACGGAGGCTCTCATGACGGCCAGCCCCGGGGTACCCAAAGGCGATATTCGATGGCAGTATGATCTGGCGGGTGAGTTACCAATATCAACGGTGGAAGGTGCATGTACTCGGAATATCACTAACTTCAGCCAGGTGGTTCCGCCATGGACATGACCTACGCACTGTCCTTCACGCGGTACGCCCTACGGGCGCAACGCCCTCAGACCATCCATTCTGTCACGGCCCGTCAATCGGGTGCCGATCCTCGCGTCGACGAAGCCATGTATGCGTACCTCACCTTTGCGGATCCCGGCGGCCACGAAGTGCACAGTCGAATCTACACCGACATGGCACGCAAATGGGCTGGTGGGGTCGTGCCGCGGCTCTGGGAGCTCCCATCCATCGAGGTGGAGACGGAGAAAGCTATCATATTCTTCTACAATGCCATGATGCCGCATCTGTATCACTACATTGCGATCACGGACAAGACGACTGGGAAGACCCGGTATCACCGGCAATATAATGGGGGTCCGCTGTGGGGAAATGTGATGACGAGTGGGGGCAAGGGGGGCAATTCGCATTGGAGTACATATCGCTGGCAACTCGAGGCGTTTGTCGATGCAGTGCGTGGAAAAGCTCCGGCGTATTGGGTCTCTGGTGATGAGAGTATCTGGCAGATGGAGTGCATTGACTCAATGTATCAGGCTGCTGGGTTGCCGGTGCGGGGGGGAGAGGCTGAAAAGCGATGATTTGTTGCTGTGAATTATAGGTTGCTTCAGCCTGATGTCATCATGTACAAACTTGACAACTCCACTTGTAGCGAGTCTTAATACTGTGGAACTAGCAATCTCTTCTGGCATCAATTTGGGCATAGAGGCTAATGATATGCTCGCTATATATTTTCAATCCGCAGGTAAATTGGTCCACACTTGATGACACTGATCTCTACTATGAGGTGTGATCATCTACTAACTCTGTACTCGTTATCCCATCTGGCGGAGAAAACCCATCCCGAAATTGGAACATTCTTACTGAGAAGACATGGCCTTGCTATCAATAACAATCTTTTCCGGTAAGCGACCCCTGTCAATCGCAACACCAGAGAGGGTCAAGGTGGGAACCGGACCAAAGCCCATGGGTCTGGATCGACATCTGAACGGGTTGGCAATAGAGTTGTTCCATGATCTTCAAGATATCCACGTGGTACAGGACATCTTTGGAACGTTAATGGATCTAACCCAACTGGTGAATCATGCCGTTCGATTGTGAGGGACCTGGATGCGATATGCTGACAGTTGGAGGATTTCCCACCACAAGAGTCCTGAAATTCGTCGGAACTATGCTGCAACGTTGTATGACGCAACCCGGGTGAGCAGCGCTACTCAGTTAATTTCCTCCCTCGACACTGAACACGCCGAGACAATGACGTACGTAGACCCTGATGTGTCCCTGATTGAAATTGCTGATTGGTCAGTTGTGATGGGTTAATTAATTGTGGGGCAGGGTCTTGCAGTAGAAGCCAATGAAACGGCTGCCTGCGTGGCCCTGCAGTTCTGCGACGATCGGCAGGGTAATGACGTCGCTAGGTTCCCGTTTGATATTTAACAATCGACAGCCTCATCATGGTATTCTGCATCCAAAACAATCATCTTGCGTTTGAAAGTGTAATAAAATGAGGGGGTCAAATTTTGCCTATCAGGCCCTGGTGCAGGCTGCTCTTCTGTCCATTGTCTCCGGCATCCCGGCTCCCACGGCCTTTGTCAATGATGTCGCCCCCCCTGAGCCTGTTATCACTCCATCCCCCGTCCAGCACCAGCCTTCTCGAGTGGCAGGTCGAAACATTTTGAGTGACGTGGATTCCGATATTCACAGCGTTCTGTCCGGACTTGGATCGGATCTCCCTTCGTGGGTTGCCTCGGGAGTGCCCAATTACTTCCAGGGCTTCCCCACGGGAGATGCCGTGGTGAGTTCCCTGGGCTTGAACAGCGCCGAGTTGGCAGCCTTGCCCACCAATGTCCTGAATATCGACCCCTATGCCAACTGGACCAGCTCCGGCTGGAACGTCCGCTTCCACGGCAACGTCTATAAACAGCCCAACACCTCCGTCTCCGATCTGAACAAGTTGGCCGATGTCTTCCTCGGGAACACAAGCATCTCCGACCTTTCGCAATCCGAGCAGGATCAAGCCCGAAACCTGACGGCCGAAATCCTGGTCGTCCAGCAGCCACATGTCGCGGTGAACACGATTCACCTAGAACCTGCCCCGAGTCAGGGCTCCAGCGGCCAGCCCGGCGGCGGCGGAGCCTCTAACACCACTGGTGGCACCCAAGACCTCACCCTGCCATACAATACCACCGTTGAAGGCGACTTTGACACCTTTGTGCCAATCGCACTCAATAATCTGACGGCAGGCAATGAAACCTCGGCCATCCAACGACTGAACACGTACGTGGAGGGCGCAACCATCGGAAACAGCACTGCATATCTGGTGCCTCCCACCGGTCTCACCGTTATTTCTGACATCGACGATATCCTCCGTGTCACGAAGATCTACGAGCCCGAACAAGGATTACTCAATTCATTTGCCCGTCCCTTTAGGCCATGGGAAAACATGCCCGACATCTACCGTAATTGGTCGATCAGCCTCCCCAACCTACACTTCCACTACCTAGTCAGTCCCTTTCCCCAACCCTCCCCCATTTGCAGCAACCTTACTAACGTCATATAATAGACCACAACCCCCGAACAAGTCACTCGAAACTACATGCAATTCATCTACGACACCTACCCGGGCGGATCGTTCGACACCCGACCCCTCAACTTCAGTGACGTCTCCGCCACGCTCTCCATCCGCAAATTCCTCCTCACCAAGATCTTCGAGACCTTCCCGCAGCGCAAATTCATCCTCATCGCCGACACCAGCAACAGCGACATCATGCGCGATTATCCCGAAATGGCCACCGACTTCCCTGGCCAAGTGCAGTGCATTTTCCTCCGGAACACCAGCGCCACGGACCCGGGCGACAAATTCCCCTACGACACCTCGGGGTTCAAAAACCTCAACCAGTCGAATTACATGTTCTTCTTGCATGCGGATGATCTGACGAATTTGGATATTGCCAATGGGCAGTGTTATAACACCTCTATCCCGCAGAATCTGACCTTTAGTTACCAGGGATTGCCGTTAGGGTTGGGGGATGAGCCGACGGCGGTTAATGCGTCGGCTAATCATACGGCTGAGTCGGGGGGGATGTCAATGAGAGGGGAGGGTGTGGCGAGTAGTTGGGCTGGTGTTGTTGCGTTGATGGTGGGGTGTTTTATGTTTTTGTAGGTTATGCTATTATACCATGATGGATGAGATTATGATTAATATGAACCTTTACACTTGTACATATATACCTTTAGTACAGTACAGTAAACATATCATACACTACCAATAACCCATCGGGACTACTATCAATCCCCAGTGAGCGTGAAACTACATCACGATTAGCCCAACCTAACCAATCAACATCAACCCCAAGCAACAATCACCTACCTACCTCATCCCCCCCCAGAAGAATAGAAAATCAATAAACCCCCGGAATCAACCGATACCCCACCCTATTCACAATCTCAACATACGCATCCCCATACTAAACCACACATCCAAGTCAGCAACCATCCACCATCATCACCACCACCACCCGCAAAAAAAGAAAGAAAGAAAACCTCACCCTTTTAACCAAATACTCCTCCAAAACCGGCACACCTCTAGCCTTAAAATCCCAAAAAAAGAACCCAAAGCACGCAATACCCCATCCCCATCCACCAGCCACAAGCGCATACGCGGCCCGCCAAACCGTATACCCCCCGTAATTGATATTGGTGGCGTATGCAAACAGCCCCCCAGCGTAGGGCTTACCTTTATTAGTGGGGTCTTGTTTGAATGCGCGTCGTTGGAATTCGGAGATGGTTTCTGTGAGGAGGCCGAGGGTGTAGAGGGTTAGGCTGAGGAGGATGGCGGGGGTGTAGAAGGAGGTGGGTGGGGGCTTGGGAGGTGAAGGACCAGACGGCGAAGATGGAGTTGAGGGTGTTGAGGAGGGTGTTGAAGAAGGCGATGAGGATGGCGGAGGAGATGGGGGTGGATTGTTCGGAGATGAAGAGCATGGTGGCTGATTGTTTGATGGTGGATCCGAGGGCCAGGAGGGTGATTAGGGTGTGGTAGGTGGGGAGGTGGGGGTTGGTGGCGGGAGTGAGGGCGGTGCCGCCGAGGGTGGTGATGAGCTTAGAGGCCCATCCTTGGTGGAGGAGGGTGGATTGCCACCAGACGTCGAGGACGCGGAGGATGATGAAGGTGGCTCGGCCTAGGGGGTCGGCGGATTTGGTCCGCGGGACGTTGTCGTGGAGGGGTTGGGACATTGTTGGTGTTGGATTCTGAAGTACGTTCGAAGGGGGGCGTTGTTGGTAGGGTATATGGCTGGGTGTGGTGCAGTGGTTGATATTTATTTATTTACTACTAGTTAAATGGATGATGGTGGTGATGTGGGTGGGGTTGCTTATTCACCTCGGGATATAAAATAAGGCCGATGGTGATCTCATGACTTGAATAGAAGGGAGTGGCAAGGTGGGATTTCAAATTGAATCCTAAACTCGGCTGGATGAAATAAATAAACATCAGGCCTGACCTCATAAATCCGATAACTCGCCGTGCAGAAGAACCAAGCTTAAATATCAACAACTGGGGAACAGCTGAACTGCAATCATTCTCCAGTCATCCCTCCTCATTAAACATCCCCATTCCTCACCCACTCAACATGTCCACGCCCACCCCCGTCATCCTCTGCGGCGCCATGCGCGAAGTCGCAGCCCTAATCCGAACCCTCCTGCTCCCCGAATACAACGGTCTGCTACCCTCCCTTTCCCCCCCAAACCTTATCCCACACGACTAACCAACTCTCAGTCGTTTACGCCGGCCACAACCTCTCCGCCGCAGAGCGTGAAGTCCCCCTTATCCTGGCGGGATCTCCGCCTTCTGCATCAACCCTGCACACCCAAGTTGGGTCGAATGACTTCACCGATCCCCCCCGTGCGGTCATCACCGGGGGCGGATGGAACGAGGAAAGATTCCAAGCTTTGTATCGGGCATGCGAAGAAGCTACGAATGGTGCTCTTCCTGTGCCGTTCTTCAGAACGGATAATGCGCTGACGGATCGGTTGGCTGCAACGGGAGAGGGCCCGGCGCATTCGTCGCCGGAGTATCCGGCTGCGGTGACTCAGAGGTTGAAGGATAAATTACGGGAGGCTGGAGTTGGGGCTGGGGAGGAGAAGGGGAATGCGGGCGGCGTGTTTTGGTTTTGAGAGGGATGAAGGGGTATGTATGTATGTAGATAGTGTATATGGGGGGGGTGGGCCATGATGAGCAGTATGGCTCTTTTACTGTTGTCAAGATCATTGAATCTCATTTTAATGAAGGACTAGCCGATTCACGTGTTATTCCGAACCCTATCTCAGAAGAAGACTATGCAGCCAGAACCTGCTGCTCATCCAGAGGCCACTCAACCACTGTAGTGGCATTGCCCGTCAAAGTAAAACTCAGTACCGCCGACCGCTCATTATTCAGCGCCAGCTCGTACTTGCCCGGATAGATGACTCGGTTACCTTTTGCATCCGTGCGAGCGACATTGTCCAACGACACCGGGATGGACATCTCTAGGGTAGCATGTGGTTCCAGCGGCCCGATACGGTCGAACCCAACGAGCCATTTGTTAGGGTAGGGACGCGGGCCCGCCGTTGTGTTTGCAAAGAGCATGGCAGAGTAATCAGACACTACTTCCCCGGTATTGGTGATGTCGACGGTGACGTTCAAGAAGGGGAGCTGCTCGACTACATTATACCCCGCGTGCGATCTGGATAGGAGCTCAACAATGTCGAAGGAGGTTTGGTTGCGGCGACTGGGCGAGAGAGATGTTTCGAACGTTGTATAGAACAGGCCGTGTCCGAATTCGTACACCGGCTCACCGGTGTACCACATGTAGGTTTGCCCGGGGTTGTCTCCGTGAGGGCGCAAGTTCATGTCGATGGCTGGGAATTGCAGCGCGTACTCGGCGGGGTATTGAGTGGCGGTTAGTCGACCAGCAGGGGCGCGGGTGCCCGTGATGATATCTAGCAAGGCCTGTCCGCCGGATTGACCGGGATATCCGCCCCAGAGAATGGCACTGATGTTCTCGCTAGCTTTTAAAGACGAAGAGTCGACTTGGCCGCCGCCCATTTGGAGAACAATTAGCGGCTTGCCGAACCCCCCTAGTCGATGGATCAACTCGAGTTGATTACCAGGCCAGGTGATGTTGTCTCGATCCAGTTCTTCGGCCTCCAGGGTGTTGTCAATGCCGCCCGCGAAGATGATGATATCGGACTGTTCGGCGGCAGAAAACGCAGTAGCGAAGTCGTCAGTGGAGTTGGAAGAGATGTTGGTCCCAAAGGCGTAGTTGACGTGGAAATCCGATGCCTGCAACGCATCGAGCGGGCTGATGAGATAGGGCGCCACGCCGTGATAGTTCCCCTGCATTTGCGTGGTCGCATTAGCCCACGGCCCGATCAGGGCAATGCGCTCCACGTGTTGCGACAGCGGCAGGACGCCATCATTCTTGAGTAGAACAATGCCCTCCACTGCCGCTTCGTACGCAATATTCCAGGCGTCGGTGCTGATAACGTCTGACCAATCCAAGTCGCGGTACGGAGCATCCGGCCCATCGAAATAACCAGCGCTCACGAGATTCGAGTAAAACCGGGTCACTGCACGCTCGATTTCGCTGGGAGAGATCTCGCCCTGGTTCAGTGCCTCCATGAGGGTGGTTTGATATGAGATTCCGCAGTCGATATCCGTGCCGGCGCGCAAGGCGTCTGCTGATGCACTCGACAGATTGGCCGCATATCCATGAGGGTTGAAGACATTGTAAACCGCATCGCAATCAGAAGGCATGAACCATCCTCGATGAAGTCCCAGGAATCGCGGACGAGAGTTTGTAGAAGGAAAGAGTTGACCGCGCTTGGGACACCGTTGACTGCATTGTACGATGGCATCACGCTGCGGACTTTTGCATCCCGTACGGCCGTGACAAACTGAGGGGTGAAATATTCGGACAGATCTTGTTGGGTAATGTTCATATCGTTCCCGAAGCGGGAATGCTGATGCCAATTCTCAATGTCGTAGCCGGCATAGTGCTTCGCAGTAGCAATGATTTTGGGGTGTTTCGGATCTCCCTGTAACCCGGTGATGTATTCGTATGCATATGTCGCGCACAGGCAGTTGGCATCCTCGCCAGGCGTCTCCTGTCCACGGCCCCAGACAGGGTGTCTGAAAGCATTGATGTTCGGCGCCCAAGCATTCAGACCATATCGGCCAGCGTTGTTGAACGCGCGGCCTTGGGTGGCAATGATCTGGCCAATCTGATTGATCAGAGTTCGGTTGAGGGCGGCCATGGTCAGAATGGGGGATGGGAATGAGGACGACCAGCTGTATGTCCCCGATTCCGTGAAATTGGCGAGATACAGGCCATGAAGTGCTTCGTTCCAGATTTGATATGGCGGAAGGCCCAAGCGAGGGATTGCCGGGATTCGATTCCCGGTGCTATTGATGAGTTCATCGATGGTGAAGAGCGAAATGAGCGCCGCGGCTCGATCATGGGGGCTGGCCGACGTATTGCAGACCAGGTTTCCGCTCAATGGGCCCGTGGAACAGTCTGGGAAACTGAAATCGACCAAATCGGTGCTCAGGGGGGACAGGTCCGGATGCGCGATGATATTGTAGTCGACATACGTGGTGTTGACCTGAGCCAGTATGGTGGACGGCAGAGCCGCTAGAGCGACTAGCAACAAAGTAGCAACCATCGTCCAGATGTCTGATACCCTGCCTCTCAATGGTCATGTCTTCAGTCCTCGGCCATCTCATTTATACCCCAACTTTGACCAGTCTAGAGATACACTTCACCATGGCGAACGAAACCGGTAACCCCGCAGTCGATCACCCGCTCAATTTAGCCTGAAGTCTGGAGAATAGAGGACTCAGAGTGATCAGAACGTCATCACTCCCGTGATTCATCCGACCCATAGTCACTAAAAAAGGCTTGGAGTTTCTGCCATTTCTCTTCATACGTCAGAGTGGAGGGGAGAACCCAGCCTGGATGGCTAATCTCTGGCCAAGCAGATCCCAAGTCCGAAACCGGAAGGTCTTACTGGCAAGATAACGTAAAGATCAATAGCAGGCACATTCGTGTCGCAGAGCGTGCCGGGGCATTATCAAGGTCTCCAAATGCTATGGCAGACTGCGCTATGACCCTAAACTTCAGGGTATGGAACGCTACCTTTCTTCTCCATCTTCGGACACTTGTCGGGAATTATCAGAAAATTAATGTCCAGCATTGAAAGGAAGAGCAGGGGTGGGCCGAGGCCAGAGACAACCAATCGTTGATTCCAAGGTATACGATGTAAGCAGCCGCCCTCGGGCTTAAAATCAGGCCCGAAGATTGAGTGCTGAGTAAGAGGGATGCCTACGACGCCCCCATTTATTATTTACCCGTGCGAGTTTCTGTGGGTGCGCCAAGGATTTTGAATGCAACAGGATAAACTCTACAAGAAAAGATGGATGATACTCGGCATCTTCAACCGAATTGTAGCCTCCATCCCAACCGACTCAAGAGCGTTCTTCATACCAGCAATCTACCAGACCCCTAGCCAATTGTTAAAAATAGTAGATCACGTCTTCCGCCATATAGACAACGACGCCCATTGACATCGCATCGCCCATCATCGTCCACAGCCGAAACAACTGAGCGATGGAGCAGTCTATCCATCCTCTGTAGGCTTCACTCCCCACATCCAGATCCGGGAATGCCTGCTCTTTAAGCCAGTCAGTTTGGTCATCCGAGGTTTCTTTGTCACTCGGAGCATTTTCAGAAGCATTTCTTTGTTACTGCCATGACCAATCCAAGAATTTTAGAAAGTTACAATAAGAACACAGATAGAGATGAGGATTTTGGGATGACTTCCTCTCGCCCATATAACAGAAGCCATTCGGTGGGGACGATGACCACGGGATGGCCAAATTCAGGAGTACAGGCACTATGGCCAGCCTATGACAGGTGCCAGAGGTATCTGGTATGTACATAAGCATGACTAAGCCAACCTTATGAGAAGGGATGGTTAATCTAACGGGATTACTATCACTTGGCACATACCCATAATTCTCACCTTCAGCCCTATAGTGAGGCTTTATCTGGTGTCTTTTCTATTCTTAGTGAAATTGCTGACTGCATTTATTGCGCGTTATAGGGAGATTAGATTGAATGGTGGGCGGGTAAAAACATTTAAATAGGTTCTATTGAGTCTGTTAGCAGTCTGTAAACTATAAAATTTATCTACTCTCTTCTTTCATTTGAAACATATGAGATTGATGGGCTCTGGGCAGTATTATGGTGCATGGGAAGTTATTGCTGAGGTAAATATTTCCTAGTTCATCACAAAAGGACACTGGGGCTGGGCCTGCGCCTTCTTAGGCTCTGAGGGTGAGGGGTAATTTCAGTACAGATGACGTTGGCAGGATTGATGAGTTTGTTGCTCCCTGGAATCACATTGTACTATTTTTTACCGCCGGCCCATCACACCGCATGCTGGCTGCCTAGTCACATCCGCCGCAGCCAATGACAGGAGTTAGGGAATGGCAATGCAGCGACTCAGGAACGGGTTTATGTTGCCCGGACCATTTACCTATCAGAAGGAAGGTTGATCTCAGATGCTATGTGTGAGCTAGTCGGCACTCTATCCTCCGCGCATAAAGAAAATTATTTAGCGGGGCTAAAGGAAGTGAACGGAGGGGGTAGAATAGTGATAGCCATCATCTTATTACTCCCACCGCCCGATCATTCAAACGCAGCAGATTATCTGTGAGCTTATATTTGCACGTATATGCTGCGGATTATTTTGTAGTTTTCTCTGCATCCATTTAAATCGGGACGGGGTAGATCAGGTCGAGCTTCTGCAGAGATCGAGCTGCGGCAAAATCGCCACGCGCCGAGGGAATTGACAGCACCTCGTGCAGAACAATCCTGCAGGGTTGGGTCCCAATTCTGGGTGACGCATTCCCTTCAGGATAGGGCCTTACTTACGCAAATGGTGAGAGCAAGGCTGAGGAAGGGGCAATCCCATCATCCCTCATCACGAACATAACCAATGAAGGGCAAGGATCATGCGCCGGGAGCACGTGACCCCCCGGCCGCCAATGAACATATCGTTTCCGGTGCCTCATTCCCTGCCTGCGTTCATGAAATCACGCGCAACGCCGGTGGCTCAGCTGGTGAGCAGCGCCATCTGTTGGGCAACAACAACTCCCTCCCCCCCCCCCCGGATAAAAATGCGCATATTTCTGGACTGCCACGTCTGACGAGGCTTGGTCTCATCAGTCTACCATGGTGCTTATATTCGAATTTGATCTGCATCCATCATGAAACAATCTGAATGGGAAGCCTCATTCTAGCTCCGGAGGTAGACTCTCATCATGGCCGAAATCCTCGCGGCCATTGTTGCGTCCGCGGAACTGACTCACCGGTCTCTCAGATGTTTGCAATCTTTAGTCTCCATCAAACACGACATCGAAAGAAGCCTTTATGAGGCTGAAAGGGTCGGAAGATTCTTGACCCAGTTGATTGAGATTCTGAACGACCCACACTCGCGCTACATGCCACAGCTGCTGCCGTGTGCACTTTGGATTGCACAGGACTGCTCCCAGACCTGTACTAAACTCAGTGATGTGGCCAGGGAGATGGCCGCGAAGAAGCGTAAGCGCTTAACGATGCTCATGAAACTACATCGCATTCGGACGGAACTGGAACATCAAAAGTCCATTTTCCAGTTCACCATCACGATCCTACTCCACATGGGAAATCAACCGGGGTGAGTATCTGGCTAACCCGCCTCAACGAACAATAATGAAAATTGACTCATTTAGAAACTACCACGACATACATCGTGATGCCGCTGTAGAGCTGGACGCTACCAATGTTGAGACCCTTATCCACCAGGCGGAGAGACATGGGTCTGTTCGTCGAGAGACAGAAGCAGCAGAAGCTGATGATCAGCCGATGGGAAACTCCATTTCCAGCTCTTCCTCCGGATCGGCATTGGGAACTGACCCGGACGACTCAACCTCCGATATCGACACCAGTCTCATTCTACACCCTACAAGCAACAGAACAAGCCCCGATTTCCCCTCCCGGAATGACTCACTCTTGCGCAACCAGGGCCAGCAACCCATGGCTGGATCATCGTCGGGCCCTACTCGTTCTCAGTGGATGCAAGCGCTCGTAGCGTTCTTGACCGCTATCTGGAGAGAGAACGCCATAGTGAACCTGGTCCATGGCCCTGCCTATTCCGGGGACAACCGCCTGTGGCTTGGGAACCAGACCCAGCCTCAGCCCCAGCCGCCACGGGTCGGAGGGAATCCTTTCCCGGAAGGTCCTCTGGACCGCCAAACTATGCACCTGATGGCCTCAGTCAACCACAGTATTATGCACTTATGCAATGTCCAGCCAGGCAGTGAAGCCTATGGAGCAACCACCGGGCCACGGCAGTCGCCCATTCTGCGCGGCCCTGTCCCTGAGCGAACGCACGCTTCTGCTAGGGTTCATGATGATTCCGACACATTTGCGGTTCCCCTTCCCGGTTCCGTTCCGAGAAACGGGTTTCCCCAACCCTCACCGTCGCAATTACCACCATTTGGTCGGAGCCACGACCACGGCAACAGCTATGCTCACGACAGCCCTGACGCCACTCCGAGGGGAATTCGCTGGGAGACGCGGCAAAAAAGGCACAACCAAACGGAATATAAATCCTACGTGGATGACAGGATGATATTACGGAAAGAATATCCCTGGGACGATATCGTGCTGAGAGAAGTGTGGACCAGCCTTCGACGCCAAGCGGTGAACCGAGATGCCCTGCGCCGGTACGGGTTCGAGTATCAGGAAGCTGGGAGATATATGCATGTGTTTGCGAAGCTTACCTGGGTGAGTAGATCTTTGGATACTCATGATTGCGCTTACTGATTGGTGTGCAGAACCAAGTACGAAGAATCTCCTACACTGCAGGACAGTGATATCATGGCGCACCATTACCTCCAGATGTGTTGATTGTAAGCGCCATTTTACGGCTCACACGATTTTGCAAATGCTTGGTTTTCTATAAAATTACTTCTCAGTGCTGGCAACTTGAAAAGTTACTTAGATAGACAGAGAACTTGCTTATAACATAGAGATATGGTCAACATGGATTCTTTCAATTGTCCGACATGTCCCATAACCCGCGCAGGACTCGTCACGAATGCCTTCTCTTGCAGGCGGGAAACTATCCTTCCATCAATCTGAATCTGCGGTAATAGCTCTTATCGACCATACCCAGTCGACTTGAGAAGTCACTCCACTGATCAAAGATGATGACACAATATAATCAACAATGCCCCCTCAGCAGTTCACGAAGCAGGAAAAAAAGCATTGCTGTCCATTATGTGCCAGTTGGCCAGCCTGTGGCGCTTGCTGCTAATTATAAAAGCGGGGGTGGCTGTGAAGAGAGAACCCCTGCTAGAAATGCTGCCTGGCCAATTATACCGGCGTGCGGCATGCGGCGCTAAACCCAAGGCACCCTTTCAGCTAGGCACACCAGGAGATATGGCACAGCGCTCGAAGACGGTGGTTTAAAGAAAGACAAGGCTGTCAGCCTTGTAAATCATGTTCCCTGGTCCATCTTCCTCTTACCCGACTCTTCCATTTTTCTTACTTCAAATGATCCTGCTATGATAGATGAAGATTATTGCGAGCATACAGCTTACGTTTTGTGTTTACATCTTACCATATGTGTATGGACAAATTCACCTTAGGAGAATCGAACTATAAAGACATACGCATATACATGACAAAATTCCAACCCGATCCAATCTCCCAGCATCAACACATCCCTATCAACATACACTTCATACCTCACAACAACATAACACATCACCTCCCTATCTACCAAATCTTCCTCAACAAATCCTTCAAAAACCCATCCTCCTTCGCCGCCGCCTTAGGAAATATCTTCCCCGATCCTCTCGTATAGACTCTCAGCGCACCCACATTCGAGAATTGATGAACCAACGCGCCTGCCCGCCGCGAATCAATCAAATCCACCAAGTTAACATGCACCTTGGCCAGAGCCTACCAAGCGATCTATTAGAGAGAAGTGTGAATAAGTGCAAAAAAAAAACCAATCAACTCACCTTCCGACATTGAGTGATCGATGCAATCGGACCATCCAGTTTCAACTCATTGCACAATGCCTGCCAGTTCTCGAGCTTGCTTTGTGCACCAAAGTGTTGGCGGAACTCGGATCCGGTGAATTCGGCCCACTCACGACGGTATTTCTTCGACCCGGGCTTCCATTGCATGTGATGGGCTAAGCGGGTGAATTCGTCCCTGGCGAGGGCTGACGGGTTGGGTTGGAAGCCGGGGAAGCGGGAGAAATCGTAGCTGGAATTCATGGTGGAGGGATGATTTATGTCTGTCTAAAGTTTAGGGGGTCTGTAGGCGGAGTGGAGGTTAGGGTTGATAGGTGTCTTGGAAGCGAGAAGTTTATGCCCCGGACAATCAGCTGGAGAAAGATGAATAAGAGTGGAAAGTGGTGAGAGGGTATGAATTGGTAGAGATGGGCTGGTCAAAGATGGGAGACGGTTTCTTATAGCTATGAGCATGTACATCCTTGTCTAGCTTAAGAGCAAAGAGCCTTGCGTGTTACCAGTTGCTGTTGGATGAGGAGGGAGACTAATGCTGCAATGTAGCACAGCCTGCCGATGTGCCTACTTCAGCGCGACTAAGAATTGGTAGGGATTTTGAAACCAATCATCACAGCAACAGGTTGGACAGTAGACTGTGCCGCACGGCTCTGTTGGCTGCTGCTTGTGATGCACATGGCTCGCAAGTGGCGTGGTCTGCCCCGCACTGCTGCGGCGCCTAACTATCAACCCCAAGGCTGAACCGATAACCGCTCAGGTTATAAGTGGTTGGAGCTGAGCTACAGCGTCTGAACCTAATTGGGTGAGTTGGTGATATGAGTCAATTAAACCAGTGTGCCTCTTAACTCCGCTCATCCGGGGAATACATTATGCTCATCCTAGCCCTAACTCACTGCCTGTGGCGTGTGTAAAGTGGCTTTGACCTATAAGCTCACTTGAACAGCGCCCAGCCACATCTAAGCCACACGCCGGGGGGTTAAGTAGCTGTGCGGATAACCAACAGTTGGTGTCTTTGGTTGTACGTCTTTTCATCATTTCTGATCCAATCTGGTAGGATGTAATCGATGGAACACAGACAGCAAGCCTTATCGCTAATTCCAGGACACCCCAAACAATACAATATACACCTCAATCCACCGCACCAAGTCAGCTCTCTCGGATCTTCTGCGAGTCTTCAGATGCTCTTGTGTGAATTAATCCCTAGTGTGGCATTTAGTCACAAAGAAACTTGGTATACTTTTCTACCAGTACTACATGACTTATTCTTCTGATTCTTGCTCTATAGACTTACGCCCCGCGAATCGATTATAAGGAGGTATTATGCATAGGGTGATCATAGAGTGTGTATTCGATAGGAAGTTAATACCCAAACCGGTGTAGACGCCGTTCTGATTCTAGGAAGAAATAATATTTATCATCATATGAGTTATAGTGTGATTTCAGTGATTTCTTGAATATAGCCCACGCGTTCAATAGTATGAGTTATGACTCTGCCTAGTAGTTGCCACTTCTTTCCTTGTCCAAAGGTCCAATCGCGTTTCCAACAGTTTCACTGATCCGTAAAAAGGGATTTGCCTGCAATTTCTACCTGTGCCCACACGCTAGGATATTCATATTCAATCTAGAATCTAGACACCCGACACCATCGCAGTACTTTACCAACTCACCCCAGCTCATTCACGTCCAAAAATGTCTCATTCCATATCCTAGTTGGACCAGCACAGTGCGTCCATCCAAACTGCAAACTTGACGTACAATTTAGCGGGTCTAGGGACGGATTCACAGCCAAGAACACCTCAAAGGGAATAGCCCATTGCATACAGATTGACACACACGTCTCATCTCCTGCAACTTCATGCCACCGACCGCAGTTGGGTGTCGTGCCGTCGGCAACAGTTCCATTGGCAGGCGGCTGGGTTGGCTGGATGGTATATCCATCTGGATATTCCGGCCTGGTACCCTGTATTCTGTCAGGAGTAAAAGAACTAGTGTGTAAGCCGCCTTGAAGGCTAAGGCAGAGCGTATTGCCGTAGATTTTGCTCCCAGTCTGGAGGTTGTGGCATGAATGTGAGATCCACCGGTTGTATGCGCGAAGAGTCCCAGTATCCAGGGAAGCAGTCCTCTCGATCTTTGTGCAGGTGTCATCGAGCTGCAGAAGATAGGTGTCCCTGCAGACAAGAGGCAAACACAACAGTAAGAGCACATCTCAGATTTCGTCATATCACGAATACTGTCGGGACCTATCCACCTTGTAGTCGTTCCACTAGCTAAGGGATATCTCTTTTGGTCTAGCTGGCAGACACTGACAAATACTATCCACCAATGTAAAGTCATCAATAATATCTAGTGAATAGATTAGCTTCATGCGAGGGGATCGGGTAACCGGACTTACCATTGCAGTATTTGCTCGTCTCCGGATCTTCGCGCAGATCTCATTGTATGCTGCCTACAGACATCCACCCAGCATTCGGGGAACTGCACCACCAATCCGATAGCCCTCACAAGCCTGACTCGCAGAATTGAACCACCGGCAGAGACTGTTGCCACATCCAGTATCGCACAAAGTCTCTGTAAGAGTATCATTATCCAAGGAACCGTGGTAGCTTGGCTCCATGAACATGAGCTTGTAAGAGTCGCATTCAATGCGCTCTGTGAACGCAGTGACACAACTTTGTTGGGGGAACTTACCCCTCTAAGGCAGCTGTTGTATAAAGATAGAATCTGGAGAAGTCCCTCTGGCCAACAGTCTGTTTCGCGCCGTTTAACCATGCCAAGACGAAGACCAGGAGCCTGTTCATTTTGTCTCTGGTGTACGTTGGAATCGAAGTAGCGGGCAAAATCCCCTCGGAAAGTGCTTTCGTACAAAGATTATAAATCCCCATATCATGTTGGGACAAGACGCCAAGTGCTCGGCGAACTGCATGGCTCATCGTGCTCTTTCCTATTGCAGACTTACTTCGCAGAGATGCTTTGGTGAAGGGACCCCTGTTGATCACGATAAATGTTATCATTCGTCCTGGACCTGCGTATATAATATAACTCACAAACCAGAAGATGTTGACTGATTACAACATATATTAGCAAGAACCGTTGGAATAGAAATATCCCAGCAAGTCTCAACTTATGATCATAATGAATGGTGAGTGTACAGGCACTTGGCCTTAAAGAAAGATCGACACGAGTAGAGCAAGTGAAACTATGAGGTAATAATTATCTGAATCATAACAGGAAATTAGCCACATCATCATATCTTCCTATCACCGCAAGCGTAGCATCGATAGTCCTTTAGTGACTATAACGAGACAAATATGACATAGCGACGATTTCTTCTGAATACTTGCGCGGAAGAAACATGTCAACATAATCCATCCAGCCAGGAACATCATTGGAGTGCCGGTATGTTCTCTCATACTCCCAGTATTCAGGATACCAACCGGAGTGCTCCCAATCCAGAATACCCGTGACACGGCCATCTTTCACCAAGATATTTCTCAGGGCCAGATCACTATGCGTGAACACAATCTCATGGTTGTCTTTCAAACTGTGGGTTGCATGGTATCGGAACGTGTCCGGTACCTTGGAGATAATCTTCGACGATAAAAAATCATTGAATTGGGATTCTTGGTCGAAAGGTCCGCCTTCGTGGAATACATGCTGTCCAATAACTGCCAGACCACGGCCTGCAGCTCCAATATAGTCGCCCTTCAACGTGCGTAGTTGATTAACATAGTTTTGGAGGTCGTCAGCCACGGATCTTTTCTGGGTTTCACTCATCGTTGTCCAAACTTCATTCAAAGGTTTGCCGGGCATGTAGTCCATATAGATTTTCATGATCTTTCCATCGTTGTCTCTTTCAACGCTATGGATGCACGGAATGGGGATAGTAGTATGCTCGGCAATCAATTTCATATTGCTCACTTCATGGTCATAAAGGGTGGTCCCAGATTTGATCACCTGGTTATTCCAAACTTCAACCCTGCGCGAGCCGAGGGAATGGAGGATCAGCGGCTCTAAACCTAATTAAAATCGCTGTGGTTGTTTCTTAGAAGACTTACGATCTTTAGGGGCTGGTTTTGCCGGATTTCTGAGCCAGAAAAACGACATGATGGGTGGGTTAGAAAACGATCAACGTGAAGTCGGTGAAGAGCAACCAGGGATGGGCCAGACCCAGTCCGAATGCTAATCATGTGACTATGCCACCTGATACTATCGCATCAAAGCGGAGGAATTATTGTTCGGCCGCTGTTTCTTGCGAACCTAGTTAGATAGATCATATTGGAGGAGAATGCGTACAATGATTACTACGACTACGACGACTATTGCTTACCCCAGTTACGACCTTCCCATAATCACCTCCTCACAACCACTCATTATCCCACAAACCCTAAATCAGGCATAAGCCCAACAATGAGACTCATCCCACGCAAAATAACATCCATTCTCCCCCCACCAGTTATCCTCCCGTCCTGAATGAAACAGAACGGATCATTCCATCTTACATCTTACACAGTACAGACAAACAGCGATCGTCCTCTTCAGCCCTGCATACTCCCCCCAAAATCCAAACTCACGCTACACACTCGTTACCGTCGACCTGATAGGAAACGGCTGATTGACCTGGTATCGGATGCGACCACTGTGTTTTGATCACGCATCTAGTCACATAGCCATTATTTACCCATTCTGCAATCCGACAATACTATCCACCGCCTAGTGGTTAAATAGATCAGAGATTAATCCATACTGAACTGACTGCGTCCGATTTGTAAATAAGCCTTGGGGCTATATATACATCTAACGATCGTTCTTATAGGAGAATAATCTTGTATAGTATGACTTAGTTTGGAGTAGTTAGGTCAACATTACTGGGTGAATATTCATGCCGTCTTGTTGTGTTGATATATATATATAAGGACTGACTGTTGCCTAGGTGTGGTTTGGTCTAGATTACATGAAGTTGTGACTACTAACATGCACTTGACCCAGAGTAGGGCTCCCCACCCTCAGCCAGACACCATCATGTTTGAATAGTAGCAAGTTAGTGTTCCACAATGAATGGAATGGCATGGAGAACTACTTTACAATTCAAGATGGAGAGAAATGCAAGAGTTACGAAGATTGAAACATATTGAATGACTATGATGTCCCGACGGATAAATTACGATCATATCCGTGGCATGCGGATAAAATCGTACTCAAAGATCGTCGGAGGCGAAGCCTTCTTCTCGTCTCGTACAATCTGTACCTAGTACAGCTGCATCCAGCTCAAGATCAACCGAGGGGAACGGGAGATCGAGCGAGGCAAGAGACATGCACTACGACTATTGATATGATACACTCACCACGGTACCGGATTTGACCCATCGGGTATTGCATGTAAATTTACATATTCATGAAGAATAACTATGGGGTATCTGAAACCCACATACAGCATTAGTCCTGTTAAGCGCCAAGTCCATTTAAATCAATACGCCACCCTGGTCCGCATATCCTGTAATTCGTTAGTCATGACAACTTCCAGAGAGGCAGGGAACGTACCGAAATCTTGCGCTCGATCTCCCGGACTGAACGGTCCAGTTCCGCTGCGATCATCATCTTCGTATCATTAGGCAATAAAAAGTACATCTCGCACAGGTCTCCGTCAATGACACCCTTGACCGGCGCATAGTAGCTCCGATAGATCAGGTGATCCCGTCCAGCGAGAGGAGGGTGCTGTGCAGCCAACTGCATCTCCAGGTTCTGGAAGAAGTCCACGTCCTCTCGGCTAATGAACGGCACCAGCATACCAATCGTACCCTGGAAACCAGTCCAGACGAGAATGTCCCGACCACCGGCAACGAGTTGGGTCTTGTGCAAGCTGGTTGGAATGTCCTGGGTATACACATGGATCATCAACTCCAGGCGGTTGGGGGTTCCTTGAAGATAGCCGCGTTCATGAATCAGATGGGCACCTGACCCATCCTCATCCGCCTCTTCAGACGTCTTTTTAGGGCAACGCAGCAGCCAGAGGTTACCGAACTTGTCGCCACCGGCAGTTGTATCATAATCGACCATGGTGGTGGAGGTCGTCCAACGAGACACGGAGTCATCGACAAAAGGAATCAAGACATTCTCTTGGTACTTGTACACGACATAGGTAACACTTTCCCGGACATCACTAACGACAATTCGGGAACCCTGGGTCTGGAGTCCAACGATGGTCTTGGGCACTACAGGCGCCTGGCACTTACGGAGAAGCTGCTTCATACCGAGGTCATAGATGCGAAGCAACGACCCGATGCCGACCACCAGGCGGCCTTGGAATCCTAACAGAGCAAGGGGAGGCTCGTCAACCTTGGTTTTGTGAATAAACTCAAGTTCTCGTCCATCCTCTTGGAAACGATAGATGTGGATGTAACCACCAGCGGATGAGGGCGGGTTCACGGTCAAGTCTTTTGCTGTTCCGACGACCAAGAACGTCTCATCATCTTGGCTAGTGAACGGGACGGCCGCGATGCTAACCGCCGCTTCGTTCTCCTCTAGTTCAATGGTGTGAATGACAGCCTTCGCATCCAAGGGATCGACCACTTGAATGCAAGAAGCCCAATGACCGGTGCCTCTGGGGTATCCAAAGTCCTCAGGCGGGAGGATGGTCTCATCACCGCCGCGGGACTTGGAGTCCTCTAGAAGTTTTGCTCTAGTGGACGGAGACAAAACATTGTTGTCAGACTCAATAACGTAGAAGTAAGGCTGCTCAGGGTGCTTCAGGAAGCGACGCGGAGTGTACGCCAGAGGGATCGACTGTTGCAACATGTTGTTGTCAAGCTTCTCAATAGAGAAGATCCTGGCAATGCTGATTAGCTGACATTCGCTTAGGAAATCCAACAGCAAAGTATATTGGGTAGATTGATCTCAGTAGGAACAATTGGAAAAATAATAATAAAAGTTTTTCCACATGGATATTCGGATCCCAGTTCTCATCATACGATCAAAATGCAGGGGAGGGGTAATGAAGAGGAAGTACATACCGTAAGTTCTGACCCTGAATACCGACCATGCCCTCTACGCACTGCTCACTTGAGAAGTTCCAGCCCCATTCAAGGCCGACGTAGTCAAGTGGGGTGAGCATAAAGCCCTTGGTCTGGACGTCGGAGTATCCCAACCAAGGACGCGAGCTCAGAGCAAGCACAGCTGTCTGTCCCTTGACCGAGACTTGAAAGAGCTTCACAGGCTTCGATCCCAGAAAGCGTGTGCGGGTGTCCGACAGCTCACCTGTGACTTCATCCAACACTGTTCGGAGGTAAACACCTGAGTATAAACCAATGTGAAGATACAGGGTAGTCCCTCCGGAACTGGAATCGGCCATTGACATGATGTTAAGGGCTGAGGGAGCAGCGGTCAGAGCCTGAACGGACTTGTTCTCGAGCGTCGAGTCCGGATCCAAGCTAAGAATGCGAACCGTCGAGTCATCACACCCGACAGCGAGGAATGAACTCCGAACACGACCCTCAGGAACTTCTCCCAGACTAAGGCAGGTTACTGTGCCGGACATCTGACGCCGCTCATCATACTCGGCCAGAGAACCATCAGAATCCATCTCGAAATACACGATTTCACCGGAACTGAGAGCCACAGCAACCTGGCGCTCGTTCGTTGCGGCAGCCACGATCGACCGATGCTGTGGGGCAGGCCACTCATTCACTCGTCGATCCGCCAGGATGTGACGGATACCACGGGGGTGAATTTGGATCAGAGAGTCCTCGCCTAGCTGCTGAACGGCTAGCGTTGGCGCAGTAGAAAGGAAGCCGGTGTCAGTAACTTCCTCCACCGTCTCACCGATGCTGAGGACAAGAGTGCCGTTGGCAAAGGAAAGGATGATGTAGGCGTCAAACTCATCGGATCTGGTGAGCTTGGTGGTCCAAACGTTGGAAGGTACACTCGGAAGCTCGGACTCGACTATTTCCGACACCTCCAGGCCATGCTTGAGCGTCCTGAAACTGCTCCGAGCGCCAGCGCCAGAGATAGTGTAGATTTGAGGCGCATCATCCTCGGAGACATTCACAACCTTGCTATCAATCAACGGATTGAGGGAGTTGATCGTCTCCACAAGGTTGAGATTTTCCGCGCCCCTGGGGTGGAAATAGATCGGGTCGCAAGGAACCGAAGGATCCGCCGAGTAGGACTCGCTGGTGAATTCGATCTCCTCATCATCATCACCGAGCTTCTCGAACTGATAAAAATGATGGTTGCCAGCCTCACTGGCAACATACAGGAAACCGCTCTTCAGAATCAACAAGTTGGACGCCAGCGGAACAGTATCAAAATACTTGATCTTGAGCCGCTTCACTTCGCCAGTGAGCTGACCGTTGTCGTCCTCAACCATGTCAATAGTGAGCTTGAAGAGATCACCGTCTTCGGTCTGCAGGAGAAAGAAGAAAGCACCCCTCATCTTGTGCATGACACCAGCAGTGATGCAGCGCTTACGCTCGGGGTTCTCAGTGGCACCGCTGCGACGAGGAATAGGTACGCGGAACGCATCTTGGTTGGAGTGACGGTAGGTGACGCTATCCTCCCCACACACCAGAACACCACTGGGGCCATCTGCGCCTCCTGGAACTTGGAACAGCATCGAGGCCGTGCGATCGACGGGATCAGACCACTTCCGGACAACATGGTTGAGACCGAGGTCCAACTCGTAGTACACAATGTGCTTTTCAATCTCCTCGAAAGCTTGACCCGTAGGATCCTGATCAGACTCGGAGTAGTCCACCTCGAGAGCCGCGAAGATCGGGTTTTCATACCCGACATCCAGCGCTGTCATGGCAAAGACCAAGGTCTGAGGCTTGTGGGCTTCAAGCGGGGACGAAATCGTCAGCTCGGCCTGCGAGTTCCGATTGAGGACGTATACAAGCTTGTTCTTCTCCACAGAAGCAATGATACACGCGCGGCCCTTGGGGTCCACCGCCAGATACTGGCCCGGGATAACACGGCGCACGCCCGACTTGCCAAAGGTCTCGAGATGAATCCGGTTAAACCGGTTCTGTGAGGGCACATACTCAATGATGGTGATGCGACCTGAGTCTGAGCCAATGATAATGTAGTCTAAAGGCATCTCTCAGCACAGTTCAACCACCAAGACCCAGTGTCAACGTTGCCGCCCGGGGGCACGTCCCATCAAGGGGGGACGAATCGGCAAAGGATCGTGCTGCCCGGGAAGCTTGAAGAATCACTATGTTGATCTTGAACGTCCAGACAGGGGACTATAACATACCTTTGTTGCTACCAGCCAGCCTGAAGGCGGCTAGGGAGCGGATGATGCCAAAGACATCTTGGGAGAAGAGCGGAGTGACCTTGCCCTGCGTCGGATCGGGACGATGGATCGTGAGCTTCGACCCGGACGCAGTGACGATCTGCTGTTCCTTTGTTCCCGCAAACTGACCCAGAATGGCTTGGGAGATTGCAGTAGGAGGCTGGATCGTCAGGGAGTACATAAACATATGCGAAGTAGTCGCCATGGTGAACGGACGCGGCTCTCACACTGAGCCTAAACCGTGGAGGGGTTGTGTTTACGACGCGATTGCAGTCAAGAGTGACACTACAGTGCAAGCAATCCCATTGCTAGTGGAGCAGATGGGGAAGGAGGACTCTCGAGACCGAGTGTCCTCACACTGAGGGCAGGTTGGGTGGAAAGAGAGGACCGAGCCAACACGCGTGTCTGCAGGAAAGAAAGAGTGAAAATTCCGGTGCGAAGAAGGAAATGGAGCTTGGGGCAGTTTGCCTGGTTTGGTGCCATCACGTGAGAGCTAGGCTGTATGCGCCGTACCGACCTTACCCAGAGATTCGCCCAAGCCGGCCTCACCGGCGGGGGAAATACCGTTCGGGCGGTACCAGGCGCATGCGGTCACGTCCCACGCCGGTGGAAAGGCGGACGATGGGGTTCTGCCCGCTTCCACCTCGCCGGTTACGCTATCATCCGCTAACTGGCTGAGGCGACGGACTGACCTACTGACTGTCGGCTTGTTGCTGGAAGAGGACAACTTCCCTACTCCATTGTTCACATCCTCCCATCCGCCCAGCGCCCATACCACAGCCTCTACCCTCCCCTCCCCACCATTCCTAGGCTGGCTCGGTTCTTCGTCCACACCTTTCCTGTGTGACGTGATTTGTCTCCTCAGGCTTACTGCCTCGGACCCCTCGATCCCCTCCGCCGCCGCAAACCGTACAGATCATGGCTGACGACACCGCCACGGCCGAGGATGCGCCCATCACCTTCAATGTCAAGTCATCGAATGATGCCAAATTCACCCTCACCCTTCCCTCATCCACACCCGTGTCAGATTTGAAGGAGAAGCTCGCATCATCGGAGTATGCCGATACCCCAGCCGAGCGTCAGCGTCTGATCTACTCGGGCAGAGTCCTCAAGGATAACGAAACCTTGGCGACCTACAAGATTAAGGATGGACATACTATTCATCTGGTGAAAAGTGCTGCCAGCAATCAGCGCCCCGGAGGTGCTGCGTCGGCCACCTCCACCTCTGCGCCAGCTGGCGCTGCTGCCAACCCCCCGGCTGCCGGCGTTCCTACGAACCTTGCTGCTGGCACAGGCAACAACCCGCTCGCTGGGTTAACGGGGGCGAGATACGCCGGGTTCGCCCAACTCCCAGGCGCAGGCATGTTTGGTCCGGATGGTGGGGTAAGTAGCATGCTTTGATGAGCATCTGAACGACTGCTAACTCCCTATTTCTAGATGGGCCCTCCTCCTGACACGGAATCGATGCTCAATATGCTCGAAAACCCCCAATTTCAGTCTACCATCAACGAAGCCCTGCAGAACCCCGCCATGATTGACATGATGATCCAACAAAACCCCATGCTCCGCGACATGGGTCCTGGCGTGCGACAGATGATGCAGAGCCCGGAGTTCCGCCGTATGCTCACCGATCCCAACTCGATACGTCAGATGGTACAGATGCAGAGGGCCATGGGTGGCGGGGGCTTGGGTGGCAGCGCATTCCCCGCCCCTGGGGTCACCAACACCACCCCGGAGGAAAACAGAAACACCCAGAACAACAACGGTACCACCCCAACTCCCGGGGCCGCGTTTAACCCGTTCATGCCCGCCGGGCTTGGTGCTGGAAACCCTTTTGCCGCCCTTTTCGGGGGCAATCCTATGATGGGTAACCCCGCTGGGGCGACACCCACCACGGGCGGTGACCAGTCAAACACTAATGAGAGGGCTGCCGACACCACCACTGGGGAAGGAAATGCTGCCGGGCAAGGGCAGAGCCAGCCGAGCTTCCAAAACCCTTTCAGTTTCTTCAACCCTGCGCTCTTTGGCGGTCTTGGCGGTCAGGGCGGCCAGGCTGGTGCGAACCCTTTCGACCCACAGCATAATCCGCTGCTCCGGGACCCAGCGCTGCTGCAACAGGTGATGCAGTCCTTGGGTGCTGGACCGGGAGAGGGGGGTGCGGCTGGCACCAATCCTCTGGCGGCACTTCTCGGTGGTGGGTTTGGCAGCCCCCCTCCCCAAGACAACCGACCCCCCGAGGAACGCTATGCCGAGCAGCTTCGTCAGCTGAACGACATGGGGTTCTTTGAATTCGAGAGGAACATCGAGGCTCTCCGCCGGTCAGGGGGTAGCGTGCAA
The DNA here is from genome assembly GCA_001990825.1 of Aspergillus carbonarius ITEM 5010. Classification (NCBI taxonomy): domain Eukaryota; kingdom Fungi; phylum Ascomycota; class Eurotiomycetes; order Eurotiales; family Aspergillaceae; genus Aspergillus; species Aspergillus carbonarius. The sequence continues at coordinate 967,812 of KV907493.1, forward strand.
GGGGCCGTGGAATATCTGCTGAGCCATCCTTCTTAGGTACTGTTGGCGCATTTACCGATGTGTGCGAGGTTTATCTTTTCTTCTCTTTGTCGACCTAATTATGATCACTGACGATGCATGTCTGCGTATGCGTCGATGCGGACCAAGTCGATATTTGGCGGTTTGACGGTTTCTTTCTTACTACCCTTCTGCGTGCTCTTTCCTAAGATGACTGGAGAGCCTTTATGTAGCAATTGTTCCACGGCCATCTGAAGGCGTTATTAAGCAGAATTATGACAGATTATGAAGTTATCCACCCGAGTGCAGCCGCCGCTAGTAGGGACCTTGGATGGATACCTGGTGCGTTAGGCATCCAGGAAAAGGAGACCGGCTGGACCACGGCGGGATTTGTTCCGGAATGGCACTAAACCCATTGAGGGGGTCTCCGTGTGGTCTTCGCCCGTCCCGAAACAAAGCATCTCAACCCCGTCCTTCCGTAGATTGATCCCCCCCCTCGATCTCTCCATCCTTGCGGTCTGTTCGCTTCCTCTGGCATTCGATGCCGATTCCACTCGTTCGCTCGGCCAGAGTTGTCCCTCCCCATCTGTTATCCCCCCTCGTATTCGAACCGCTGGATCTTCGTTCAATACCCACTTGTCGGGCTGCGTCATCTGTCCGCATTGCCAACTTGCCAGTCCTTTCGTCGGTGTCTCCGACTATGTTCGCCTTTTGAGCTCAGGCCTGCCACTTATTCACCCATACCACTTTTAATTCCGTATCCCGAGTTGAGCTCTGAGGAGAAAGATCGGGCGGTCAGTTGAACGTTATTGATCTGCATCTGGATCTTCGTATCCGCCACGTACGAACCTGCTGTCTGCGAATCGGTGCAAAGTCACTGTCTGGACCGTGAGCAACTCTCGTCTCTGCTATCCGATCATGGAGTTGCCTCGATTTTGGCGTCCCCGTCAGTGGACGCTATGGCTGCTGTTTGTGTCCTATGCCTATGCGTTCTACATTCCTGGTAGGTTGTCTGTGTTGCGACGACGCTCTTCGCACTTGTGGCTTACGCGTGCATGCTACCGCTAGGTTACTCGATCAAGCGTTACAATGACGACGAACATGTTCCTCTCCTTGTAAATAAGATCTTCTCCGACCACACTCAGCTCCAGTATGCCTACTTTAACTTGCCTTTTGTCTGTCCTCCCAGCGGCAGGTCGCACGGTGGTTCCCCATTTGGCTCCGGGCAGAGCGTCTCTCTGAATCTGGGAGAAATCCTCCGGGGCGACCGCATCATGACTTCAGATTTCGAACTCCAGATGGGCAAAAATGTCGAATGTCAGGCGCTCTGTACACAGGAAATCGGGCGGAAGGATGTCAAATGGAGTCGTCAGCTCATCCAGGAAGGCTACGTGGCGGAGTGGATCGCGGATAATTTGCCTGGAGCAACCAGCTTCGTGACCGTTGATCGTAGTCGCAAGTACTATGCCACGGGCTTCAAGCTCGGGTTCCAGGAGTTCTCGCCCATTGATGGAAAGGCGCGCTACTACATCAACAATCACTTCACCATTGTCATCCGCTGGCGGTCGGCACCTGAGGGCGGCAAGGTTATTGTTGGATTCGAGATCTATCCGAAGAGCATTCGCGCAGCCGATCACCTAGAGGGTGGCTGCCCCAAACAGGTGCACGAGGCCCACGACGGATTGGAATTGTACATTCCCCCGAACACGGCTAAACTGCGCGAGATGTACCCCGGATCGTCCTATATCCCAGAGGACGATGACGAGCTCGACGACGATGCCACTCTGAAAATCCCCTACACCTATTCTGTTTACTTCAAGGAGGAAAACGGCGTCGAGTGGTGGAACCGGTGGGAGCTCTACTTTAGCAACCAGGATGAGGGTTCTACGACTCATTGGCTTGCGATCCTCAACTCGATGACTATCGCCGGTGTTCTTGGAGTGGCGGTGTACGTGATCTGGAGCCGGACTGTCCAGGGAGACATCAAGGGTCGTGGAGACGGAGCCATGGAGGATGGCAAACTCAAAGTTCGGGGTACCAAAGCTCGGTCGGAGAGAAAGGGCGATGGGCTTCTGGAGCAAGGAGCGGACGTGGAACGGGATGCGGATGTCTCATCCGATGACGAGGGTCTTGACGATGTGAGCGGCTGGAAACTCCTTCATGGGGATGTGTTCCGGGTGCCCCAGTACAGTGGACTCCTTGCGCCACTTGTGGGCTCCGGCATGCAGCTGTTGTTCATGGTGTCGGGGCTTCTCCTACTCAGCTGCCTTGGGGTTCTGAACCCGAGTTTCCGTGGTGGGTTTGTCAGCGTTGGAATGGGCTTGTTCGTCTTTGCTGGTCTTTTCTCGGGATACTTCTCGGGGCGTCTCTACAAGACCTTTGGCGGCACCTATTGGCGGAAAAACACCCTTATTGTAAGTCACCCGTATGGACTGTGGCGCAGCTGCTGACCGATTAGACCGCGTTGTTCTTCCCTGGCCTGGCCTTTTCCCTCATCTTCATCCTCAACCTCTTTGTGTGGGCGCAGGCCTCGAGTACTGCCATTCCTTTCGGCACGCTAGTGGGTCTGTTAGCGCTCTGGCTGCTCATCCAAGTTCCGTTGGTCTATGTTGGCAGCTGGTACGGCTACGTGCGCACGGCGCCCTGGGAGCACCCGACCAAGACGACATCCATCGCGCGCCAGATCCCGCCGCAGCCCTGGTACCTGCACAGCATCAGCGGGACTCTCTTGACCGGACTGGGCCCGTTTGCCGTACTGTTCATTGAGCTTCTGTTTGTGTTCAAGAACCTGTGGCAGGACAAGAGCGGCTACTACTATGTGTTCGGCTTCTTGAGCGCTGTTTCCACGGTGCTGATGGTGACGGTCAGCGAGGTGACCATTATCGCGACGTACAGTCAACTCTGCGCGGAGGTAAGTAACCTGACCGGATCGCCGAGCCGAGCTGACTGGCGCAGAACTACCACTGGTGGTGGCAGAGCTTCCTCACGGGGGGGAGCAGTGCGTTTTGGGTGTTTGGCTACTGCGTGTGGTACTATTTCTTCCACCTGCACATCACTGGATTTGTCTCGAGTCTCCTGTTCTTCAGCTACAGCTTCCTGGCGTGCGCGGTGTATGGTCTTCTGACGGGCACGGTTGGATTCTTGACGGCATATGCGTTCATCCGACGCATCTACAGGTGAGTTAATGATCCGGGGTACGAGACCGACGCTAACCGAGCGTAGTTCTGTCAAGGTTGATTGAATGCTGCCGAGGCCGGTGACAGCAATTGACCGGCTGCCATGCTGGAGACTGTCCTACCATGGATCGCGATGCTCGACCGATTGACACCTGCGTCTGACATTTCTTTGAGAGAAAATGAGGATGGTGGCGGGCCGGCAGTGGTGGCCTGTGGCCCTGCTGATTGATATATATACATCTGTCATTAGCGAAATCATAGCAGTTCTTTGTCTGGCCGAAGCGGTGGCGAGAGACTGAAAATGTAGATGCCAAGGCTCTTCCGCAAGGGACGGGGCACATGATCCAGGACGCCTCGCCAAGCGTCCCATCTTTGAGACCGCATCGCGGAGGTGCCAAGTCGGTGGAATTTCAACATTCCTCCTCCTGAGAGCCCTACACCACGTCAGACCGGACACCGTAAATCTGTGCCACCAGGCCCATCAGTAATTGAACCACCCACCTAGCCCACCCTTCGAAGGCCAACCCAGATCCAATTCCCAGACAATGTGCCCGCTCCTACCCTCTCAACCATCCCATATACCCATGAGTCCTACTGGTTCTCATTAGTACGGCTAGTCAATATATTCTAATCAATCGGCCCCCATAATGCGGGGAAGCTTCACCATCCCACCCACCCACCCACCCACACTAAGCGTAAGCAGCTACATTATTAGAAATCCACCGGTCAGCCCACTATAAGTTCCGGGGTAGGGAAAGTTAACCTAGTAGTGCATGATCATCCCGCGACGACCACGTAAACACGGGATGCATGGTCCTTAGATTCCTCAATTGTGGGATGTGATAGGATGGGTGGTGGAGACAAGGGATGATGCCATCGGTCCGGGGGATTGGTATAGCGCTAAGGCTGAGTTTCGGGCTTGAAGACAATTCCTTTCATCTTAGGCTTCGGCTTAGGCTTACAACTTACAGATCCAGAGATTCTGGCATGTGGGGATGGGCTTGTGTGACGAGTGGGTTGATCATGGGACATATCTACAACCGGTTCTTCGAAGGAATATAGTAAAGTACAGAGGGATTGGTGGTGATTGGAGGGGAGATTACCATGGATCGGGAGAATGAGCAGGTGATGGGACTTGGTTGGTGGCGACTGGGGTGGGAATTTTGAATTTGGATTTGGATTGTGTGATGGAGAAGGTATCCATGGCGATGGGGAAAACAGGTTTGGTTTTTGGTTATTTTGTTTTGGTTTGAAATTGGATTTAATGATTTATGAGGCGGTGGTGGGGATTGGAGCTGTCACATCACCGTAGGTACTGAATACTACGGAGTACGGAGTACGGAGTACTACTAGGGAGGATCCAGGAGTGCTCCGGCTGTTCCCCTGAAGGCTGCTTGGTAGCATGGCAGTGGCAGTGGCAGTGGCCAATCCGGGCTCGTGGCAACAGCGCTGACGCATGCTGGTTAGTCAGCCGCTCTCCGGACCCCTGTCGGAAGCGGCCGGGGGTGGAATGGCTCGACCAATCAGCCGCTGCCCCCCGCCAAGAGGCCAAGAGTGGGCGATCTGGAGCGACGCAACTAATCCGAGTGGGTGCTCGGCTAGAAGACCGGGGAAGCAGGCGGTGTGTCATGGCTATCGCGATGCTCCAACCGGGGTAGAAGGATAGCGATAGGGGAATACAAGTAAGTATGCAGAATTCCGTAGAGTCAGATACGGGGCAGGATGGAGGATGGTGGACAGATAACAGGAAGTCCAGGCCAGGGATGGAATCGAAACAGTCATCCAGACTAGTGCAACCGCGCCACGGCGATTGGCTCGCGTGGCGAGGCTCAGGATAAGCGGTGGCCGAGGAGGGCTTGTGACTGGCGGCCGGTGGTTATCAACTGGCACAGTTATCGACGGGGATCACCTCTCGCCGCAGAAGCCAAGCCGGGCACATTTTCAGGACTCAGGAGAACCCGGGAGGATTGCTCAAGGCCTCAACGGTGTCCAGGACGAAATGCACACTGCACGACTCTCCTGAAGATCTCCCCCGTGGCTCTGCAACCACCTCCCTGCGTCTACCAACCATGGAACCTCCCGCAATCACACCATCGTCCCCGCTGATGGTTCCATTGTTGCGGTGACATGGAGATCTGGTGCGACCCCCGGTAGTCCCGTTTTTCACACCCTCCCATGACTGGTTGGTCAATTTCTTTCTGCCTTCCACATCCTTCCGTCTCCACCGGCCTTCAATCTCGCGACTACTTATATCCTTCACGGCCCGCGTGTCGCCTGGTTCATTGTTGCTTTCTCCTCCACCAAACTCAATCTTCCCGTTGCTTCTCCATCCGCTCGTCACCATTTCGACATTGCGGCTCCTCTTTCCACCTGAGTGACTCCCGCTGCTGTTCGGACAACGTGTCCACCATCACCATGGCGGCGAAGAAGCCCAACATTCTCTACATCATGGCCGACCAGATGGCCGCGCCCCTGTTGGCCTTTCACGACAAGGACTCCCCGATTAAGACCCCCCACCTGAACAAGCTGGCTGAGGAGGGCGTGGTCTTTGACTCGGCCTACTGCAACTCGCCCCTCTGCGCCCCGTCGCGTTACGTGATGGTGACCGGACAGTTGCCCTCCAAGATTGGTGCCTACGACAACGCGTCCGATCTGCCAGCAGACACCCCCACGTACGCGCATTATCTGCGCCGTGAAGGCTATCACACGGCCCTTGCGGGCAAGATGCATTTCTGTGGTCCTGACCAGCTCCACGGTTATGAGCAACGTTTGACCAGCGACATCTACCCTGGTGATTACGGCTGGTCGGTGAATTGGGATGAACCTGTAAGTTTTGAGTTTCCCCAAGCTACCCACAGGGAATGGAATTTGACTCAGGTAGGAAATTCGTCCCGACTGGTACCACAACATGTCGTCAGTGATGGAGGCTGGCCCGGTGGTGCGCACGAACCAGCTTGACTTTGACGAGGAGGTCATCTACAAGTCAACCCAGTATCTCTACGACCATGTGCGCCACCGCAATGACCAGCCATTCTGCCTGACGGTCTCCATGACTCACCCCCACGACCCATACGCCATGACCAAGGAGTTCTGGGACCTTTACGAGGACGTCGACATTCCCCTGCCCAAGCACGGAGCCATTCCTCACGACGAGCAGGATCCCCACTCGCAGCGGGTGCTCAAGTGTATCGACCTCTGGGGTAAGGAGATGCCCGAGGAGCGCATCAAGGCTGCCCGTCGCGCCTACTACGCCGCCTGCACCTACGTCGATACCAATGTCGGTAAGCTGCTGCGCGTGCTTGAGAACTGCGGCGTGCGCGACGACACCATTATCGTCTTTACTGGCGACCATGGTGACATGTTGGGCGAGCGCGGCCTGTGGTACAAGATGGTGTGGTATGAGAACTCAGCACGGGTGCCATTCATCGTGCACGCACCCAAGCGGTTCGCCCCTAAGCGAGTGTCGGAGAACGTGTCGACCATGGACCTGCTGCCGACATTCGCAGGAATGGTTGGGGCCCCGTTGATCCCTGAGCTGCCTTTGGACGGCGTGTCACTGATGCCGTACCTGACGGGCGAAGAAGGCATCAAGACGGACACTGTGCTGGGCGAGTACATGGCCGAGGGCACGCAGTCGCCAACCGTGATGATCCGACGCGGCCGCTACAAGTTTGTGTATTCGCTGATCGACCCCCCCATGTTGTTCGATCTGGCGACCGATCCGGCAGAGCGGGTCAACCTGGTGGCAGGCCTGACAGAGACCCCTCAGCTGGAATCCGTCAAACCAGTGGCCGTGACGCAGCTGAACCCGGCGCCGCTGCCGACGCCCAACGACTCGCCACGGGTGTCCCCGATGCAGCGCACATCATCCTTCCCGTTCCCGACGCCTCCACGCACGCCCAGCCCCGCCAAATCGGCATCTGCCCTACCCTCGACCAGCGACCCGGCGCAGCTGCTGGCATTCTTCACCGAGGAGGTGCACGCGCGCTGGAACCTCGTGCAGATCCGAGAGGACGTACTGCGGTCTCAGCGACGTCGCCGACTGGTATACTCGTCTCTGATCAAGGGCACCCCCTCCCTCTGGGACTACGAGCCACGGGTGGACCCGAGCGCGCAGTACGTGCGCAACCAGGGCAAGGGGGCGCTGGACGATGTCGAACTGATCTCGCGGTGGCCTCGAGTGCTACAGGGGGTTGCGAATGCCAAGGGCATGCAAGTTTAAAACCAACTAACACATGTGAGATTGGGAGTGGGATTACGAAATTGCTATGAATTGCTTTGCTATAAAATCTTGTCATCTAGCGAGGTGCATGGTGCATTTGCTGCTGCTGCTGCTGCTATTGTTGGGTCTGATGTCGTCTAGCGCTGCCATTCTTGTATCATAAGACAGACCGATCCAGACTACTTTGAATGAAAGAATATGACCGAATCTGAATCTGAATATGAATCATAGAAAAGTAAAATAAGAATATAAAGACAGACGGGATCACGTCAGTCATGTCACACGGCATGTGTGACCCGTGGATCGATCCCACCCTGACCTCATCCCATCCCTCCCTTCGTCATCGGTCATCTCCCATCATTTATTCCTTTTATCCACTGAACGAGAATTAACCCACCCCTACGTCCTCTACATAATACCCAACATAATCAATAATTATTATAACAATAATAATAATAATAATACATGCCACAAAATGACCCCCAAGACATTGACACTGGGCATCATCACCACCACCCCAACCCCTCCCTCATTATCAACCCTCCCCCAAACCACCCACCTCGCTGTCTCCAAAGGCGTACATATCCTGGTTATTCCACACCTAACCACATCATCATCTCCTCCCCCTACCCCATCTTTAGCCCAAACCCAAACCCCAACCCAAAACCTAAGAAACACATATCTCAAAATCTACCACTCAGCCCACCATACATCCAACAACAATAATAACAACACGCTAATCACCTCCCTCATCCACCTCTCCCACTCCACAAACCTCATCTTAATAATCGGACTTCTCGAACGCACAAACAGCCAGTTATATCGAACGGTGCTCTTCATACATCCTGAGACCGGGGTGGTGGGGAAACGAAGGGCTTGTGTATTGGTATGTTTTACTTTCCTATCCCTTTGTAGGTATATAGCTGTATAGGTGGGGATATGCTAATCGACATTGGATTCTAGTCCGGACTTGAGAGATTGTTTCTTTCGGTTGGGAAGTCAGATGATATCTCGCCTTTCGTGATGGAGGTGAATGGTGTGGCAGTGAAGATTGGGGTGGGGATTGGGGCGGAGAATTGGGTTCCGGTGGTTAGGGAGAGGCTGTATGGATGGGGTCAGGGGGATGGGGATGGGGAGTGGGGGTGGGGGTTTATGTTGCGTTTGGGGGGAGTGTGCCTGTTCTTGATGATGTTGATGTTGATGTTGGGGGTTTGGGGGGTGGAGGTGGGGATATAAGTCATGAGAAAGACGTATGCGAGGCATTGGTGAGGACGGTGGCGGTGGAGGGGAGGGTTTTTGGATTGGGGGCTTGGGGTGGATTGTCTGCGTATGGATCTGGGGGTGGTGCTGGAGCTGGGGATGCAGTTGGGGATGTACATTCACATTCAGTCATGTGGAAGAAACGATCCAGGTCGGTTACGGCCGAAGGACCGCATGAGATTGTGTGGCCGGAGGTTCATCCCCGGGATCAGGATGAGGAGCAAGAGAACGATGAGGATGAGGGGGTGAGTCCGGGGATTAGGAGGTCGATCACGGCAGAGGGCCCGCATGAGATTGTCTGGCCGGAGAGACATGCAGATGAGGAGATGGTGAGTCCGAAGAGAAAGGAAGAGAAGAAGCCGGGGACTGGGATGGGAAGAGGTAGGGCTGAGTCCGCATGGATGGTCAGCCCGTTTGGAGAGATGCTGGCTTCCAACGATGGGGACAGTGGTGACCGTCTGCTGGTGAGAGAGATCGATCTGGAGGACTGTATCCGGGCTCGCTGGGATCGCGATGAAGGTGCCATCAGGGATGTGTTTCGGGTGGTTGGGGGATGAGATGATGGCGATGCCCCTGATGCTCTTCCCCGCTCTTCTCCTCCCTCGGATGAAGATCCCCCGGACTTCGGCCGATGCTCGAGTCCTACCTGCGGCGTCATCTGCAGACTGCACTTAACATAAATTGTTGTCTTGATCATCTGTTCCAAATGTGCAAATGTGCAAATCACCCGTTTGCCATGCGCTTCTCTCTCCCTTTCCTGCTGGGGTTGGCCTCGGCGGCCAGCCTCAGCATCCCAAACACGACCCTGGGCCAAGAGATTGTCACCTGGGATGACAAGTCTCTCTTCGTCTACGGTGAACGCGTTCTGCTCCTCTCGGGTGAATTCCACCCCTTCCGTCTCCCATCCCCCGGCTTGTGGTTGGATGTCTTTCAAAAAGTCCGCGCCATCGGCTATTCCGCCGTCTCTTTCTACGTAGACTGGGCCCTGCTCGAAGGACAGCCCGGCCACATTCGCACGCAAGGGGTCTTTGACCTGGAACCGTTCTTTGCCGCCGCTCAAGAAGCAGGACTCTACCTGATTGCCCGCCCGGGCCCCTATATCAATGCCGAGGTCTCCGGGGGAGGCTTCCCCGGCTGGCTGCAGCGTTTGGATGGTCCTCTCAAACGCACCGATTCACCGTATCTGGATGCTATCACCCCGTACATTGCTACTGTGGGCGAAATCATTGCCCGGGCCCAGATCACCAATGGAGGCCCGGTTATTCTTGTCCAGGCGGAGAATGAATACACCCTCTGCATGACGGAGACAGGGTACACGCAGATGAATAATGAGACCGTCACGGCTGCCAACAACTCGTGCCTGGAAACAGAGTATATGGCTTATGTGGAGGATCAATACCGCCAGGCTGGAATTGTCGTCCCCCTGATTGTCAACGATGCCGAGCCACTGGGCGACTTTGCCCCGGGCACTGGAGTGGGTGCGGTGGATATCTACAGTTTCGACTTTTATCCCCTCCAGTGGAGTACAGCTCGTATGTCTTGGACACTTTGTGGTTTCTCGTTACTAACCAAGCAGCTCGCAATGCATCGGACTGGTCTTCACTGAACAACCCACTCGAATGGTATAACTACACTGTCCATGAGGAGCAGAGTCCGACCACCCCGGTCTCCATCTCCGAGTTTCAAGGTGGCGTGCCTGATGCTTGGTAGGCTATTCCCCTACCCATTCTGGAGATCATGCTGACGGTCATAGGGGAGGAGTGGGCGTGGATACGTCTGCGGCATATATCGGACCCGAGTTTGAGCGCGTGTTTTACAAGCTCAATTACGGCTATCGGGTGGCCCTGCAGAACCTCTACATGGTATGTCAACCTCTCCAGATCGACCAGTTCTGACATTCCAGATCTTCGGCGGCACCAACTGGGGTAATCTGGGCCATCCTGGCGGATACACTTCGTACGACGTGGGGGCTGCTATCATGGAGGACCGGCAAGTCATTCGCGAGAAATACAGTGAACTGAAGCTGCAGGCGGGCTTCCTGCAAGCATCTCCCGCCTACTTGATATCCCAGCCGGACAACGGCACCTACGGGGTCTACACCAATAGCACCATGCTCGCGACCACCCGCTTGCATACCAACACCACAAACTTCTATATGGTACGCCATGGTGAGCTCGGGGCTAACCACACCATCCAGTACACACTGCAGCTCTCCACGTCCATCGGAGACATCAACATCCCCCAACTGGGCGGGTCGCTCAGCCTACACCGGCGAGATTCCAAGATCCACGTCGTGGACTACGACGTGGGAGGCATCAACCTGATCTACTCCACCGCCGAAGTGTTTTCCTGGAAGAAAGCGGGCAACAAATCCGTCCTCATCCTGTACGGGGGCGAAGGAGAAACCCACGAGTTCGCTGTCCCCAGCACCCTTTCACCGTCAGCCGTGGAAGGGGACGGCCTGCTCATCAACTCATCCACATCGACAGTCATTCAATGGTCTGTGCAGCCCTCACGCCGCGTCGTACACTTCGGGGACCAGTTGGAAGTCCATCTGCTATGGCGCAACGAAGCCTACAACTACTGGGTGCTTGATCTACCTCTCCCAGGCCCCATCTCGCGCCACTCCTCGCCCTCCCGCGCCAACAGCTCCGTGATCATCCAAGCGGGCTATCTGCTCCGCACCGCCTCCATCACCGGCCCAACCCTAACCCTCACCGGCGACCTCAACGCCACCACCGAGCTGGAGATCATCGCCGCGCCCTCCTCCATCTCCACCATCCGCTTCAACAACCAACAACTCACAACCACCACCAACACCCACGGCCGTCTCCACGCAACCGTCCCCTATCAACCACCCGCATTCACCCTCCCCTCCCTCTCCTCCCTCCCCTGGCACTTCCTCGACTCCCTCCCCGAACTCCACCCAACCTACAACGACACCCTCTGGACTCCCTGCAACCACACCACCACCCGCAACCCCCGCAACCTCACCACCCCCACCTCCCTCTACTCCAGCGACTACGGCTACAACACCGGCTCCCTCCTCTACCGCGGCACCTTTACCGCCACCGGCTCCGAAACAGCCCTCTCCCTCCTCACCGAAGGCGGCTACGCCTACGGCCACTCCATCTGGCTCAACTCCACCTTCCTCTCCTCCTGGCCCGGCTCCCCAGCCGAAATGTTCCACAACCAATCCCTCCCTCTCCCTGCCCTCCACCAGGGGGAACCCTACACCTTCACCATCCTAATCGACCACATGGGCAACGACGAGAACTTCCCCGCCAACGGAGCCATCATGAAAGATCCCCGCGGCATACTCGACTATACCCTCCACGGCCGGACCAAAGATTCCATCTCATGGAAAGTAACCGGGAATCTCGGCGGCGAAGCATACCTCGATCATTCCCGGGGTCCATTGAACGAGGGGGGGTTGTACGTCGAGCGTATGGGATATCATCTCCCCGGGGCACCGATCCATCACTGGAAAAAGGTTACCTCCCCCACTGACGAAGTGATATCTACTCCGGGCGTGGGACTTTGGGCTACACACTTTGATTTAGATCTTCCATTGGGTTATGATATTCCTCTTAGTGTGGTGTTTACGAATACTTCCACCATCGTTACGAACACAACGGATGTCTCTCCTGCGGAGTTTCGAGCACAGATTTTTATTAATGGATGGCAGTTTGGGAAATATGGTAAGTGGGTTTTCTTTTTTTTTTTTTTTTTTTTTTTTTTCCCTCTAATTCTATTTCTTTCTTGGGGAAGGGCAAGGGAATGGGGGAGGTACATACCTACCTTTCTTCCCTGTTCCCCAAACACATCCCAGCCCTACACCACCACCATCATCCCTCTCCTCCCCTACAACAACAAGATAATAACAGAAAGAATCTCTCTAATCAAATCAAATAAAAAAAAAAAGTAAACCACATCGGACCCCAAACGCACTTCCCCATCCCGGAAGGAATCCTCAACTACAATGGGAGTAATTATCTCGCCGTAACGATTTGGGCTATGGATACGCGGACGTTTCAATTAGCAGGGTTGGAGGTACAGGCTGGGGCGGTTGTGAAGAGTGCGTATCGGAAGCCTGGGTTGGTGAGGGGGGAGGGATATGTGCGTCGGATAGGGGAGTATTAAGATTTAGGTAGACCCGGGCCATTGACGTCCAGAACCTTGAGGCGAGCGACAATATGAAAGTTACTGATGGGTCAGCATTCACCTGGCGATGTGGGTGGGGGGGAAGAGAGCACTCACGATGGACCATCACTGGTGATAATCACGAATCATGTTAGGTATACTTGATTTCGCCAGAACAATAATGATATATAGTAAGCTAGAAAATTATTTCCAAGACTGTTTGCTTAGTTTTCTCTTGCTTACTCTGTATTGTATCAATCATGTATACTAGTATCTCTTGATCTATAAGAAATTATTCTTTCACATGGTATAGTATTATAGGACTCAATACAGATTAAATAAAATCGATCAAAATTGAATACTACTTTACTTGGTACTACTTCTTTTTGGATCAGAGTACTATTCTTATGTTTGTGTATATTCATATATATATATATGTGTGTGTGTGTGTGTGTGTGTGTGCATATTCCAAATAAACCCACAGTATTAGTAGTACCCAATAAAAGAAGAGTATAAGAAACCAAGACAGAAAAAAACAAAGCAAGAGAGGTTATACTGTACCTCTGTTAGCCACTCTATCCGCGTACCTGAATCCAGGTTTCCAACTTTATGGAAACATCTCCTACCTTTGCATCAAGGTAACAAACATAATATGATGAGAGCTTGTCGCTGTCCTGGTTTAATACCATACCTTGAACAGACTGGCCCTAGAAGAATTGATACAAGATCCGGACAGTCTGTGATACTATACTTACCATCGTTTAATTCAAGAATACTAGAACTAAAACACTCAGTAACCTTTTTCTTTTTCTGAAAAAAAGAACAAGAAAATCTGGAGTTCGTATTGGAAAAGGAAGTATTAGATTAAAATTCGCCAAGTAGTAATACATAAGAAAATATGTCTTTCACGAGTCGAATAATACAATTAATCTTGTGTTTCTTTCGAGGCGAATCAAACAGATGTTTCAGTTTGACTTCAGCGATTTCATCTAGTAGCAACGGATTGAGGTCCATCTTAGAGATCATCTTGACTACATAACAATAATTCAGGGTGGGTAGGATTCTATAAATACTTTTCTCCTTATTAATCCTGGCCATTAAACCAGCATATCGCCCTTCGGGGTTAATTCTGATCGAACTTGTTCCACTAGATATCTGGGGAAGTTGGTCGATGGTCCTAAACATGGAAAAAGTCAAGAAAATCCATGTAGGCATCATCTATTGGTCATGGTTGATGTGTGTGGCCTGTGTATACTCCAGCTATGCATGGACATAGTTATGCAAAGACCTACATGGAGAGAGAGGGGGGGGGGGGGGGGGAGGGGTTTCTCTCAAACCGCTCCAAGTCCCGCGGCGTTGTCTGCTATCACCATGCGTATGACGGTTGATTCCCAGACTGGAATCTCACGAAGGGGGTATTATCCACTGTTTCTGTGCCAGGAAAGTCCTATATAAGCCGTCGATGTACCTCCTTACCCATGTTTCATCTCAAGGCACGGACACTTGTTTATTAAAAGCCAAATCCACGTCCAAACCTCATACTCCGAACACTCCACCTTGTCTTGACCTTGATTCTTCCTGCTACACACGACCATCAGAAATGTCTTCAATGGCTGACGTCTACGTGGTCATCTACAGAAACCGGGGCTTATACAATCACTGGAGTCTCTTTATCGACGGCCCCACCGAAGAGGAGAAACTGATTCTCCACATCGTGGGCTCTTCCACTCGGTACCGGTTCGAAGTGAGAGACTCGAACGCTCACAAGTCCGGAAGCTTGATTGAAAAAATTGAACTATGTCAGGTGGATGCCTCTAAGACAGCTGACATCCACAGAATCGCCGAACAACAGACAATTCACAATGAGGCTCCAGGCTTCAACTGCCAAGATTACGTTCTCGAGCTTCTGGGTAGCTTGGAAAATAGTGGCATCATCGATGAAACTGACCCGGAATATATGAAGCAAAAGGAGATCGTCAAGAGTAAGCAGGAAGGACTGCCCTAGGTGCTAGTTCATGGGTTTTTCTCTTGGAAAGAAAGAGCAAAGAAAAAAAAAAGGTCCTGGCATTTGTTGATCTCGTTTTCATCTTTGGTGTATAACCAGGTCAATCCTCTTTCCCGAGGTCTTTTGGTTTGTTTTGGGCTTTGCTGTATTGAATTCGATTCAATCAGGCAGGCTGTAAGGTTAATACATTTGATATGGTAGATGATATTAGTGGTTGTCTCTCTGCGAAATTAATGTCGTTGATCGAATTGTTGAGTTGCTTAGAAAGCCTATCCTGAGATGTTGTTGGTCTTTTTTGGATTCTATGCATTGGCATCCTGTTAGTAGAAATGCTTTCAATGAGTGAATCATAATCAAGGAGTGGTTCAAAACCGCGCAGGTCTAGAGAAGAACGGCTAGTTCGTCACTGTGTAGAGACAAAGTCTGGCTGTAGATATAGGTTGGGGCTGCATAAACAGGGTAGAGTGCCGGATTGACTCTTCTATAGGGCAGTGGTTATGTGGTATTGCAGCTCGGAGATGTTACGTCTGAGAAGGATCCTGGTAGCGATACTCCATTGCTTTTTATTTGGGTATGTAGATGTCACAGGGAAGGAATTACAGTTTGGAACCAACATGAGTTGGATCGCGAACCCACAAGTCCACGCCATTTTGGATTACCTTATTGTTGTGATTCCAGAGACAACAGCATGAAGTAAAACTCGTCACTCGATAAAACCCATCGTTTACCTCAAGACTTGACGTATGATGTTAAACAGGTAATCCGGACTCGGCTCTGTGAGAGTGACTCGAGACTTTCTCTAGCTTTCTGAGGGCGCTTAAAGCTCGGTAACGATGCTATAAGATGACTTCTTTATCTTCTGTCTCGGTGCAAACCCAACGTCAAGAGAAAACGCGACATGATGGGGGATGTGAGTAAGGCAATGGCCAAGTAGTGTGAGACCTGGTTGAACTGACGAGAGGGGTTGCTGGTAGCTAGCGAAGCCCTTCTTCGTCTTGGTTGGAATCTGTCGGGCATCTCCTGCCCAGTACATCTTCATTAACCCATAGGAGGTCTCCAGTGGTGAGATCCTTGTTCTTGGTGAATCATACATCTTATTTCTGGCAATATCTCTCTTCAGAATATACTAGATTATAATAATTCAATGGTAAGTTTAGAGTTTCCAAATTCTATTGCAAAATATAAATCATACCACAATCCTTTAATTCGATAATTGTGATTATATTAAGAAATGCTAGTTTGGCACAGAAATGAGTTATACTTACTCATAGCCAGGGTTTTTTTCATCGTTCGACCAATGCTATCTGGTAGGGACCTTCGATTGAGCGACGACTTCCTTGCTGTGGTCCAAATTTGCTCTACCCTCTCAGCATGATGAAACGATGCAATATCGCATAGCGTACGGGAAAGATTGGACGGATTTGAAATGAAATGCAGCATCATGTGGTCCTCATATGGATCTCCCAAAGCCGATCCACTAGCCAACGTACAGGAAAATGAGATGGGGAGATGCTGTCCGGCAAATAAAGAAACCATTCGTCTTCATCGACCACACTCATTGTGCGGGTTAGTGTGGTACATTCATAAAACCCCGGGTAGAAACCGCTGTACTCCCAATCAATAATCCCCGAAATGATGTAGCCGCTATTGTTGTCAGTACTTTGTCTTACTATGATATTGTCAGGCCGGATATCGCCATGGGTAAACACCAGGTCTTGTTCCCACATAGATCTGTCATGTTCTAAGAGGGAACGTAAGAACTTGACGTATGTATTACTCCCATGGTGGCGGGGAGAGAATTGTAAGTTGCTGAATCCTGTTGCCGTCATGATTCCTTTGAACACCGAACATTCAGCAACCCGCATCTCTTTAACACCTTCACCACCGACTCCTCCCAACGCGCTGCCATCAGGCGGTCGAAAATTCCTCAGGCGGCGGAAGATTCCTTCCAGTTGGTGTTGTATGGATACCCTCTCATTGTGGGACAGAGTCGGCCAAGTTTGATTCAAAGTCATCCCGGGAATATAGGACATGAAGACGGCACGGAACGGGGCAAATACTATCAGGCCGTGGGGTTTTGGAGCCGGAATATCAGTCATATACTCTGCAAGGTATTGCAAGCTCGTATACTCTGTAAATTCCTTGGTTCCCATAATGACTTTGGCCACAATGTTATCGCTGCATTTCACCACAATACCTCTGCTGGAATCCTCCCAGAGCGAAGGTGAATGAGAGAGGAGTTGCTTCAGTGCTCGAAGAAGTGCTCTCCCCGAGTCTCCGGCTGTGTCTTCCCTTGAATACGGCGCGAGTAGATCGGTCACCTCCTCCGATAAGGGAAAGACGACAGTAGCAGTCTCTGCACGGTCAAGACGAGTACGGAACCTGGGGAATATTGGAAGGTTTGATGTGTCTTGTTTTGGTACAACCTTGGGACCTTTCGCCATTGTTAATCTGCGAGTGTAATTCTTTGGGAATACAGATAGGAGATCGATTTCTGGTTCGCCATTTAATCTGTCTTGGAGTTCGTTCAACGTCCGGAGATTGATTTGACCGGCATAGGGTTGCTGGTTGTACTGGGCGTTTCGATGGCTGCGGAGATAGGAAAAGGGGAACATCGACAGAAGATCAGCCGCGGGATCTTTCGCCAGTGCGGCTTGAAATGTCTGCATCAGGTCTTTATTCCATTGCACTGCCTCTGGACAGGAGAGAGACAAGGCCGGGGCGGTATCATCCATCGCGACCGAAGATAGTGGTCAAGAAAGTGTTCCACAATGGTAGCCAGGAGAATGAATGGTAGGGAGAAGTTCATCAAAGGGATCTCAACGGTTTATATACTAACGCGCCAGGGTAGTACCATTACTAATACCGTGCTATACGGTAGGAGTCGTGAATGTACGTGTCTCTTAGTGAAAGTTACAGAAATGGCCAAACACCAGTTGTTCACTACCTTCCAGACTCCGTACTTATTCTAGTGTTGTAGAGGCAAATGTGTTCAACAGATGATACAATTTCCGAGCCATGTATCTTTAGTAGTAACGCGGTGTGATTATTTGATAACGGTTGAAACCGAAGGTGTCAGTGGCATTGGAGAATTAGTTCCGAGCTATCTACATTCCTAAGTCCTACCTACCGAACCGTGGCTAATACCTACCAACTGTGATTTTATAGGTTCTCATCGTTCCGATTCCGAGAAGACTCTGATCAAGCCCCTGCAACTTCCTGACTCAGTGATTGACTGTAATATCCCAGATAAGGACATGCGTGCATAACAACCAAGATTTGTACATGGGAGTACGTTCTGAGCTTTCAGATACTCGATACCCCACGTGGATCTCCATTGGTATGGGAATATGGGAACAGACAACAGATTTGCGCAGAATATGTGGCGCAAATGATTAATAACAACTGGTATGAGCAGATTGTATGTACAATATGAAAGGGCACACAGTAATCAGATCATGCCCTCTTTTTCCTAGATGGCTTTATGTTATCCATCGTCTTTCTCAGTGATAGGAGGCAGTAGGTTGTGTTTTCGCGTTATTCTGCACCTGATGAATGGTGGATTATCATGTGGCAGTAAAACAGAATCCATTAAACATTTCAATCTGGTAGGTATAATCCTATAAATCAAGTGTATAATAACCACCTAATCATCCACATCCCTCGGATCATGCTCGCGCCAAAACTGTTCGTACTCCTCCTCAGTCTGTCCCGGGATCGGCTGGTAGAAGGTCAACGGGGCCAGTGGAATGCCCAGATGCTCCATCTTCTCAATGCGCTGCCGCGTCGCCGGATGTTTCTTGTTGACGCTGTAGACACTGATGCGATGCGCCGACGAAGTCACATGCAGTCCCCAGTTCCAGGCCGCCCGGACATTCAACGGCTGCGTGTTGAGCGAGTTATCCCAGCAGCGACAAACAATCTCAATCCAACCCTCCACATCACACGGCAACTCCATCTCCCAGGTCCGCCACGTCCAGCGCCCCTTCTTGGACAACTTGTCCTGCGGCACTGCATACCAACTGAACCCTCCATCCGCCGACAACTCCACGCGTTCCGGCCACCGGCCACCCCCCGAATACGCCCAGCCCTTGCACCGAATCTTGCCCTCATGCACAATCACCTGCTTGGTCCACGGCGACATAATCGCCGAACTGACCGGCATCTCCTGGATCTGGATCCCCTCCGTCGGCTTCTGATTGTACTTGCCAATCTGCTGGTTGAAGTACAGATACTCGCGGCTCTGCACGGGGGCCCGCGACGGGTTCTCAATCGCCTTGATGCGATACAACCACTTGACGCTCCTGGCCCCAATATACCCCAACACAACCACGCGCAACGGATAGCCATGAATCTTGGGCAAGGGCTCGCCATTCATCTCCCAGGCCAAGATGACCTCATTCGCCTTGACCTTGGACCATGGCACGCTGACCACGTAATTCATCGCCTCCAAATCCTTGATGTACGTCTCGGCCCCATACAACTCCAGATGTTTCGCCGGCGCCAACAACCCCCCACAATCCTTAATCACCTTCTTCAAACTAATCCCCACGTACCGCGCCGTGCCAATCGCCCCTTCCGCCCACGGCGCCTGCGGCACCTCATCCCCCTGCCCGCCATACAAGTTGATCTGCTCGATCCGCCGCGTCCCCGAACACTGAATCGTCACCGTCTTCTCCATCCGCGGAAACCGCGTCTCATCCTGCAAATCCTCCAACGTATAACTCTTCGGATGCTTAACCAATCCATCCAGCGCCAAGCTCCACTTATCCTTATCAATAAGCGGAATGCCACCATGGTTCCGCACAAAATGCAACGGGTTGGGGGTAACCACCTTCGACGTAACCAACCGCTTAGGCGGCTCGCCGTTATACGGAAACTGCAACAAGTGCAACATATCCGGGTGTTTTTCGCGCAGGACCGTCCGCCAGGAATCCTCGGCCACGGAGGTGAGTTCCCCGCCCAGTGCCTCATGCCATTGTTTGAAGTCTTCGCCGGTTAAGACGGGGTTGGCGTCGGGGATCGGTCCGAACATGTAATCCGGACAGGGGTCGAAGGTTTGTGAAGTGAGGATTTTATGTGCGGCGGCTTTTTTTTCGGGATGTTTTTCCCATTCGACGTATCTATACCCATCCATCATCATTATATTAGCCTCATCGAATAGTAATATTCATCATCAAACAAAAGAAAATTAGGGAAAAAGGAAAAAAGGAAAAAGGTAAATACCCCTTCCATCCCTCCCTCTCCCGTTTAAACAACTCAGCCCGATCCCCCACCGACGCAATCGCCTCCTCATCTCGATCTCGCTTCATCGGTCCCGGTGGATAAATATGCACTGTGTCAAGTCCCGTTTGATCCAGAATCGGCAGTTTATGACCTGCCATACCCTGTTCGATTTTCCATTCGTCGGGACGATTAGTGGTGTCCATTTGGGCGGTGATGGTGGTCATGTTGTTGGTGCTGCTGCTGGTGGTGGTTTGGGTGGATGGCATGGTGGATAGATAAATACCCAGGGGGAGTTAGCACTATAAGTTAGTACTTAGGTATCCGTACTCCTTGGGACTAGGGAGGGAATGTTTGGGTGGGGATCTAGAGATATTTAAATAAGTCGATAGCTACCTAGCCTATCTACGGAAAGGGAATGAAAAGGAAAGGATGTGAAATGAGGGGCAGGGGAGGTGGAATGTAAATTGGGATTTCAGCTGCATGCATGCATGACTTCATGACTGCTGTGGGCTTACTGGGGGAAACGGCCGAGAGTTATCCGATTGTTCCGATGCAGCCAATCTACGGGAGTCGAATAGAATGGGGTTGGTGGTTGGTGGTCCACGGTTATATTGGTTGGATATTAATCTGTACGTGTCTACCTACTATTACCTAGGTACTACCTACTTGGTTGTAAGTACTGATTGTAGTGGGTACTGAGGCATTGACTCCACTTGACCGATGCTAAGAAACCTTGACTTTTTGACTTTCCAGGGTCTCGGCAAAGATGGCCAATCCATCGGTGCTGATTGGACAGCTAGTAATACTAATTTGGGATGGGTTTGACGTGTCATCGTTTCCGATCGCAGTGGAGATATTCTCTGTATCTACCTACTCCGGACTCTGTGGAGGGTAGGTAGGTAGGTAGGTATGCTGCATGCCTGTCAGGGAGGAATTGAGTTCCCCGATGGAAGATTATCGTATCTGGTGGTGGATGGGCCACTATCGCTGTCCGCGTCATTGATTCTACGATGGCGTGAGTTTGCATGTGATGGTATACCATGTACTATGGAACTAACTAAAAGTCATGGAGAGTCTAGACTGGAGGATGGAGTAGCCATGCCATGCTGGATACATACGATACGAATCGTTGTTATGGTAATCCATGCATTGTTCCGAACCCGTATCCGGATGAATGACTGCCAATGGCTGGTCTCTGCCTTGTTCAGGAATGTTTGGATTGTTTCTCCAACAAAACAATATCCCCCATTCATCGAATTTATTTGTTGTTGCTGTGATATGCTAGGTAGATGGTATACATCGCTTTCTTAAGACTGACTCAACAACCCCTCCGTCGCTCGTTTCACCCCCTCTCCCAATCCCTGATCCACCCGTCCAAACAACGCTAAACCACTCATCAGCCACACACCAATCAGAATGAAGAACCAAACTTACCATAAACCGCCTCTCGGAGTCCACTGGACTTGACCTGACGCAAATGCACGGCCACGTTGCCAAAGAATCGCTCCTGATGTCCTGGCTCCTTGCCAATCACCTTCCACAACCCCGCCGCTTGCTCAAAGTCGTCCTCATACACCCCGTACTGGAAGTTACTCACCTGGCCCACCCATTTCTCGTGCTCGGTGAGCGTGCTTACGGCCTGCGGAGCCTGGCCTTTCACATCCTGGTAATAGGTAATGGGCTGGAGACTCGATCCGACGTAGTTCGGGTCGGCCCCGTAGTTGTCGGAGAAGTTCATGTGGCCGTCGCGCTGGTAGGGACAATACACGGGAGCTTTGGCGGCGTTGGTGGGGAGTTGTTGGTAATTGGTTCCGAGTCGGTATCGGGCGGCGTCGGGGTAGGAGAACATTCGGGCTTGCAGGACTATTCTTATCAGTTGTGCTTTCAATGCAGTAGCGTAGGGTGTAGAGTATCACCTGGATCCGCGGACGGGGCAATTCCAGGGACCATATTGGAGGGAGAGAACGCGGCTTGTTCGATATCGGTAAAGTAGTTCCGGGGCTAGACTATCAGCAATGCTCTCTCTCTCTCTCTCTCTCTCTCTCTCTGGTACTAGGATACGTACATTGCGATTCAACTTCATCGTGCCAATCTGTCGTAATGGAAAATCGCTATGCGGCCATACCTTGGTCATATCGAAGATGTTCCATCGGTAGGTCTCGGCCTGTTGGGGCGTCATCACCTGCACGTACACGTTCCACTCGGGATAGTCTTTGCGGTCAATGGCCTCGAAGAGATCCTGGATGAGGAAATCGGGGTTTTCCCCAGCGATCCGGACGGATTCTTCTTTGGTGAGGTTTTTGATGCCTTGGGTGGTTTTGATGTGGAATTTGACGTATTTGAAGGTTCCGTCTTGGAGAGTGAATTTGTAGGTGTGGCCGCTGTAGGCGTTCATATGACGGAGGGAGGCGGGCGTGCCTCGATCGCTGAAGAGATGGAGGAGTTGATGAAAGCCTTCGGGATTGCCGACGTGGAAACTGTCTCGTTAGTAGACTTCACTAGGGAGGTAGATAGGCGTACTCCCAGAACTAGAGCTATTAGCAGCTATACTCTAGACTCATAGAGAAGAAGGGGGATACCATATTCGGATCCGGTAAATGAGTCTGCGGATGTCGCTTATGCGACCGATTCAGGGACGGAAACTTCAACGGATCCCGAATAAAAAACACCGGGGTGTTGTTAAACACCCAGTCGAGGTTGCCCTCGTCCGTGTACAGCTTCATGGCCCAGCCATGCACATCCCGTGTGGTATCGGCTGAGCCGGCCTCGGGCCCTACGGTCGAGACGCGCAGGAGCAGAGGCGTGGTCTTGCCTATTTCACTTAGGAAGCTGGCTGAGGTGATATCGGAGCAGTCATGGGTGCAAGTGAATTCTCCATATGCCCTGCCGTTGTCAGCAGGGCGATGGGATCAATGGGTGTACTGACCCAGCTGCTTTGGCATGGACCACCCTGCGAATGTCAGTCAGGGTGTGCCTACTACTAAAGGTGAGGACGACATACCGCTCAGGAATCCGTTCACGGGCAAAATGCGCCAGTGTTTCAATCAGCTGCGTGTCCTGCATCAAGAGCAGGCCTGCATTGCCGCTGCGCAGCTGCACCGAGCTGGAGTTGCTCGCGTACGGACATCCTGGATGGTTAGCTGGGGAGAGGACAAGACAAGTGTCAGGGTGAGCACCTTCTGCGAGAGTATAGTAGCGTTGGGACATGATGGAATTGAATTCAATGATCAAGTTGATGAGCTGAGTACTCCCTTATGCTGAACTGAACTGAATGGTTATATGTGAACAGAGTCAATTACATCATCATCATCACCAGTCCAGACACTGGAACCCAATTAGGGTTTCCCCAAACAAAACAGTTGATATCACAACAATAACCCCACAGTAAATCCTAGCAATCCAGCCAATTCAAACCACCGGCAACGCCTCGATTCTTCCCGGTTTCACCAATGTAATCCCCATCCCCGGCCTGACCTCACCCCCCTGCGTCACCACCCCCATCACCCCCGCCCACCGTCGACTGATCCCCAAGAACTCCTCCCTCAACCCAGCCCTCACCCGATCCAATCCCGGCCCGGGCTCCCTCACCCCCGTCAATACAATCACTGCTTCGCTGTCCCCGAAATGCACTTCCGTCCCGCGGGGCAACCCCGCCAACTCAATCCCCTCCGTCGTCACATTCTCCCCGATCTGCCCCGCAGTGAGGGGGACCCCAGGGCTGCCCTGTTGGGACACTTCGCGGAGGGTTTCCGCGGGGACGAGGTGGACTTGACGGAGGTTGGTGCCGGTGGGGTTGTTTTGTTGCTGGGGGAAGAAGTGTTGGATGGTTTTGCCGGCGTGGCAGTCGCCCGCGACACCGAGGTCGGCGATGAGGGTGATGGAAGGGACGGGGGTTTTGGAGGGGGAGTGCATGGTGGATTTGGCGACGGAGAGGACCCGTGGAGTGGCGGTTAGGGTGGTGGTGGTGGTAGTGGTGGTGGTCGACATGGTTGGTTGGTTGGTAGTTCGATTGATATTAGGGCTGGATTGTTGTTTGCTATGGCATGGTGATATGGCGTTTTGTTATTGACATGCAGTGTAGTACTACTATATAGTAGATAGGATGTCTGATGGGGATTACTACTACCCCTCCTATCTGCCGTGCCAACTCAGCGGCAGGGATGGGGAGGGACATTGGCCAGTGACCAGGTTTCCCGCTGATCCGGACCCCGCGTGGTAGTACTGTAGAGACTAGCTAGCCAACCACTTACAGACGATGGAACTCTGCTTTTCATAACCGAACATCTCAGTTGCGGTGGATGGGAGCAAATACCTGCCTGACATCGTGACTATCAAAAATAAAAACCTCCAGCCCTTCCCAAATCACTTACCAAAACCGTAGCCTAGAACACACGAGATACAAACCCATACATGAACACTCACCCCTTCAAGCATACCCTTGAGATTATCTCCTTGGAGGAGTATTCACGAATAATAATTCAGGTATTCTTCTTCTGCTTGTCGGCTTGTTGAAATATCTGTTGGCGGGGGAAAGATTCTTCATGTCTTTCTCTGGGGGTGGGAGTAGTAGTCGTGGGTCACGACTAGAGAGGTAAGTTGGTCGAAACTGGTGA
Organism: Aspergillus carbonarius ITEM 5010; assembly: GCA_001990825.1. Lineage (NCBI taxonomy): Eukaryota > Fungi > Ascomycota > Eurotiomycetes > Eurotiales > Aspergillaceae > Aspergillus > Aspergillus carbonarius. The sequence goes on from KV907493.1 coordinate 992,454, forward strand.
CCTGGGAGTGAATCGTTGCTTATATGCGGGAAGGGACGCGAGAATGGTGTGTTGAATTATAGCAGATAGATCTTTGTACGAGTTAGTATTGTTTAAGGAATTGTTCCAATCTTAATAATGTATAGGGTTGAGCTGATTTGATGTCTAGAATATAAGACATAAGACAATACTTTGGAGATTCTTTTTGGATTCAGATTTTGGGATATTTCATTCATAGATACTATGTTTTGAGAACTGCAAGCTCACCGAAATTTGAATGCGGAGTGGTGGGGGGGATGTATCGTTCATGTTGGTAATAGTAGTGATTGGTAATGGTGTTAGTAAAGTGCGCTCAGTCAAAGCTCACTCAACTCAAACGGGAAAGTGATAGGATATCTCCTTTGTGTTGTGCCTCTTGTAATGTATGGCAATAATATCTAGTTCTGTGTGAGATGAGGATACGTGGTATGTTTCTCACTTAATGGGGGATCAAGTACAGAACAAGGCTATAAGGTAAAATTCATTTTTATATTGCACTCCTCCCATGCTATGAACAATTGTTTTATACATGAATATAAACAGCAAACCAAACATATATGCAACAAGGAAAACTACCAGACACCGTACTACCCAATAAGAACCGAGGTGCATGGATCAATGTCCCTCTACTCTCCTCATCCACATCATCCATCCTATCCGAATACCACCCTTCGAATCCTCACATTGGCAACATGCATCAATGCAACCACACCTCTCACATCAGGTACTCCACCCCCCGGAAAGACTATATAGAGGGGATCCTCTAACCCCTCATCTGGTCTCCATTTATCATGGTATGCCTTTTTCCCAGCCAAAGGTAATCGTCCAAATGCGAACCGGTACATGCGGCGCGCTACCCGTTCCAGAGGGCCAGGGAGCCCGGTTACCTCGCCGAGATCCTCGAATGGTTCGTATCCTATGCTCAGGTAGGATACCCCCGCTGTTCGGCACAATGCCATGGCGGAAAAGAGTAAGAGGTCGGTGGTGCCCTTGGGTGCGGAGGGATCCGCAATGCATGGGTCGATGTGATAGCCCTTTTTGGCGCCCAGGTAGCGGAGGGCGGCAAAAGCGATGGGATCTCCGGCCGGGTTGCGGGCATAGATATAGGTCATGAGGGGGGAGGTGGTGGTGGGGAAGAGGTCGTAGGCGGTGATAAAGGCTTGGGGGGTGGCGGACGAGTTTCGGGCGGATCGCCAGGTGTTGTAGATGTTTTGGAGGGAGTGTTCGAGGTCTTTGTCTTGGTCATTTTCTTTGTTGTGGGTGGGCACGTGGATGTCGAGCGTGAGACCGCCCTTTGTGGGGTTAAGGAGGTGTTTGTTTTGCAGGAGGATGCGTTTTCCCGTTTGTTCGTGCAGGATGGCGTTGGTGGTCGGGTTGAGGACACGCTCTTTGCCAAAGTGCAGCATGGTCCAGTGTTGGTTGTGGGTGTGGGCATATTGGGTGAGGATGGGGCTGGCGCCGAGAAAGGCGATGCCCAGGTGGTGGGCTTTGCGATAGGTTTGGAATTCGGCGAGGAGGGAGGCGATGTCGGTGGGATGGCTGATGGGGTCGCCGGAGATGATGGCGGTTTTGTGGAGGATTTTGAAGCACAGCGCCGCGGTGTGGGTGGTGTTGAGGAAGAGGGAGTAACTGGGATCTAGCAGGCCCATGTGCGAGACTTGGCTGTGCAAGGCGGCCAGATGGCTGATGGTGGAGAGGGTGGTGGGCGTGGTGTTGGGCCCAGACAGAGTGATGATGCGGTTGGGGAGAGAGGGTGGTAGGGAGGGTTTGGGGATGGAGTCATGGCTGGTGCGGCTGGACACAAGGCTTTTGAGGTCGGAGGTGGAGGTGGCTGGGGAGAGGATGGTGCTGGTGCTGCTGCTGGTGCTGCTGGCGCTGAGACTGATGCTGGAGTCAATAGGTGAGGGCCATGGGGCGAGCTGGTGGTGCACGGGGGAGGCCGGACAGTCGAGACGGGCTTGGAGGAGCCGCTCGTACAGCGCGGGGCCGATGGTGTCGGCGAGCAGAACCCTGGGCGCAGCCTTGGGTTTCTGCTTGCGAGGAGTCTTGGATGGGTTCTCAGCGTTCATGTCGAGAGGGTTACATATGTCACCCGTCTGTCTGCTGTTGACGGAGGGTGGTGGCTCTTGGGATACGAATTGTGGGATGCCCTTGTAGTCATGGCAGAAGAAAAGGAGCCGGCTAGGCTGCCATCCGAGCAGCAGTAACCGCTCATGGTGCTCGGAATGGCCGTCAGGGCTGCAACACTGCCTGCAGAAGTGTCCGAAAGGGTTGGATCATCATGAAACCCTGGCCGGTGGGGCCAGGGTTGGTCATTTTACGTCGGAATCGGAGGTCCTGGTCGAGCCAGTCTCGACCCTGGAAGAACTCTGCAAACAACAACTCGGAAGACCCGTAGAGTTGGTCTCACTTGATGGTCGACCGGTGAGACTACTCCGCCATTGGCTACATGACTACGTCTCTGCCTGTTCTGTTTATAACGCCGTTGTCCGTCTCCTCCAGCCGGTCCGGCTCGTATCCATAGCCACGCAGAATATGGCTGCCTGGTGATGCATCGCCGTCCGACTCTGGACCCTTCAGGGCTTCCAGGGAAAAGCTTGTCGCCCAAGTGGGGCGCGGGCGGGAGCAGCGCCGGCGATAGGCTCGGAGGCCGGTTGCCAAAGCTTAGGCGCATTGCCTCGGTGGACCGTGAATGGGCCGTGGTCAGCCCTACGCCTACTAGGCGGCAGCATGCCAGCTCCAGGCTTCGGAGACCGCGGGGTCCGATTTGCCGGCGTTATGTTGGCCCCCAATGAATAAGGCAGTTGTGCGACGGCTGCGGTGCTTGCTTGTTCTGGGTACTATCGACGACTATTGGCCTAGCTCGAGCCTAGGCGGATGATCAGCAGGCATCTCCCACCGAAGGGATTTACCCCATTGGAAGAGATGACTCTGCAGGAAGATAGGGACTCTCTGCTCAGGGACATTTGCTCGAGAAGGAAGACATGCTAGTAGCCTAATATAGCAACAGAAACGTAACACGAACGGCCTCGGAACGGCCTCGGAATGGTTCCAGCCACGTGATATCTCAACGTCATGCAAATTTTCTCGAAAGAGATGGTTGCAAAAAGAACCCCTGACTATATATTGACTAGTGACTAGCAGACCTTCTTGACGATCAACTCCTAGCACCCCGACCATTCCAGTCACCATGTCCCTCCGTCCCACCCTCCCTAAGGCACGCATCCTGCACACCCGCCTGATCACCTCCCCCTCACCACCCAAACCAACCCCCGCACCCAGGCATCCCGACGACCTACACCTTCTCCCCGCTGCCCCCAGCGACAGCCCCGCCATTGCCGATGTGTTCTTGCACTCCTTTTCTGATGCCTTCAACCGACGCATGTTCCCCCTCACAGAGGACGTGCGGAGCTGGTGGGTGGACCAGTTCCGGCGGGAGATCGAACAGTCCTGTGCGGCACACCCGAGCAGTGCATTTTTGAAGGTGACTGCTGCCGACGGGGAGATTGCTGCGTTTGCCAAGTGGAGGTTTCCTGTCCCTCCGACTGCCGCGGCGACACATCAGACCGCCTGGCCCCCCAGCTCGGACGCGGATCTCTGCGAACGGTTCTTCCAGGTGATGGAGGGCGAACGAAGCCGCATCATGGGGGAGCAAGAGCATTTCTGTGAGTTCCTCTGGCCTTTCCTTTGATATGTGACTGATGGGGGGGGGAGATCTGGACCTGCTCGGCACCCGGCCCGAGTTCAACGGACGAGGCATTGGATCGCGGTTGGTGCGTTGGGGGCTGGAGCGGGCAGACACGGCAGGGGTTGCGACGTTCCTGTCGTCCACTCCACCAGGACGGAGGCTGTATGAGCGGTATGGGTTCCGGATGGTGCACGCGTATGAAGTGGTGCCGGGGTATATTCAGACCTCCATGGTGCGAGAGCATCCAGTGCAGCAGGCCACGTAAGGCCCAGCCCAGGCCGGCAGATCGGCTCAGCCCTACAGGGCGACCCGCCCCACGCCCCATCCCAATCCGGCCAAATATCATGTTCTGTCCGGTCATTCCTCTTTTTGTGTCTTTTTCCCCCTTCTTTCGCCCTTCCCTTCCTTTCCTTTCCGTTCCCTTTTTTTTTTCCCCTTCCTCTTCCTCTTCCTCCTCACCCCATGTTCTTCCTTCCCCCCCATGGTGGTCCATTTGTCAACCCCCCACCACCACCATGTCTCCTCCCTCGCCCATCCCTAAGCTCCTCCGCGAGTCGAGCGACCTCACCATCACCTCCACCTCCCACACCTCCCCCAGTAATACCAGCGTGTCCTTCATCCGCTCTCCCCGCCGGTCCTGTAACCCCTTCACCCGCTCCCACTCCCGCCCCCGACTGCACCTCACCCAACAGCCGCTCTTCCGCAACTCGCTCCTCGCCGGCGTCGGCTTTCTCGAACTGGCCAACGCCGCCGACTTCGCCGCCAATGTCTGGAATCAAATCCCCGTCCCCCGATACGCCATGATCCTCATGGCCATCGGCGGCCCCGTCGCCCTCCTCATCACCCTCGTCGCCGCCCGCGACCTCTACCTCAGCTACCAGAACGTGCAACTCCTCCGCCAGGAACGCCGTCACCTCCAACACCTCCTCACGTCCTCCCCGTCCACCCACACCAGCCTGGTCCTCCACTCCCGGCTCAGCGTCAACTTCCGCGAACTCGGCACCGAGCTCGTCGACCGCATCCTCATGGACGCGCTCATGGGCTTCGGCGCCTTGCTCGTCGGCACCGGCACCCTCATGGCCATCTGGGGCGCCAACCACCGCGTCTACCGCGCCAGCAACCTCCTCTCCGGATACATCGGGAACGGACTGGCCGCGGCGTTCGGCATCGTCAATTCCATCTGGTCGGGATACCTCGTCGTCCGGTTCCAACGCCACTACACCGCATGCATGGCCACCACATCCACACCCCCGATCGACAGTACCAACGACACTCCTGACGACCATCTCGACATCTCCTGCTTCAAAGATAACCTCCGGCTTCGCTTCCGTGGTCTCCAATGGCACGCCATCGTCAACGGCATCAACGGTATTGTCGCCGGCGCGGCCTCTCTCGTCACCGCCACCATGTGGTACGGTTACGTGGTTCTCATCCCGTGTATCGTGAGCTTGATCGCATGTAATTGGTTCTGGCGAGTAAGACTCGGTTATGATCGCCCCTTGCTGGCCCCTACTACCACCACCACCACCACCATTACCCCCGAAACAAACAACAACAACCCAACAACAACAACAACTCAACCCCCCGAAGATGACCCCCACAAAACCGACCTCATCACCGACCTCACCACAACAACCCACATCCTCCGCACCCTCACCTCCCCCTACCCTTTACTTCCCCGAACCATCCTCAACCCCACCTCCCTCTCCTCAACCCTCACCTTCATCACCCGCAACGGCATGTTCGAGAACTTTTGCGTCTGGATCAATGACACCCTACCGAATGGCGTCGAAGATGTCCTCCATATTCCTTCTACCACCACGCAGACTGAAAAACCCCCCACCTCCACAGAAGAAAACGACAAAGAAATCATCATAAACCTAACCCCTACTGACTTCCTCACCCTGGGGAACCACGATGCATTACTCGCCAAAATGAATGAATATTTGGATTTGTTTGCGAAAAAGGCCTTGGCGTATCGGGAACGGTGGTTGTTGGAGGTGGTGGGGTGTGCGGTTTATGGATTGGGATTGGGATTGGGGTCTAGGTCTGAGGGTGAGGGTGAGTGAGAGGGAGGGAGTTCTTTGTGGTGAGGGGATGGGATGGGATGGGATGGAATAGGATGGGATGGGATGATGTGCAGGTCACAAATTGGTTGGTTGTACAATGTGCCGGACACAATGGTGCATGCGAGCATGCTTAGAGGTGTATATGCTGGCATATAGAGAGATATACTGATACACGGCACTATACTGATCGAGTATGTAGATTATGAGGATGGGATGGATTGGATGGATTATGGGTATTAATACTAATGTCAACATCATCGTTTATCACTTCATTTTATGTATACTCCCCGACGTGGTAGACTAGATTACATGCACAGCTCCCTCCCCCACTCCTATTCCACCATATATACAGGCGCCTTCACCAGCACATTCATCGGTCCCCGTCCCCGCACCTCCGCCGTCACAAAAGACGCAAATCGGATCCGTCCCGGCCCACGCTCGCGCTCCTCCACCACTCGCGGCTCGCCCGCGGGCGCCGACGGTCCTGGCCGACGTCCCATCAGCGAGCTGAACACCGACCGCATACGCTGCTCCCGCTGCGGCGGGCCTGGCTCGGTTCCCTCGTCGTTCTCGTCGCCCGCGCCCTCCCGGTCCATCTCGACGGACCCGCTCGATTCCGCCCGTACATGGGTCAGTGGCGGCAGTCCCGTCTCAACCTTCATCGTCCCTTCCTGGACCACCGTCCCCGGGGGGATGTACTCCACGCACACGTCGCGCGACTCCAGTGGGATCTTCTCGGCAATGCCCACCGCGTTCTCCACGATCATCCGTGCCCCGTTGTCCACCCCCGGCGGTGGCGGCTCGTGCAGGTGCGCCACCAACGTGGCCACCAGGCTGCTGACCAGCTGATCGATGAGCTGCGCCCGGTACTCGTCCGCCTGCGGGCCCTGTAGGTTCGTCAGCCCGTCCAGCGTCGTGCGCCGCCAGTTGGAGATCCGTGCGATCGCATTCTCCTTGTCTTCCTCCGTGCACGGTTTGACCTGCTGCCGGCGCAGATTCATCTCGATGCTCTTGAGCTGCCGGCTAAACGTAGGCTCCAGCGCCGGGTGAAAGTATCGCTCGAACAGCTCCTCCACCAGCCACCGGCTCATCACCGCCCGACCGATCGCAGTCATCTCCTTGGTGCCCGTGGCAGGCGCGTCATCATTGACGTACCCGCTGAGCCACGACGGCAGTGTCGTCCAGTCCTTGCGAACGGCAAACGCCAGGTCTTTGATCGCCCCGTCCAGACGACCGAACCGGTTGGCATATTCGTTGTCATCCAACACGGTGCGGGACACCGCCATACGCTGGTGGGCTACCGTATTCTGAAGATGTTGCACCTGTGCCTCCTTTTCGAAATAGTATCGCTTGACCTTGGAATATTTGGCCTCTGCTGTGGTTAGTCTTCATCTTCCACGAGAGCAGCCCACTTACGGAGTTCATCATGCTTCTGGACCAAGGCTCGCACGTCGATCTCGCTCGTCTCCTCGCGAGGCTCACGCCGGCCGTCGCGGGAAATCGGCGTGTTCCGCCCCGGTTCCGGTGCGGGCGGTCCAGCAGGGTTCCGGAAGCCAGCTTCCGGTGGATAAGGAGCATGCCCCGGGGCAGGAGCCTGTCCCGCGGGCGCGGATGGACGTTCGGGCATACCACTCGCCATGGTGTCAGGATGGATAGGAAGGGGACGTAACGGTGACGGGGGCCCGAGGGATTGGCGGGAGGAGGGTCGAGCTCCGACCGTGGGGTCCAATTGGGGCTGTGTTGGGGCCAGGTCAGCGGGCGGTCGGGGCGGCTCCACCGGCGACGGACGGGGTACCAGGTCGAGCAGACCGCTGTCGGTGTTGGCTCGTTGGATGGAAGGATGCGGTGAACGAGGAGCTCGGGTGTCGAGAGCTGGTCCTGTGCTCGGCGGCATCGGTGAATGGTCTTGAGATCGTGACTGCGGCTGCGGCTGCGGCTGCGGTTGTGGTTGCGGTTGCGGTTGGGATTGGGGCCGCGTCTGGGGCTGAAACGGAGCGTCTACTGCACTCCGAATCGGCGTCTGAGCTTGGGGTTGGGGCTGAGGCTGTGCTCCCGGCTGAAGCTGGGGCGGCGGCTGTTGCTGCTGCTGTTGCTGCTGCTGCGGTGGAGGTTGACGGAGCGGCTGAGGAATCTTGGGCCACGGGGCGTCTAGTTCATGCTCTCTCGACCAGGCCGTGGTCGGGCGATGTTCTGACGTGGTGTCTATCGACAACGGCCGCTGTTGTTTCGGATTTGGTCGACCGGTGATCTTCTTCACCGACCGGCTGCGCGGGAGAATGGACTGCTCGCGAGCGGCGGCTGACGAATGGAGGGAAAAAAGACTGCGACGGGACTTGCGAGGTTCTGGTTCCACGGGCTGCAGTGGCTCGTTTGGTAGAGGCCACGACTGGTGGGCAGGGTCAGCATCGAGGATGGGTGCAGGGGGCGCTGCAAGTACCGGAGAGTCGTCGCTATTGTTGCCTCGAGGGCTGGTATGACGCTGGCTCTTGGAGCGGCGGAGGGGATACTGAGCCGGATGGTGCGTCTGGGGGAGATTGCTATGGCTATTGTTGTTGCTGCCGTTCAACAGAGGGGTCGCCGTGGGAGTCGAGGTGGTGGTGTTGGATGGAGGGGCTGTTTCAGTGTTGGTGACAGGCAGAGGAGGCAGAGGCTCGCGGGAGGTGGAGCCGGAGAAACGACGGTCGAGATCGTCCGGGTCGGGGTAGACGCCAGGGGGGGCCGCTGGCAGGTGTTCGACGGATCGGAATGCAGACGCGGCAGCAGACAGCTTGTGCTTGCGGCGGAAGAGGGGCATGGAGATGGTGATGGAAGAGAGGGGGAGAGGGAGGGGGAGGTGGGGGGGGAAGGGGAAGGGGAAAGAAAAGGAAAGGAAGAAAGAGGAGAGGCGAGGAGAAGTGCGTTGGCAATGGAAGGAAGGATGGATGGATGGATGGATGGATGGATGGATGGATGGATGGATGAGACGAGACAAGCCATCAACATAAAGAAAGGCTCCATTACTAGGCCCGGGCGGCCACCCGCGGGACAGCCGCATCCCATTGGCGCTCTGCCATCTGCCGGCAGGGCTGGTGCTTACGCTTGGGTCACTACGGCCTGTCTAGTCCTGGCGACTACGCCCCTCGGTCGCGCGTTCAGGCAATCATCTCAATCCCGCCCCCATCCTTCGTTGTTCCAGCAGATCCACTATGCAGGTCAATGATTCAGATTCATTTCATGTGCGGAGATGTCTACACAGTAGCATCCGTTATGTCCATCATGTACAGCCTTCCCGTCGCGCCACGATCCCCACTAACCCCCTAGCACACACCGTGAGTCTTGCCATGCTTGCCCTGCAAAGAATGGGTCTCGTTCTTGTAGTGGTGGTGCACATGCTTGGCCTTGTGCGAGTTGGTCGAGTGTTCCTGAACGTGCCTGTTTCCGTTAGCTTCGCTCGCCAGCCGAGACACGAGACACAAGACACGAGACACCAAACTTACTTTGTGTACCGCTCCAGCATGCTCTTGTCCATCTCGCCAAGCGTCTTCAGCGCCAGCTTGATGTCCGCCAGCAGTGCGTCGCACCGGCTCTTGGTGAAGTCCTCGCGCACCACCACCCGCATCAGCTTCAGCGCGTTGCTGTTGGGAGCCATCGTGTATGCCGGCACGATCCACCCGCGCTCGCGCAGCTGGTGCGCAATCGCAAATTCGTCGAACTGCGTGTCGCGCTCGGCCGGCAGCCGGAACGCCACCAGCGGCAGTCCCTTGCCACGGCGCTGGTTCATGATAATGAAGCCCTGCTTCTCCAGCTCCTCCGCCAGGTAGTCCGCAATGCGCGTGATGTTCAGCATGATCGACCGGTAGCCCCGCTTACCCAGTCGGATCATCTGGTAGTACTGGCCAATGACCTGAGACGCGCCCTTGGAGAAGTTCAGCGTGAAGCTGGCCTGCTCGGCTCCCAGGTAGTTGATGTTGAAGATCAGCTCCTTGGGCAGGTACTCGGGTGAGCGCCACACCACCCAGCCGACACCGGGGTACACCAGGCCGTACTTGTGGCCGGACACGTTGATCGACACCACCTTCTCCAGGCGGAAGTCCCACTCCAGGTTAGGGTTGACGAAAGGAGCGACGAAACCACCACTGGCCGCGTCGACGTGGATGGGGCAGTCAATGCCACGCTCGATCAAGAGATCATTGATGGCCTTGACGTCCTCGTACTCACCCGTGTAGGTGGTGCCCAGAATGGCGCAGATACCGATGGTGTTCTCGTCCACCAGGTCCACCGCCTGCTGGGGGTCGATCACGTAACGATCTTCCGTGCAGAACACGTACCGCTCCTCCACATCGAAGTAGCGGGCAGCCTTCTCCCAGCACACCTGGACGGCACTGTTCATGACAATGTTCGGCCGGGAGTAGTCTTTACCCTCTGCCTTGCGCTTGTTCTGCCACCGTCTCTTCATGGCCAAGGTGCCCAGCATGATGGCCTCGGAAGAACCGATGGTGGAGGTACCCATGGGGTGGTCCTCCTCACTGTCGGTAGGGGCGTTGAACAGACGGGCAATCATGTTCACACAACGGTTCTGGATCTCGGCAGACTGGGGGTATTCCTCGTAGTCGATGAAGTTCTTGCTGAACGACTCGGTCATGAGCTTCTCAACTTCCTCTTCCTACTGAAATTAGCATTGCCAGATCTGCAGGCACCTATAAGAAACATACCATGTAGGTTGTCACGAAACTCGCAAGGCTATCCAACAATTAGCGCAATCCCTCAATTCTCACGATCCGGAACTTACTTGAGCATGGGGTTACCATCCAGACTCAGCTCATCCTTGATCATGCGGTAGGCCACCTCGCGGGGCATCTCACGCTCCGGCATCTCGGTCGACGGCAGCTGCTCCGCAGCGAAGCGAGTGCCGTAGACGCTGGAGTAGAAGCCATCCTCCTCAGTAGAGTCCAGCTTGATCGAGTCGACCCGTTCAAGGGTCTTGTCGATCTCGCTGTCGCGCTTAACCTTGGCAAGATGAACCATTGTGTCGAGGTGAATGGGGGAATTGGCAGAAAAAAAGAAAGATGAAGAGAGAACAACAGCAGAAAGGGGGAGGGAGCAGTGAAGTAATAAAGGGAGGGGCCAGCTCGTCCCACGAGCATCAGCCAGCCCTCAGGCCAGTTAGCTCGGTATTCTCCCCCTCCCCTGCCCTGGTCTGCCGCATCATCCGTCAGCTCAGGCAACACGGGAGGGGACGACCGGCCACGAGTGGCTGTTCTCCTCAGCCCCAGGGGGCGTGGCAGCCACTCATGACGCCCCCTTTCCAGCAGCTCAGACACTGTCCTAATTCCTAGACGCCCATCGCGATGGACGGAGGACGAGTGGGTAGATGGGGGTCCCCCCCCCCTCCTCGTTTGGGCGGGTGGGCGAATCAGCAGGCGACGCCCAGGGACACAGCGCTAAAAGCTTAAGGAAAGCTTGGCCTGGATCGGTCGACAGCCGGTGGAAATTGTCTCAGCCACGATGGAATTGGAGACCGAATGGATCCTGATTCACCAGCAAGTCCGAAAGAGGGGAAAACGAGGACGAAGGGGAGACGCGAATTCCCTCATCGTGGGGCGGCAAGTGGAGGGGTGACGGAGGGATCGGCCAGGCGAGTGATATCATGGGTTGCTAACCGATCTTGATCCTCTTTCCTGGAATCCGGTAATGGAGTCAAGGACTTAAAACGGACAAGTAGAGGAATAGTCTGGTGGGGGGGGAAGAACATCGAAGGGAATAGTTGTGGTCCTGGAAGCAGTAGAACTGTAGAAGAGGAGCTACTATTGGGATGGAGGGGCTCGTCAACCGCCACCGCGTACATCATACCTACCCAGTACCTGTACAGTAAGTAGTAGCCTACCTAGTACCTACTGTGTAGTGACGGAGGGTATTAACGGCTAACCCGAAACAACCCGGTCGAAGCCCTCCCGATCCCGATCCTCCCCTTTCGGCGGAAATGGCGGTCAACTGCAGCGATGTGTTGTCTTGGAACTAACCATCATCGAGTTAGATGGGCTTCTATCTCTCTATCTAGTATCTCCTAGCGACCATCTACGTTGTCACTTGTCAGTTGGCAGTTGTCACCTGTCACCCATCACCTGTCACTATCTCGTAGAATAGATAACTACAACACGCAACCTCTCGGTGAACACCGGAAGCCAGAAAAAAAAACCAAAAACAATCAAAATCGTCGCATTGCTCCTCCATTACCATTAAACCGATACATACAGCGTCCCATTCTCGGCCCTGGACATGAACATCAACATGAACCATACATGCGTACGAAACACAAGTGCTTTACAACCATCCCAGTCAGAAAGCCCAGCCCAATCCGTGTGGTATCCCGTCCTGTCCATTCATATCGTACACCCGCCATCCATCATCATACAGGGGCGTTATCTCTGGTATATTTCTGCCTAGGTTGCGGGTTTTTCCCTTTTTTTTTTTTTTTTTTTTTTTTTTAAGAGGCTTTTGCTTTTTATTATATCCGTCACTCCATGCAACCATTCGTGTTGGGGTATCAGCAATACGGGCTTCTTGGTCGGCATCCATCCACCAAACAAAAAGCCAAAAGATCGATTCGGACGGAAACCCATCCGGTAGGAAGAGGCCACAGAAACAGGGCAACGCTTAGTTCCTGTCGCCCTTGACCTTGCGCTTGATCCAGGCAAAGAGGCCGCTCTTGCGTTTCTCGGCCTTGCTGCTCACTTCCGACTTCGCGGTCTCCTGGGCCTTGTTGGCCTCGCCCTTGGCAGTATCCTTGGCCTGCTCAACGGCTGTCTTGCCCTCTTCGGGCTTCGCGGCCTGTTGTCCAGCTGGAGCGGCCTGGGGTTTGCTCTCTTCGGCGGTCTTAGCAACAGATAGGCCCTCTGACTGGGGCTCCGAGGGCTTGGTCTCTGAAGGCTTGGCCTCCTCGGCTTTCTTGACTGCAGCGACTTCCTCTTTGGGAGCCTCCGAAACAGCTTGAGTCGCTTGGGGCTCTGTCTCCTGGGGCTTGGTGTCCTTGATGGTGGAAGGAACAACGCTTTGGCGCTTTTCCGGCGCTTGCTCCTTCGCCGGCTGCAGCTTGTCTTCCGTGGCCTTCACGGGCTGCTCCGCCTCAGAGGCGGGGTTGACAGCGGACTTCTCCACAGTCTTGTCTGCATCGTTGCCGGTCGCAGAGGGGCTCGTAAGGCTGGTGGGAACAACAGCGACGGGCTCGCTATCTGCGGCTGCGGTCGGGGCCGTCGCTGACTCCACCTGTGTCACCTCACCAGTCGTCTGCTTGACATCACCGGTGCTTTCGGCTACGTCAGAGGTGGGTGCACCCGAGGAAGCGATGGTCTCGGCAGTCTGAGGCTTCGCGGAAACCTCCTCTGGGGCGGTAGTAGTCGTGTCGGGAGCGCTGGTCTCAGCCACCTGGGCCTCTGTTGTGGTGGATGGAACTTCAACGACCTTTTCAGTCGCGGCCTCGATAGACTGAGGTGCGGTGCTAGATGTAGCTCCAGCGACCTTGTTGGCGTCATTGTCCGCCGACGCAAGCCCCGGGACTTCCAGGTTCTTGGACGCTTCATCCGACGCATCAGCACCAAGTCCCGGAACAACCTGAGGCTGCACGGTTGTACCGCTAGGAACCTCGGCCTTCTCAGCAGTTGCCTCCTTCTCAATGGCAGCGCCCTGTTCGTCTTCCATCTTGGGCATCTTGTGGGGCTTGTGGTTCTCCTCCTTCGTGAAGAGGCTGCTTTCGTATGGTCGCTTCACGTGGGCATCGGTGTGAGTCTCCAGGGCGCTGTCCTTAGTTGACAGAGAGGTGGCCGCCACCTCGTTAGGGGAAGGCAATACAGCTGTTTGGAAGCAGGGGTTAGCCGATGACCATTGGATTCAACCTGTGCGGCCGTGGAGTACGACTTACTCGTTCCCTCTTCCACCTTCTCATCCTGGGTAATCGGCGCCTTCTGCGCAACATCTTCTACAACGCTCTCATCCACCTTGGGGAACGAGGTGTTGACCGCGTTCGAGGCCGCCTCGGTGAAATTGATCGGAAGGGCGGCCGATGGGATCTCGGTGGTGATGTTGAAAGCAGCGGTCTCGGGTGCCGCAGCAACTGCAGCGGCTGTTTCAGGAGCAGCTTCAGTTTCGCTCTTGGTAACGGTTTCGGGAACGACAGTCTTGGGTTCCGTCACACCAGCGTCAGCGGCTTCAGCGGCGACAACTTCAGTCTCGCTCTTGGGAATAGTTTCAGGGACGACTGTCTCGGATGCAGTCACACCGGCTTCAGCGGCGACGGCTTCGCTGTCGTTCTTTGTGACGACGGGTTCAGGAATGGCGACCTCGGGTGCAGTCACGCCAGCGTCACCTTTAGCGACGGCTTCAACATCGCTCTCGCTCTTAGAGGCAATCTCGGGGACGACGGTTTCGGGTACTGTAGTCGCTGCGATGCCTGCTTCGGTTGTAACAGTTTCGGGTTCGCCGTCGCTCTTGGTGATGGTTTCCTCAACCTCGTTGGCGGGTACGCTGTTTGAACGAACTGTTAGTGTGCGAAAGACAGATGCGACAAGGAAGCAGCCGCACAATTCCAATTTTCGGTGCAACTGAGGGGCCACTCACACATTGTTCGGGACATCGGCGGGCTTCTTAGCGGCAGCACCACCGCCGCTCTTCTTACCCTTACTCTTACTCTTTCCTCCTTTCTTGGGCATTGTGGGCGAACAACCTATTCAGCTGCGAAATTGTTAGACCCTGGCGATGACGACAACGACTCGATGCAGCCGCCGAGAGCGAGACTTACGGTCTGTGCGGACGGAATGGGCTCGGATCGTGGATGCGAGCCGACAAGGTCGTGCGATTTGGAGAATGGGGATTAAGAAGTCCGGGCAGGTGAGGTGGGAAGTTAGGGGCGGGCTGGTCTGGTATGTTGCCCTGTGCCTAATCGATTCGGGGAACGTTAATCCGGCGCAATTCGGGCCACGCGGGATCCCCCAACAGCTTGCAACGCTCAACCGCACAGTCAATGCGCCGTAGAATCGTAGCGTAGAGAGCAGAGGGTCGAGGGTCGAGGCTGGAGGCTTGGACTTGAGGCTTGGGGAGAAAACAATGGACGCTGGTGCGAGCGGGGAAATCCAAAGCAGGGCAATGGTCACGCCGCGGTCACATGGGATCAAGGGGAGTTAATTGGAAGGGGCACCAGGACCGCGGATCCAAACATGGGTGGGATAGTGGGATTGCACGTAGATGAGGGTCACGGATGGTTATTATCGACAGGGGCACAATGGGCGTGGATTGATGTCCTACACGACTCTCTCGTCTCCTGCAAACTACCGGCCACGCCCATGGTGTTGTTGCTATTCTGCACCAGACCGAACCCAGCTCTGGCCGCTGGTTGCGGCTTCTACAGGGATGGCCGTTACGAAGCGGCCACCCTTCAGTCGCGCAGTTGGGGTTGGCGCACATCCCCCTGATTCCGGTGATTCGGGACTGTACCTGCAGATTGGGCTGGCGCCTTAACACTTAACAGGCCGCATTAAGTCGACTAATCCTGGCGATGGCAGGCGATCCATCCCCGCCAAGCGGGGCCTTTGTTTATCCGAGGCCCTGCGACCGGGTCTTACAAAGTACAATGTCTTTATGACGGACGGACTGCTGGCTAACGCAGTGGCAGCAGTGCAGCATCTCTTCGGCGCTCACAGAACCGGAACCCGTGTCAATGCAGTCTACCGGTATTTCCACCTGAGAATCCATCGACGTACCATGTGACTGTGTTCGATCGGGACGGAGAGGTCGATTGCATCATGAGGCATGCCGCCGGGTCCTGGACCGGCCAAACCCGGCCAGGAATGTTGGGAACGATTCCGGTCGACATGCCATGCCGGACGTCTTATCTACAGGTCCCTCGAAACCTACGCACTTGGTGAGGATGATTCGCGACGGGTTCTGGCTCCTGTTGTGGTCACGTGGCATGGCCATGACACAATCCCAACAAGCCGTCCGGTATATATTGGGGGCTCGAGCTAGAACGGCCTAAAACGGACGCGCAAGTTGGCCACGGAGGCTGTACTCCGCATCCCTTGCTGGCGACAGGTGGCCGAACTCGCTGCACTCCGACTGTCGGAACGTATGTATACATGCCCGAAGAAGTTTACTGGGATGATGGGGGCTTGGGGGAGGCAAAACCCGGGGTTCGAATGACCATGACATCATGGATGGTGCCAGGTGGTTGCGATGCCACGAAGCTGACGGCCCAACAACGTGCGCTTTCTGCCCTTGCATTTTACATCATAACTTAAAAGTTCTTCATGGCGACCTGAACACTGCGTGGCTATGATCTCCACTTGGTGGAGAGCTAAATATTTCTGCTACGTCTGATAGACAAAAAAAAAAAGAGAGATCAACTGGTGGCAGTCGAGAGCGAAAGAAGGACCAAAAAATTGACCTACGCAGGACTCCAACCTGCAATCTCTTGATCCGTAGTCAAGCGCCTTACCATTGGGCCAGCAGGCCTATTTCATGGAGGATGGAGGCTTTTGTTTGCGCTATGGACCACGGCTAATGCTCTTTACCGGAAGCACCGTGCCGAGTGGAGGCAACTCCAAAGCCATCCGGCGGGGCAGTCGGAAACCATGGCCGTCCCAGAGATATCATTCGCACACACACTTATCATTCTCAGTGCCTCCATTATCTCATTAGTCAAACCCATCGTTTTCCTACGCGATTCCTACCACCATGATGGGGGAGCGCCTCCCAGTGGCACCGTTCTTTTCCGGCGACTGACGTGGGACAGTCATCTGCCCAGCCGACTCGACAGCCAAGGGTGCCGCAAGGACGAATGATGATGTCGGCCGCAAGGTCTCATCCCGGCGAAAATCCGGTCTCGCAGATGCCCAGAGGTTCCTTGGAATGGTTGAGTCGGTGGTGGCACGTAGATCGGACCGCTTGGCCGTGTTCTGGAATCGTTCGGTGCAGGACCACGACAGCAACCCGCCTTGCTTCGTCTCTCTACTCTTCGACTGGACATGACCGGTTTGCCATTGCCACACGGTCATGCAGATTCTGCAGCCGGGATGATAGCAGGGGGGAATTATACCAGTCTGCTGCATTTACGAGGGTGACCGTCGCCGCCGCCGCCAGCCTGGGTAGGCTGGGGGATCCAAGCGAAAAAGCGGCCAGACCTTCCCTGTCGCAACCCAAAGGCCGGAGGAGCTGCTCCGCGGAGGCATCGCACTGGAGCAGCCAAACCATGGTCGAGGCAAGCCGTGGATGGGTGGAAGACAGTCGTGACCGACCACTACCGTAGTACCTGTTCGGGCGATGCAACCCGACGGTGACCCTCGCCAGCGGCCCTGATTGGAAGGAGAGCACACCGAAGGGGCAGGAATCAAGGGGTTAGTCAGCCTGGCTGGGAAACAATAATCGGGACTCGGCACTGCGACGCCGAGTTTGCAGGTGCCCCGGAATGATTGAGGGATAAAAATCCAATAATGAAAAACGAAAATTGTCATGTCAGGCTGCGGGCATGATGATGATGATGATGATGATGATGATGATGGTGGTGATGATGAAGAGTGATGACATCCCAGCCCTTCCTCGTACTCTTAGGCTGGAATTGTCAGACTCATCGAAAGGCGTTTCCCTTTTTCCCTTCCTACGTTGCAGTTTTATGATCCAGCATAATCTGATTATCCCCCTCCCCAGTGACACTACTACGGAGTACTACTCACTTATCTCCTGCCCTTCATCTGTTCCGGCCAAGGGCAACTAGCCAGCCTGCTAAATTCACGCACAATCAATCCCCCCTCCCCCCCCGGGTGGATCCTCCACGTTCGGCGTTGTTTCTCATTCTCGCATCGGATTTGGCCGCAGGCAATCGCGGCTTACCAGGGAGCACCACTCGCCAGTGACCATTTCGGCCGTGGGGTCGCCTTGGCCTGTGCAGGGGAAAAGTAAGGTTGAACGAGCGATGATAAGTCACGTCCCGGTAAGTGTCCATGGGCCCAGTGCCTTCTGGGCCAAGTGCGCGCCATGGATGGAGCCCGGCCTGGTGGTATGGAACTGACGGCCAATCAGCTGCCGCCCGGTCTCGACGACGAGTAATTAATGTAATTAATGCCCCATCGCATTGGATCATAGGTATGGACTCTGATTCCGATTACTCCCCCCAGTTAGTCCTGTCTTTCTCCAACCACTAACTGTTGGTCTTAGTCCGAACATACTATCTCTCCTCCGCTTCCCTCTTTGACTTGCTTCACTATTATTACTACTACCACTCTCCCCTCTTCCTCTCTTACTCTTTTCCTCCCTCCCTCCCTCTCCCCTCTCCCCTCTTTCTCCTCCCTTCCCTCTCCACTCCCCTCCACTCTCCTTCCCCGCCTAGTCCAGCCAAACGATGATACCAGGGGTCTTGTCCTCACTCGATTGTCGTCTGTGCTTGCACACCCTCCCTCGCGTCCGCTCCCTCACCGGGAAAGGTATGCAACTTTGAGGTGCTGAGTCGACACTGAACGCATACTTCTACGCTTATCCCGCTTCGGTCCACCACGCTTCGGTATCACCCCTCTATATATCGCCAACCGTGTGCTCCGGTCAAAATGAATTTCCGAGAAAAGGTGCGGAAGGTGTTCCGCCGGTCCAGCAGTGGGTCCTCGTCCAAATCCAAGGGCAATGGAATCAAGATCGAATACTATAAGCGCCATGAAATCCCCCGGTCCAAGTTCAAGGGCCCGTTCGATCGAGAACATCAACGCAAACTCGCAGCCTGGTCATTCGGTGAGGCTCAGGCGGAACGGCCGCGTACTCCCGACCTGTGTCTATCCCCATGTGCATCAATACCGGACTATCTGAGATCTCATTATGAAGACGACGAGGCCCTGGCCCCCGATCAGATCCCGACAGCCGCACCAGAACTAGACGTGACAGTTGGTATGTGGGATGCTTCTCCTCGTCAGCCCTCTGGGTCGTCATCTAGCCTTGACTATTATCATAACCATACCATGTGTGACGACCGTCTGACCAATCACCAGCATCCCCCTCTGTTCATCACGACGAATATGCCTACGGCCGACAGGGAGACAGTGGCTCGTCATCATCGACGGCCGTGGAACCCGAAAGCTACAGCGAGTCGATGATGACGCTCTATGCCGACGTCGACCAGGTTGACATGATCGCCCAGCTGAAGGAAACGATTCGTTACACTTCCCCGGTTGTACGAGCCATTTCGCCGCCCCCCTTGTCGCCCAAGGGGTGTTACATGCCATTCTCACCGGAAGACTTGACACGGGCGTTGAACGCCGTGCAGATCTGCTCATAGTACTTTTTAATTCGCTTTCCGACTTCCGGCAAGATCTTCGCTTCTTTCATCACGTGACAACGCCTCCATAGGCTACCGACCCTATCGAAGCCGTCCTTTTCGACTCCTCCGTCCTTTTTACCCTAATCCTTTACCCACCCTGCGACCCCGGTATGAGCATCTTACCTTGTTCGATCCCCTCTGTGGGTCGCAGAGGGCGACCTTGAATACCCGGCCGTGTTTGAGGCAGCCGTTTCCCCTCCACTGACGCAGTCCACGTATGCAAGCCCGCGTGAGGGGCGTCTCGGTTATTGCATATTCTGGACCGTGTCTGCCCTTCCACGCATGAGACGAGCGATGTTCGAAAAGCGTCTGTTTTATGCTTTTTGCTTCGTGCATTGCGTTTGAGCGTATACCCATCAAGCTGCACGTCGTGTGCTGGTGCCTAGTGGGTGCCTACTACTAGCACCGAGGATAATCGCCGGCCACGTACCAATTGTAATGTACTATCTAGAGTAAGGTAGCACTTTTTAAGAAATCAATCAAATAATACTATCAATATATACTGCACTATGTACGTACGGTATAACAGCATGTGTGTGGCGCAAGCTGAGCCCCCAATCCAGCCAGCATTCAGCTCCCCACCCCACCGTCATCACACTGCACCTCAAACCTGACATCACATCCCATATCCGGAGTCCTACCCAAGCCACTCACTATCGAGTATCGATAAGCCCAGCCCCCAGCCTATCTACTCCCTATGTGGAATATGCTACTACTATCCATCCAACATCGACAATATGACGTACTCCATTGTACCAACTACCTAAAACCTAGAACCGCTCGCCAAGACCCCAACAGGGCGGTTTGATCGGCAATCCCAAATTCATTAGCTAGGTGAACTAGATGTAATAGGTCCGTCCCTGGACTAAACTAGGTAGGTAATTTAGGTTCGCTTCCGGGATGATCTTGACTCGGAATGGTACTGCTAGGTAGGTACTACGGGCTGGTGTACGGTACGGGGCTTGGGGCTTAAGGCTTGGGGTGTTCGGTCCGAGTAGAGAGGTACTACTAAGAATGAAAGGTTATTTTTTTTTTTGGTGGTGGGAGGTTTTTGTTTTGAGTTTGAGTTTGGTTTTAGTTAGTACTACTATTTTGGATGTGGTTATTGTTGGTGTGTCTGGTGTAGTAGTGGTAGTATGTGATGAGGGTTGGGTTGGTAGTAGTAATACTTATTACTAGTACTACTATATATTTTGTGGGTGATATGTGGTGGTGGTGGTGGTGGTGGTGGTGGTGGTGGTGTTGGGCGGAATTTCTTTGGAATGAGAGGTATTTTTTTCTAAATGGTTTGTTTCAGTCTTGGTTAGGTTAGGTAGTTGTATGGATCTCTTGATGATGATTATCGGTGTGTGGTTGGTTTGGTTGGAGTTTCTTTTTCTCGTATATGATGGATGATGATGTATCATTGTTGCTTATTCTTTGAGCTGCTGGGGATGAATGTATTTATGGGGCAAGTTGTTTGCTGACGAGGTGAATCTTACTATGTAGTAGTAACTAGTTACTATTGGTGATATTGCTCAGCTGATGCGTGATCTTGCATGCTTATTGTAACTGAGATATATGCAGGTGCTGGGTTGATTGTGAATGATCCAGGTGGTGTGAGAATCTCCTCTCGTATAGAGAGTATTCCTGGTGGTGTTCCTGTCATGTAATACAATATATAATTGATGGTTGTGCATTGTTTCATATCTATGGTATCCTTCCTAGTCATCAATCATATCAGGCTGTACATGAATCCGTCCGATCCCTGGAAGCAAGGCTGTCGGCTTACTCGTCATGGGTCACCGTCATATCCAGGACCTCCACACGTCCTCTGCCCCTTGTCTCGTTGCCCACGAATTCATTCAAACCCTTGAAAGATCCTGGCTCCGCAAAGCCAATGATTTCCCACTCGTCTCCGCCAACGACCTCTTGAGCCTCAATTGACTCGATGTAGCTCAGGATCTTGTCCTTGACATTGCTCGGGCCCTTGGCTGGCCCGACCTCTGCATCAGATCCACCAGCCTCGTCATCCGAGTCCTGCTGACGCGACTTCTTAGATCCCTTTCCGCCCTTCTTGTTGCCCTTGGAGCCTCCCTTTGACGGCGCCTCCTTCTCTTTACCACCAGCCGCGGCACCAGCAGCACCAGCCGCACCACCCTTAACACTTTGCTTCAACAGCGACACAGGACAGGTAACACGAAGACGCATCCGCGCCCGCATCACAGGAATAGGTTGCCACGCAATAAGCGCCTTCATAGCATCAAGCGCCTGACTCTTCGCTGACTTATTGGCCGTAACACCCGTCCACAAAGGTTTCCGAGGCTGAGCCGGGTCAACCTCACCCCCATTCGTCTCCCCATTAGCAGGCTGGCCCTGCGACTGCTGTTGTCCACTAGCCGAGCTCAGCTGGTCCAAAGCCTTGGAAATCATTCCCGGTGTGTAGACCCGCTTTGTCGTAGGGTCGACGAGCCGTCCCGATACGATATCCAACACTTCCTTCTCCACTCGCTCGATGATTTCTTTCCGTTCGCGTTCGCCGACTTGCACTTCGCCCTTTCGTAGAATCTCTTGACGGATCTCATCGGCGGGGGTGTCGGCGCCGAAGGACTTTGTTAATTCGGCTGAGGGGGCGGTTTGGGCTTTGGAAACGGAGAGGAAGATCGTGGGAACTTGGAGAACATTGTCGAGGTCTTTCTCAGCACCGGAACGGTATTCAAGGAGTTTGTTTTTGTAGCAGGCGAGTTCGAAGCGCTTTTTGCCTGTTGGGGGGTGAGGTTAGTGGGGTTGCGGGGTGAGTTGGGACCTTCGTGGGTTGTTGCTTTGATGGGGTTGGGCTCAAATATGATCGTCCAGGTTTTTGATAGAGTGTATCATAGCAAGATTATTGCGAAGGAAAGGTAGATTTGTCTAGACGTACCCTTTTTCAGCCTGACGACTGATACATTGGTGAATTTGATCTGATTTGATGGTTGATTGATAGGCATCTTGGTGGGGGCTTCTAAAAAAGCCGTAACCTCTGTATAATATTATATTGAGATTAAAGGAAAGACGTCGCTATCTTATAGTTGCGACAGTGGAGGCTTATGTTGAATGCGCTGAAAAAATCGCTGTTGACAACTTCTTCCAAGCCATCACCGACCGCCTTGTGATTGGAGGAAAGGGCGATGACGCTGGTCCCGTGCCATGCGCTGACTCAGCCGGAATGACTCAGCGCGTGACTTTCTGCGGCCGGAAGGCACCGGCCTCTGATTGGCCGCCTTCCTTCCCTCTATCAAGGCGTCATCTGCAGCCCAGCGAGTAGACCTCCTCTCTCTTCTCTCCTCTTCTTCTCTCCATCCTCTTCTGGGTTCCCATTGATCACCCAGTAGCTGGTATTCGCTCGGACACTTGTTCACTTGGACTTCACGTCTCTGCACAGTAAGATTGCCTATACCGCTCTCCCATCGCTCCCTTGATAACCGTGCTGATAAGCTCCCTGTCCAGGTACTCTATCATCCTGACCGCAAGGTCCCCATCCTCTGCGTACACCTTCCATCACTGTTTCGATTTCAGAGCCGCTCAAAGGGTACATAACACACAATGAGAGTCCTTTCAGCTGCTCTGCTGGTTGGAGCGGCCACTGCGGCCGTTCCCCCCTTCCAGCAAGTCCTGGGAGGTGCCAAGGACAGTGCCGATCACGGTGCTGACCACGGTACCAACAGCTTCTCCAAGCCGCTCCACGCGTTTCAGGAGGAGCTGAAGTCCCTCTCTGATGAGGCCCGTAAGCTCTGGGATGAGGTTGCCAACTTCTTCCCCGAGAGCATGGACCAGAACCCCGTCTTCTCTCTTCCGAAGAAGCACAACCGCCGTCCCGACTCTCACTGGGACCACATCGTTCGCGGTTCCGATGTCCAGAGCGTCTGGGTCACTGGAACTAGCGGTGAGAAGGAGCGGGAGATCGACGGAAAGCTGGAGGAGTATGATCTCAGAATTAAGAAGACCGATCCTAGCTCCCTCGGCATCGACCCCGGCGTCAAGCAGTACACCGGTTATCTCGACGATAACGAGAACGACAAGCACCTATTCTACTGTAAGTTGTCTGCCACATTATAGGTTGATCTAAAGTTTCGGTTTCTAATTTAGCACAGGGTTCTTCGAATCCCGTAATGACCCTAAGAATGACCCCGTCGTCCTGTGGTTGAACGGTGGCCCTGGATGCTCTTCCCTCACTGGTCTCTTTATGGAGCTTGGCCCTAGCAGCATCGATAAGAAGCTCAAGCCAGTCTACAACGATTACTCTTGGAACTCCAACGCCTCCGTGATCTTCCTTGATCAGCCCGTCAATGTCGGTTACTCCTACAGCAACTCCCCTGTCAGTGACACGGTCGCTGCTGGCAAGGACGTCTACGCCCTGCTTACCCTCTTCTTCAAACAATTCCCCGAGTATGCGACCCAGGACTTCCACATTGCCGGTGAATCCTATGCCGGTCACTACATCCCCGTCTTTGCTTCGGAGATCCTGTCTCACAAGAAGCGCAACATCAACCTCCAGTCCGTTCTGATCGGTAACGGTCTCACCGACGGTTACACTCAGTACGAGTACTACCGTCCCATGGCCTGCGGTGATGGTGGCTACCCTGCTGTCCTTGACGAGGCCTCCTGCCAGGCCATGGACAATGCCCTGCCTCGCTGCCGGTCTATGATCGAGTCCTGCTACAAGTCCGAGAGCGCTTGGGTCTGTGTCCCTGCCTCGATCTACTGTAACAACGCCCTCCTCGCCCCCTACCAGCGCACCGGCCAGAACGTCTACGATGTCCGTGGCAAGTGTGAGGATAGCTCCAACCTCTGCTACTCGGCTATGGGCTACGTCAGCGACTACCTGAACAAGCCTGAGGTCATTGAGGCTGTTGGTGCTGAGGTCAGCGGTTATGACTCGTGCAACTTTGACATCAACCGCAACTTCCTCTTCCACGGTGACTGGATGAAGCCCTACCACCGCCTCGTCCCCGGCCTTCTGGAGCAGATCCCTGTCTTGATCTACGCCGGTGATGCCGACTTCATCTGCAACTGGCTGGGCAACAAGGCCTGGACTGAGGCCCTGGAATGGCCCGGACAGGCTGAATATGCCTCCCTTGAGCTGGAGGACCTTACCGTTGTGGACAACGAGTCCAAGGGTAAGAAGATCGGCCAGGTTAAGTCCCATGGTAACTTCACCTTCATGCGTCTCTTTGGCGGTGGCCACATGGTCCCCATGGACCAGCCCGAGGCCAGTCTCGAGTTCTTCAACCGCTGGTTGGGAGGTGAATGGTTCTAGAGAAGACATGTCACCAGCGATTAGACTGCGTTGCTCTTTGCGCGACTGCAGATGTTTCTAACGATAGTTTGAGATGCTTGTCCATGCCCGTTAGTTCCAAGGTTATCTTGCATGGAATATATGAACCTGTCCCTATAGTGCGTTATGCTTTTGTGCTTCGTGTGAGAATTGATCAAATCTCCAAACCATAATGTACACCCCGTAGTTCACAGATGACCGATGTTAGTCTACAGTACTTTAAATGCCCGAGGCATGTAAAGGACCATTATCCCAGAGTACTTGAGCACATTTATGCATCTCCACTAAGCACTAGAGTCCACGGCAACAGTAAAATGAGGGAAAGATGATTCAGTATTCATTCATATTGGTATGATTCTTTTCATTTCGGACTCGGCATTTTCTATGATTCCGGTCCCAGGAAGATTCGTTAAAACACACCAACATACAAAAGGAATCCTCCTTCCCACGATCCACTCCAGCAAGTACGAAGAAACAAACGCAGATATGACCCCGATGATGTTTTTAGTTCTTCTTCTTGCTGACACCGACGGTGCGTCCACGACGACCGGTGGTCTTGGTGTGCTGACCACGGACACGGAGACCCCAGTAGTGACGGAGACCACGGTGGGAGCGGATCTTCTTGAGGCGCTCAAGGTCCTCACGGATCTTGCTGTCGAGGGAGTTGGACACAACCTGGAAGTCCTTGCCATCGGTGATGTCGCGCTGTCTGTTCAGGAACCAGGTGGGGATCTTGTACTGGGTGGGGTTCTGAAGGATGGTGACGATACGCTCGAGCTCTTCGGTGGTGAGTTCACCAGCGCTGTATAGAAATCACGTTAACTGTTGTTCCTTTTCATTCCCTGCAGTGGCGTCCATTCTGAAACCAGTCGAACCATCGTATCATTCATCGTAGGAGATCGTCAAAAAAAACGTACCGCTTGCTGAGGTCAACATCGGCCTTCTTGCAGACCAAGTTGGAGTAACGGCGACCAACACCCTTGATCTGGGTCAAGGCGTACATGATCTTCTGCTTACCGTCAACATTGGTGTTGAGCAGACGCAGGATGTACTGGAAGTTCGTCTTCTCGCCGGACACGAGCGCTAGAAATTCGAGAAAAATCCGCAGTCAGCCATTCTGTCCCTTATCGATTTCTTGTATTCGAAAAAAATCACAGCACTCCATCTGCTTCCGCCGCTGCCGGGCTTCCCCTTCGATGATTCTGAAACCTTTTCCAGCGATAATTTTTTTCCATCGGCAAAGCGAACAGCGACAGAATGCAAATGCAGTCTGGATTCCGATTCAGGGTTCTTTCACGTACACATGATGGGCGATGGCGCGAGGGACCGCGATTGATTGTCGACAGGCGAGAGGGATGAGGAAGGAGGTGAAATCGAGGCGCTTGCGAGTGCTTCTTCCAACTTTGCTCTCAGCCCGTTGTGGGATCGGGTAAGCTGGCGCCTAGCCTGTTCAGGAATGGTGCGCTTAAGGGCTCGCTTGTGAGGCGGGCTAGGCCCGAAAGGGGTAAATTGTCACTGGACTGTAATCTACACGTGATAGGGGGTTTTGGTACAGTACATGGGGTATTGTTCTTACAGCCCGGGTCATTCGACTCTGTTGTTGCTTTGTATGGGACCACCATTTCTTATAGATCTAGTGGATGATTTGCTGAAAGGTTTAGAATTTTTGCCTGTATTATCAGGTTATACTCGAACTATGTCTTAACTGACAGTATGAGTTCTTGTTGCGACCACGATGGAAAACTGTGAGGAGAGCACGACTCCAGTCATTACAAAGCTTACGCCAGGCCGTCTCCTTACACCAGGCAATAAGCAAAAGCTCTTACTGCTCGAATAGCTAGATAATATTCGATATGATCACTGATATCTTGTTAACAGTAAATCTTACAGACTGAATGGTTCTGTTCAGTTTTGACCTTGATACATTCTTCATATCGGAATAAAGCACTTTCAAGGCGCTCTGAAAGAAGAATGCGTTGATCATTTAACAGGTCCAAGAACAGTGAATTGTGACATTCACCTGGGATAGTGCAATATGTCTTTATATCAAAAGGCTTGAGATATTGATGTTCCGGCGTATCACGCAGAATAAATATACCATAAAACATTGCACCTGGATATGTTCGCAATCAACCTCTTGGCAGACCTGCCTGCATCTTTAGTGAAGCAGAAAGGTGCACAAGAGCCGGAACTTGACGCTGTTTCTCGTATTCACTAACTGACTCTGATGAATGTCTGGATACAGATGATGGAAAAGCCCAGGTCAGGCGTCCGTCGTATAGGCGACAAGAACATGGCTATGATCGTCTAATATTCTAGGAGTGTCCCTACAACATGTGGGAAACTTGCTATAGACAAAGCGTTATATATACCTCATCTTCTCCCTCCCTTTTCCCACCCAACATCTTCTCTGCGAGTGTTTAATCCACCAGCACTTAGCTCTCGGTCACCAGTCTACATACCACCGTCTCAATATGGATAAAGGAATACTACACCATCAAATGGGTGAAAATGACGCATATGATGCCTTTTCTCTACAGGCACCTCCTGAAAACGCTGAAATTTGTGGAATGACGAAAGAAGCACTTGTGGTGGAGTTGCAAAGGAGGAAAAGCCCTTACAAAGAGTTGCTGGAATTTCATAGCTGGGGATACGCTCAGGGGGGTGACAAGTGTCGCAGATCCTTACGAAAGGGAGAGAAAATCTCGATCTTGCTCAGGATTCTCTTTAACCAAGACTTTAAACACCAACCTCGCTCCTGGAATGAGTTGAATGACCTCAGAAGAGATGCAGGGCCTCGACTGCTGAAACCTGCAATTGTCACAGGAAACTTCGTTCCTATTAGTCGCTACTATCCTGATCCCCCGGAGCCAGAAACACAGGTGAAGCCAGGCTTCGCTAGACCATATGATGCTCCCGAAACCATAGCAGATGCGTATTTGGAGAGAATGGCGTTACCTGCAATGGCGGTTGTGGCCACCGAAGAACAGCGAATCGGCAAACAGGCTTCTGCCTATGGCGATGAAAGGCAACAAGCAGAAGCTGCTTGTCATATTGGAGATGTACAACCAGGAGAACGAGTTTCTCACACTGACCAGGTTCCTGCATCTGGTGATGAAAGGTCACAAGCAGAAGCTTCTCACCATCTGGAGGATGTGCGACCAAAAGAACATGTTTCTCAAGCTGACAGAGATCTTGAGTATGAGCATTTAGAAGCACATTTCATCAACTACACCCCCCCGGAAATTGGTCTTGGCATCTCGAGTCAAGGAAATACAGATAGCCGTTGTGATTACAGCGCAGGATATTTCCATGTCCGTGGGCCGGAGAATCCCACTATTGGGGGCCAATCGTTCGCAGGACCAAGCATCGAACTCCCCGCGACGCGTATTACAATGCCACCTGGGAAGAGGAGAATTGACGCTGGAAAATGGAAGATGACAGACAGTGCACCGATCGCCGAAGACTGTGACATGAGGGATGAAAATCAAGATGGAATACATCTCAATGTCCGGATACGGGCGATTGATCGAAAAGCACATCTGCCAATTGCTGAGGAGATCGAGCGTGTCGTCATGGCATTCGCTTATTGCGAACTGGAACGCCATCCAACTGCCGCTTCGCTAGAAGCAGCACGGCCATACATTACTGCCACGGGAGAGAAAGCCTTGACAAGTACCCTGCATGGCTTATTCCCGGTAACATCCAAGGTAAAGCTTGCCCAGGACCCCAAGGCAGGATACAGCAACCTACGCTTAGCAACGGAGGGCCAAATCTACCCTTTCAGAGGTCGAGGTCCCGTGTCGGGCAACTTCACAAGTGCTGTTGACTGTGCTATTGTGGCAGGCCGGCTGCTGGACGCTGGGTCCACCAAGATCGACCGCAAGCAGCAGGGGTGGCAGGACCGGTTTACAGACATCGCGAAAGCCTTCATCGAGGCGACAGATATGAACTGGGATGTATTGACTTCTAGTGAAAGTGTCTCATGTAGAGACCTCTTCCTCCAGGTCGTACAGCCTGTACAACCTGGACAGCCTGCTCATGTTCAGTTAGAGGATATCCAAACCCTTCGGAACTTGTGGAATACATCTACCCAGGATTTTGACCAATTCCGCCTTACGTACACCGAGATTAGGGGTCCCTACATGTGCGATGCACGTGAGGTAACCACGGTCCATGGTGAGAGCACCTTTGTGACTCCTTCTGGGCGAAAAAGCGATCATGGGAGCATGAAAATGCAGGATGTGCTTTCTCGCGAATTTGCCAATTCACGCTTGATGCCCTGTGAAAAGTGTGGCAATGAGTCGGTGATCTGCACCAGAAAGTACCAACAACTTCCATTGCGTCTAGCAGTGGAGCTCCCCCCTGATATCTTTATCCACTCACATACACAGGACGTCACTTTTGCATATCGCGATGAACAGGGAAGAGAGCGAAAGGCCACATACCGCTGGCTAGGAGGTATCTACAGTCACGACAACCATATGCGCCTCTTCTGGACCGATGCCAAACGCGGGGAGCATCGCAACCCAGGCTCGCTCCGTATGTATGACAGTACTGAAAATCTCGGACTCATCGTTGGTGGCATCCCCCCAGCCGGATTAGTGGACAGAGTACCAGAGGAATACTGGCGAGGCAAGCAGGTGCCATTGCTCTTCTACGAACGGATCATGAACCCCAGCACTGGAGACCTCCATGTGGCCTTGAGCGTGGTCAGCAACCTGCTACACTCCACCAGACAGGGTGACCTTATCCTTCAGCAGAACCCAGGATGGGTCCCGTCCGAACAACCCGGGGGCCCGGATGTGTATCCATGGGAACCCAAATTATATTCACTTGGGAGACATTTCTACCAAATGTTACAGTTCACGCATCTACAAGATACGTCCCTAGGCACCAGTGTTCGAGCCCGAATTCAAGAGCAATCGACTAGTGCATATCTACCCTATCAGTACGGCTCAACCATGTCACCTTTTCCTACCTCGGACAGGATCATGGACACAGCGGATGTAATGATGACTTCTCCACCTAACCCGACAGGTCCCATATGGAGACCCCGGCCATGCACGCCAGCTGCGGTCGCCGACACGGATCCATATATCGACACTCCCCGGGTATCTGCGCCGAATAGTACCGCTTCAGCATCTCGTACTGTCCATCCCTATGCCACCCCTGGGTTCCATGGTTTCAGTGTTGGTGGTTTCCACCACAGCCCCTCTTACGGCCAATATCCTACCGGCATGGAGATACAACAGGTGAGCCCAGTACCTTTGGCACCGAGAACATCCAGAAGCATCAATATGGGCACATCAGGCGCTTCAAATGCAGATGCAAATGCAAATGCTAACAATGCTTACAATGCTTCGACGCCAACCAAACCATGGAGATATACGCGCGGGCGACATTGAGATGCATGAGGCCACAGGGGCTGCTGTTACCATCAACATCAATCAACTGGGTAGGAGGGCTGAGAGGGATAAGATGATCGACCGGATCCTCGTCCATCCAAAGAAAAAACATGGTTCACCGCCAAAGTTGCTTCAGGTGCATGAGAGTTTGTCCGTGATGTAGCTGTGGATGAAGGGTTCCCTTTGCAACGGTGCTTAATGATAAGAATGGATAATTTACTATGCTTGCAAATTTATTGGATCGTAGGTTTTCATATAGTTAATTGTTGGTATGTGATAGGTCATGTGGATCCGGGATCTGGGGTAACGGGAAGCCCGTCTCGAGGTGGCTGCCGGACCTTTCCACAATTGCACTGCCTCAACACGGCGTAGGGTCTCGAGGGTTGAGACGATTCACACGCAGCTCCCTAGCAAGGGGACGGATGCTTCAGCATTGCTAGGTACTACTGGACTGGGCCCGATGAACGCGTTGCCAGCATGCGGGCTGGGCCAATGACGGCCGGGGCAAAGTCAGCGCAGGGACTTTCCCCGCATTTGATCCCCGGCCCTTTTCTCGTCGCCCCTTTGGCCTGCTCTCCCCCTTCTTTCATTCCGCCCTCCTTTCTTCTTATCTGGCTGCTTTGTTGTAGGCCCATCATGAACAATCGTTGATCTCTATTGACCTGCCACTATACATGCTTCTGTCTCTATCCAACCTCTAGGACTCTTCTATGGTATATCAAATCATGACCCTCGCAAACAACCAGAAAACTACTACAGCCGGGCCCGCGGGGCTTTGGGCTTCCTCGGGGGTCCAGTTGGCGTGTTGCTCTTCTTGGGAGCAGAGATGTATCCTCCCTTAACGTTGTCGGTGTTGAGAATAGCGTCCTTCTCATCACGTCTAATACCCAGCTCGACCAACTTCGCAAACGCCTTCGCGAAGTGATCGAAGAACAGGTCCTTATCCTCCGCATACCTCTCCACCCACTGTCGGAACGATGGGTCGGTTTTAAGCGCCACATCGGTGGGCAGCATCATCAACAACTCGTCTCCCTCCTCCGCGTCCGGGTCCTCATACACAAATTGGCTCATGCCGTTCGCCAACTTCCGCGGTGTCCACTTCAACTGTAACAATAGCTTGAAGAACTGGTTGGAGAATCGCGTCGGGTTGTTCACCCAGGGACCCTCGAATCCACTGCGGTCGGTGTGACACCGACCCAGGTTGTGTCCTCCCGCCAACGCCACGATCTCCTGGTCGTTGAAGCCCATCCGGTTGAAGATAAAGCGAAGATGATCGGCACCCTGCGCGCCATCGGGTAGACGCCCACGGGGCGGCACCTTGGAGTCGTCGACCAAGTCGGTCCGACCGGACTTCCACTCGACTTCCGGCCCGCCCAGCTCCTTGATCGCCACGACACCTGCTAACGTCCATAGATCGGAGTATGTGATCCACGGGTGCTTCTCCTTCACTGGTTCTAGGAATGCTCGACCGTATTGCAGACCTGCATTTGATGGATCGCCGCCCTCAGCTTCATATCGCATGCCCGCGCCGTTGCTGCCGCCCGTGTCGGTCTCGGCGTCGTAGGTACCGGCGGAGTGCCTATTCAGGGGTCAGTGGCGAGTTGGGAGGAACAATACTGCAAAACTCACCATGCCAGACGGACAAACACTGGACCTGCGCTTCCATCGTCGTAATCGGGCTTCTTCAGTTGTGCGACAATGTCCTTGCGGACGGCGTCGTAATCGCCCGGACTGCTCATCTCGGCCGATAGATCGTCTGTCTGGGGTAAGGCGCAGTGGCGGTGGGTCGGAAGCAGGGGATACGAAAAATTGTTCGCACACGCTGGAGGTCTTGAGCAGATTCAAAAGAGCAACGATAGGAGGTCTAAGGGTCAAGGAGGAGATTAACCAAGAGATATGGGAGAATTACGGAGTAAAGTGGCTTAGGGATGCGCTCTTTTGTTGGCACATGAAGGGATGGCGACCAGTGGACCCGCGGCCCGAATTATTGATCGAGGCAAAAGCCGAGGTTCATCGCCAGGGCGGCGACCGCCCCATCTTTGGGAACACCTGCCATTAAGATTGCCCACAGACTCTATTGCTTATCGGTATTGCTGATTGGACGAACCCCTTGGCTCAACTTCTGCCGACCCATCTTCATATGAAGAGAGGCGACCCCATGCCTTCCCCTGCCGTGGGGAGTCGGTCGTGATCATGTGGTCGACTTATCGCCATTCGCACAGGAACAGATCGTGATGACCGGGTTATTTACGTGCGATTCTTGTTATCCCTGGGCTCATCTTCAAGCGGGTCAATAGCCGCTCGCCTCGGAATTGGGGTTCCCGGTCTGCTCCCGCCTGCCCTTGGACAAGGACGGGCGTACGGATGCCGGGTGTACCGTGCCATACAACGTTGCTACGTCGCATCGCGCACAACGAGGCATCTCGACTATTCACTTGCGAATTTTTCTGATGTGAATATAACAGAAACTTTATACGGTATGGTGGTCAGTACAGCGTCTATTAGATTATCTTCGATCTTGCCATTATTCAGGCGGCTCTGTGGCTAAGTCTAATGAGCCGTCTAGTTTTATATGCTCTATTCTATGCGCCCTATGTGCTCTTTCACATACAGCCACTGAAAATTATTCGGTGACCTTTTCCATCTGATCCTCTTCCTGGCCCGGCCTTGGCCTACTCTTGATGAGATAGAGCAGACTGATGACGATTCCCAACCCGCCAAGTCCGATGCCCATATACAAAGCTCCACGGTAACCTTTGAGCGTGTCATGGAAAGTTTTGCCACCGTTGTTCACGTGCACCTCGACCGTTCCCGCGAACCCGAGTCCCAGGGAGATACTGTAGTTCACGACCGTCGTGACCAGAGATGCAGCAACTCCCTGGTGGCGACGCCCAACCGCGTTCGACAAGACCACTGTGGCGGCAGGGAACGACATGTCCATTCCCCACGGAGTGACCACCAGCGTCACGAAAGACAACGCCCAGTACGTCTGGTGGACTGGGGCGATGGCCGAAAAGAGATTGCCAAGGGTGAAGGCCACCATGGCTATCAACATGATCCAGCCCGGCCGCAACTTTGCCATGAGGAGCCCCGTCGTGAAGGAGGCCGTCAGTCCTGACAAGGTGGGTGGGACAAATTGCGCCGATGCTAGCAATGGCGTCACGCCCCGGATATTCTCCAGGAACCGCCAGAAGTAGTAGACCCAGATTCCGAAGCTGGCCCAGCCACACGCAACGCAGCCCAGAATGAAGGAGACATCAAGATCCAGCGCCTGGAATGGAATAAGGGGCTCGGACGCGTACTTGATCTCCCAGACAAAGAACATGGCCAGAACCAGTGCCCCGATAATCAGCAGAACGTACACATACACCTCCTGCCATCCCACTACGGGCCCCTGGTTCCACGCGATATTGATCAGAACCAGACCTGTAACTCCCAAGGTTGCCCCGATGACATCCAGCTCGAGAACCAGCTGCTTCAGCGACATGCCTTGCGCAATTGACGGCGAATACGGGATAGCAAGGGCTGAAATCACCGCTAATACGACACAATAGATCGCCATCGCCCAAAACGTCCAGGGCCACCAGGCGAGCTGTGAGAAAAGCGAGGCAATAACGGCGCCGATGACGGCCCCGTTCGGCGCGGTGGCTCCGAACAGCGAAAAGACCATGTATTTCTTCTTCCCGGGTTTGTACGTGGCACCCAGTAGCGCCAAGCCATTAGGAAGCAGCATCGCAGGACCCAATCCCTGCAGGGTCCGCGCAAAGACGAACAGGATGTAGTTTGAATACACGCTCAAGCCCGCAACCAAGGACCAGATAGCGAACCAGACCCAGCCGATGATATAGAGAAGACGGTATCCGAAGATATCGCCACAGCGGCCGAAGAAGAGAATGAAGGTTCCGACAGTCAGGGAGTACCCTGCGATCAGCCAACTGGAGAGGCCTGGATTGGTGATATCGAAGCTGTCGCTGATGATCTCCAGCGGGGCGAGAGTGTTTCCCAGGGCAGCCTGGGTCATGAACTGCGACATGCAGACGACAAAGACGAAGACGACTTCATGAAGAGGCGAGAAGGTTTGGACGGTGGAACGAATGGATTCGGAGCGCGAGAGGGTGCCCTCGAGATCTGTATCTTCGGCCATCTTGGGTGTGTCGGTCATGGCGATGGTCTGAAGCCGTAGCCTAAGGCTACGAGAGATGGGGAGAGGTGGTGGTGCCCCAACAAGGCATGAAGCGTTGGCGATCTGGCACGGGTCTCGGTTCCCGATGAGTTTGTTTGGCTTAAACTTTTTTTTTCCCGATATCTTTTCAGGGATTTTTGAGTTTCATTAACTTGTCAAGCTGATGTCACCCTGAGGTGGGAAAAAAAAGCACTAGCAAGTGGGAAAAGTGGAAATGGGTGGAGACCGCCGGCTTCTGCCTTTCTTCTACTCCCGATTCTCCCCTGGCTGGCTCAGTGGCTCGACCTTGCCTTTTATCTCTCTCATCTTCGGGGAACCCTGGACGCGTTATCGGGGGAGGGGGATTGCTCACTCCTCCCTGACTAGCTTTTCTAGGTCTACTCTGCTGCAGTGCAGCTACTAGTCCAGCAATGATGTCTTCTCGTGCATGCAGCTGAGGAAATGACTTGACCTTTCCAGATTCACCGCACTAACATCGACTTGGCGCCGCGGCCAATATTCCCCCTTTCAGCCACCCATCGCGGTCCGGCGGGTTTTATTGGATTCCGTCCATCCTTCCGCCAACCCTAACCCATCTTATCTCAATCATGCGGACATGTAATCAATCAATAATCATCATCACTGCATCTTTCCCACTAACACCGCATTGCCTCCGCATACTCCTGGTGCTTTTCCCAAGCCGCACATTCCTCCATCCGATCTTCCCATTCCCTTTTCTGCGCCTGTACAGAGGACGGAGTAACTAACCCAGCGTGCCCCGTTCTTACGCCACCGTGTCTCCCTCCATTGCCCCCCTCCACCCGCTCCCTAGACTGTAATCTGTGCACCATTGCCAGCACAACCGCCATTACTTTCTCCGCCGTAGTGGCATCCCCGAAACTGATTTCCCATCGACCGTCATCTCCGCCACCGCGGTCAAAAGCATGCACAGCTCTTAGCCATACTCCCTAGACTCCTGCATAGGTTGGTCTGATTCTCTGATCTTTTACAAGGTTGGTTGAGGGTATCAGTAGGGATAGATGAGAAAGGGAGTGCTGGACGGTAAATCTCGGTGTAAGCATTGAAAGATCTGTTTTTGGGGAAAACGTGAGTCAGGGGAATTGTTGTCTTGAGATTATATTATTTGGTTTTGAGATTAGCTCGGTCTCGGTCATGGAGCTTCTTCTTTGGTATTGTATGCTTCGAGATGCGAGGTTGGATTGTCAATGTCGGGTGACTCGGTGTTAGAGGACATGTCAGTATTTGTATTTGTGAAGATGGGTTGGAAAGGTAGGGTTGATTGTAGAGCAGAATGGTCTGAGCTAGAGGTAAGAATCTATCTCCATCGCTAGGATGGCTTGATATATTCCTATTAGATTTAGAGACAGTCGTGTGTGTCTTGCAGGGAATTACTTGTTTGCTTCAGAGTATCCTCAGTTTCTACTCAACTGACGAGATATTATCTGCAAGAACCAATTCTCCCATGAAACCTATCATAATGCACAGAAACCACTCCGTACACCCAGCACAACTCTGATACTATATACTACCCTGATCGATAAGATAAGCCTAGGGCTAGCCCTCCCCCTCATGTTTGCATCTTTTGCAACCGCGATAACATCCGCATTCGCAACAAATTCCTCCAGCATCATCATCCCCCCCCCCCCCCTCTTCCCTTCCCTTCCCCCCCGCCTCTTCGCTCACAATCCAATCCAAAATGGGCCAAATAGAAGAACTCCCCGACGACTACGACGAGTCTCTCGACCTAAACCAGCCCGCACCCCCCGCACCCGAAGAAAACAATGTCCCCACTCCACCCACCCCCGAAGAACTCCCCATCCCGATCAAAGAAGAGCGGTTGAAGGATATCAACGACAATGCGGACCCCTTGGCTCCCAAGATGCCCCCTGCCATGGAGGCAGTGAACACCCATACGACGGATGAATTGGCGGAGATTTTGAACCGGACGCCGTTGTTCATGACGGATATTAATAAGGCTTATGATGAGAGTATGTCCTCCCTACTTTTCTTATCTTTCTTTTGATTTTTGGTGGTGTATGTTTGATGGATTGGGCTAATATGATGTGATTATTGTAATTTAGAGGGCGAAAACGTCATGCTCGACGCCATCCGCGCGCTCCAGAACGAAGGAACTCGCGGCGAAGTCGCGCAGAACTTCCGAGAACAGGGGAATGAGGCGGCGCGAGAGAAGCGCTGGATTGATGCCAAGGAACATTATTCGAAGGGGATTGCGGTGTTGTTGGCCAAGGAGGATAAGTGGGATAAGCCGGAGGATGAGAAAGAGGAGGCTAAGTTGAGGAGAGAGGCGGAGGAGGCGTGCTATATTAATCGTGCGCTGTGTCATTTGGAGTTGAGTATGTTTTTTCTCTTTTCTCTTTTCTCTTCTCTCTTTTCTTACTTTGATTGTTTTGGGGTTGCGATGGTTGGAGAATGGGATTGGATTAGATGCTAACGAGTGGATTCGATAGAGAATTTCAGGTCTACGACCCTCGATTGCGCGGCTGTGTTGAAGCTGAACGCGAAGAACGTGAAAGCGTATTATCGGTCCGCGATGGCGCTGTATGCGCTGGATAAGATTGTCGAGGCGGAGGATGTGGCGACGCGGGGATTGGAGTTGGATCCGGGGAATAAGCCGCTGCAGGTTGTTGCGGGGAAGATTGCGGACCGGAAGGGAGTGATTGAGCGGATTGCGGCGAGGAAGAAGGCCGAGGATGAGCGCACGCGCAAGGAGAAGAACTTGCTCAGTGTGGCTCTTCGCGCGAGACAGATCCGTACGCGCAAGACAGATCAGCCGCCGGAGATGGAGGACGCAGGGATTAAACTCACGCCCGATCCGCTGTCGCCCGAGAGTACGCTTGAGTTCCCGGCTGTGTTGCTGTATCATATGGATGCGCAGACGGATTTCATCAAGGGATTCTCGGAGATGCATTCCATTGCGGATCATCTGGACTATATCTTCCCGTTGCCGTGGGATGAGAAGAAGGAGTATACGATGAACACGGTCGAATGTTTCATGGAGACGGTGACGGGCGGGTTGATCCGGGCTGGGAAGAAGGTGCCGTTGTTGCAGATTCTCAGCGGTGGGAAGGTCGAGGTCGTGGATGAACTGGTGAAGATCTACATCGTTCCCGCGAGCAAGACCGCTACGTTCATTGCAGAGATGAAGGCCAGAAAAGAGGGTTGAGCAATTGCAACCACAACCAGGCCCGAGTTCCTAATCCAAGGTTCTACCGCCACAACAGGCTACCTGCTCTGCGCTATACTCAGGTGAGAAATGTCATATCGCCTATCGTTCCAACCAACAAAGCAGAGACCATCCACACCCCTCCCCTCCGTGTCAATCCAGGAGTAAGCATGCACACGCTGCCTTTCTCCCTGGATCGGGTTACTTGACTTATATACCCGGAGACTTATGCAGCTAGGATAGCATGACCATGTACATAGCATTATGATGTCCATCTAGACTACAGATTTCATCCATTAGGTCCTAAACCACATATCCAAGAGTAGTGATTAAATCGTAGTGGAAATCGACCCCGAAGAGAAGAGGCCTGGTTCTAGTACTACTATATGCTTCTCATCACCCGGATTTGGACCCAAACGCAGCAAGAAAGAAACATGGAATCTGGTTCATGCCATCTTTTTTTTTGAAAAATACGTAGTATCACTCTTGGTTCCATGAAATGGAATCTACAGGTAGGGTTGAGTCTATAGTGGTTATTAGTAGAGTAAATTTGTGGTCGAATCAGTTTACGGATATGATTTTAGGGTGGTGTATCAGATCGGATATCAATTTTTCTCTTTTCTTATTGAGATACTAAGTAGTTGCTGCATACTCTGTTACCTTCAAGGTACTGGTAGCAGAATGTTCTCGTCCGTTTGGCTTGGAAAGATAGATAGATTTCTTTTTTTTTTTAAAAAAAAAAAATTTCACAGGAATTCAAGATGCATGACGCGTTTCATGATGTATCCATGCACATTAGTACTCAATCACAATGATCATTTTAATATATCAACTCCCGTACGAAAGGATCCTCAACCTCATTGTTCCGGTGTGCGTCACAGAACTTGGCCCGATTCTTCTTCACCATCGCCCTGCTGTTTTCCAACGCGTTAATGTCCCCAGCTCTTGTTGTCAGAAGATTCTCTTTCTTTCCACGCCACTGAGAATCCTTCTTCCGATGAAAATACCCACACCCGTAGACCTCCAACGTAACAAGGCTATCACAGCCGCTGAATGCTCGAAACACCTCTTCCCATGTCCCACTGGTCAATTCAACCCCATGGAATGCAACATGGCGCAACGTGTTCCTGGCATCTCGAAGAGCGATCAACCTTGTCGCGGATGTCAAGACATTTGCGAGCTTGAGATTGCGTAGCGGGGCATCTGGGTGAATGAAAAATGAACACGCTCCATCGATGACAGTGTCTTCAAGTCCAGAGAGCTCTACCGAGACGAGATGTTGGCCGTATCTGAGTATATCGAAGATGGGTGACAATTCCCGGACGTAGAAGGAACGGGAGAATTGAGACGTGTTGGCGATCTGGATGTGCATGATGCGGGCTAAGACGGAGGTAGGAATGGTGTTCGTGCAGAGAGCAGTGCGCGATTTGTCATGGACGTAACGGTGCTCGAAGCTGAGTTCTTCGAGGCTAGGAGGCGGAGAGGTTTTGAGGCCCTCGCTGAGGGTGGTTGCTAGGGTCCGAGCGAGGAGGTTCTGGGTTGGGGTGCCCTTAACTGGGGATTGA
Organism: Aspergillus carbonarius ITEM 5010; assembly: GCA_001990825.1. Taxonomy (NCBI): domain Eukaryota; kingdom Fungi; phylum Ascomycota; class Eurotiomycetes; order Eurotiales; family Aspergillaceae; genus Aspergillus; species Aspergillus carbonarius. Next base: position 1,031,186 of record KV907493.1, read on the forward strand.
AATTCGAGACGGCGGAGTCGAGTCAAACGAGGGAGGCAGGTGATGAGGAGAGGCTGCAATTGCTGGGCGGCGTTGGGGAGAGACTGGAGGTCCTTCGGGGGCCGGCAGATGATGAGAAGATTGCGGACAAAGGAGGCGATGTTGCTCTGCTGGAGATACTCCAGGTCGCAGAAGGGATAGTTTGGGTCCTCCGTGAAGTAGATCCGGCAGGTGCTGAAGAGCAGACGGGAGGCGGCATAGTAGAAGAATTTATTGATGAGGCGGAGGGTCTTAAGTCGTCGTCTGTTGTGGACCTTGCTGGTAGCTGTGACATGGCCTACGATCTGTGGCTGTTAGTCTGATGCCTGAACATGGATAGTTGAACTTACCTCTTGGATGATCTCCAGGGGAAGAAAGAAACGTTTGGTCTGCTGGATCTGGGTGGCCATTTTGGCTGATAGAAATGAGTGAAAAATGTTTCGAGGCACAGTCTCGAATAGGGTTTTGATATGGATGTTTCAGTCCCAACGAGAATGAAGTATTTCGATCACGGACATGATGGGCTTTTCCGATTTAAGGATATTTGTTAAGGCGAGTTGAGGTCCATATACTGCAGACCTCCAAGAATGCAACGATATAAACGATACTTCGAGCTCTTAGTGTCTCGATTCTTGTCATAGCCTTTCGAAGGTATGCAACAAGATAGTCGGGAAGGAGAATGATTCTCAAAGCTGGCGAGCTTGGGTTTCTCATATACAACCCCCAATACCATCGGTATCACAACGGATACAATATTCGAGCCCTCTTGTGTTCCCCGACTCCGAGATAAACTCCTGTGGAATTGTTTATTCCTCCGCTGCCCTTCAAGCTAACGTCTGTGGATGGCCCATCATTGGTTCTGCTTTCTGCTTGTGTCGGAGTCAGCAAGGAAACAACCTGGATGAGAAGGGAAAGGAACCAACAGGATGTGCATGTCCAGTTAGAGCTATATTTTATGTTATTGGGGCTCAGATTTTCTTCAGAAGTGCGCCGTCATCCCCACTGGCTAAAGTCCCATTAAGAAAAGACATGGTATAGATGCCAGAACCTGGGGGACCAAGTTCTGGTCTAGTAGTAGTACTCCGTGGTCAGCCACTCTGTGCGTGGCAACGGAGACGAAAGAATGATGTACTTGCGGTATTTATATTTAGCTGGAATATGATTTCATTGTTAGGTAAATCCCACTGGGTGATCGGAAACTTACGACTTGTTGATCTCAAGTGCTGCAATTTCCTAGTAAAGTGACCGAGGAACTTGGCTCTTGGTACTGCAACCGAAGGAATCTTCCCCCGAGTATGATTAATGGGATCAAGATGACCTGCTCGAGTTTATAGATAGATCCCAGGGGGTAGCAAAGTGTCTTCCTCTTTTAAGCCATGGATGGATTTATTTTGAATGCCAGGAGGATTCCAGAGGTCAAGGAAATGATTCAAACCGAATGCACAGGTTGGTTGAGAATCAAAGGGTGAGGCCGTAGAAAGGCCACAAAGGCCACAAAAGAGTCAGGTGATTCGCCAAGCCTGTCTACAGAGGGAAATAAAATGCTCAACGAGAAACGCTGAAGAGAGAAGAGGGATGTAAGATCTAACCAGTGTTCAAGAAAAAAAAAAGCCACACCCTATCTACCAGAAGCAGGGCAAATGACTCTTCCTCAAATTCAGCACAACAGAGCTCGATCTAGCCTCCTTGTCTCTCTTAACTGGAAATCCTTTGGATAATACCCTGAAATTGCTCTTCCTGAATCCCAATATCCCACTCCATTACCTCCGTCACCTCCCCTTGATCGACCACCTCACTGACACGAGCAGGACGATCATACAGCGCTTCAAAAGGAAGCACCATGGGTGCTCCAATAACCTCAGTTTCAGTTACCCGTACTTGCTGTTGACAGTAAGCACCTTGGCCAAAATCTTGGCTGACGATTGGCGAGTCATCCGATCCTTCGGTCTGCTTCTGAGCAATCTTGCCGTCCACCAGGACCGTTCTCAACTGCCACTTCTCAAACCTGACCTCTTCCCGCCCCATCAGTATGAGAAGAACAATTCTCACTTCACCGATAGAGCTAGAAAACCACCATTGTGCGTTTTTGATGAGTTTACCATACGACTCACTAACCCCGGCCTCGATGACGAGTGTGGGCCAAGAAGACTCTTCACTTTCGTCCAACCTCCGTGCAGGTGGTGTGAATATCCAATCACCGTTCTTCCCATAATTGAGCGTTCCAAAGGGAGTGTGTTTATGAAAGCGACCCTCATCATGCCCTGGAACCCCCATGTATTTCAGCTGATGATCGATAATCCCGGTGATGCGGGTAATGATCTGCTCATGCACGAATCTGGAATGGATGACTTTGAGAAGGCCAGTTGGCCCATCCCATTCGAAACAATAATCGATATCTGGGATGGGGGATATATCGCCGGTGAGTTCACAGATGGCGGACTTCGGGAGATTACGAATAAGTAGCCATTGGTTACCCTCGTTATGGTTGGCGTTCAGCGATTTCTGGATAGCCCGGGCTTCTTCCTGGAGGGTTTCGAAATCGGAAAAGTCTTGGGTGATGTAGTCGTTGGGTAAACCAAGGAGCAGATACAATTCTGCTTCTGGTTCAGCTTCAGGATCAGCTTGACCTTCAGTACACGGATCGGGGGAATGAAAGCCTAGGAGATCGCTGAGGTCAGGCAGGCCTGCGAATATATCAGACCCAGCGTCGAATTTATCTTCCGCTTCAGTAACTTGATTGTCCATTGTGGTGATTTAAAGTGTCTGTCTGGACGATTGCTGGGAAGAGGCCTTGAAGGATGGAAAGTAAGGTCAATATGAGAAGCAGACGAATGGGAGGGAAATGACAAGAAAGGGCTCCTCACTGAGAGTCCAGATTCCACTCCGGTGAGATGCGTTGAAGCAATGAACAAAGGCAGAGAATAAGAAGGAAATGTGTCAATAGCAAGGAGACTGCCCTGGCAGCCATGACAGTCTTCATCCCTGACGGTGGCTTCCGTGGTGATCTTGAGATTCTCCCTGATCCAGCTTCACGTTGGAGTCTAGAGATGAAATACCTACATGGATTGCATAGTGGCGGGCTGGATGGATTAAGTTGAAGAGACTCAATCATATTATTCAGTTGAGTAGTTCATTAGGACAGAAGTCCTCCGTATACACTGTCTTCAACTCTATGACTCGATTTTTGGGACTGTGCTATACAATTCTACCCATGCATCATATATTATACACCCATGCACCGGACTCATTCCAAGTCCGGCTCGATATCACTCACTCCGTCAAATCCCTCGTCCATAGCATCCGGGTTCAAGTTCGATGCATCTGGCGCAACCCCATCCTTGTATTTATCCTTATTGTGCGAAACAGTCCGCCAGCCAGAGGGCTGAGCCGCGTCCTTGATGTACTCCGACATGGGAAACTAGGTCACATTAGTTCGCGTCTCATAACCACGCTTTAAAAGGAAGAAAAGACTTACGTAGTGATCGTTCTTCTTCATGGTCACCACCCACGGGACATTGTCGAATGTCACCGCCCGAAGCCGGAAGTACGTGTTGTCGGGGATCTTGCTCACTTCTTCGACGAAGCGGTCCAGATCCGGGGTTGGCACGCCGTTGACGGCCGTAATGAAATTGGTTGGGGCCAAGCCATATTGATATGAAGGGGATCCGCGGCTCTGTTGACGGTCAGTAAAGTGAGCCAGGAATGACAAAGGGAGTGAGACATACTCTTGCGCTGACATAGACCTCGCTGTGCAACTTGGAGATCTGCTGACGGACTGCGTGATGCGGTTTCTGCAGCACCGCACCACAGAACACAACGGACCGGTCGGTCTCGAGATCTTGTGTCGGCACAGTCGGCACCTGGATCCGCATCTCCTCACCATTTCGCACAATCAGGGCTTCAAGGGTCTCCTTCTCATACATGATGTCCAGCTCCGAGACGCGGGTGATCAGCTGTCCGTCCAAGGTCAGGATGATATCGCCTTCCTCGAAAGAATCGGCGGCGGAGTTGAACCCGGGCGGGGCGCAGTCGACCTTGCGCACCATAAAGAGCTGGTGCCGCGAGGGGTTGGCCTGTGTCACCTTCTGGATCCATTCCTCCGACACACCCATGATGCGAGCTTGGCTCATCTGGACTACGTAGCTCTCCATGTTCAAAATCCGCAGGTTGGGCATCTCTCCCTGCTGCACCTTCGACAGCACGGGAAGCAGCGACGGGGTCGCAAATCCCAGATGATATTCCACATCCTTATGCGAATTGGCAGTGCGTTCACCGAGATAGTTCAACCACAACGCCTGCACCACTCCGTTCTCGCCAACCAGAACTCCGTTGGAGCACTGCCCGCTAAGACCGGTGTCCACAGTGACGGCGTCCAGATTAATCGCACGGTAGCGCGGCGCAGAAGCGTTGGCTGGGATAGAAACCGTCGTGATGTCGGTGACGGCCGTTTTGGCCACAACAATCCGGAAGTTCTGATTGAAACCCACGAAGATGGTGTCCTGCCCCTGCTTGATGTAGTCGGTGCTGAGCTTGGCGCTCTGGACCGGGGCCTGCACCAGACTCGGGTCGTACTGGATGATGCTGTAGTTCTGGAGCGGATGCAGGAAAACCACTTTAGCATTCACGATGATCGAATCGGCCACGGTCACATTGATGTCGCAGAGGTCGTACGGCACGATCGCTCGCGACACCACCACAAGACCCTTGGCGGCATCGACAACCAATCCGAAGCCGGTCTTCTTGGCCTGGGGGTAGCCATCCAGCTTCAAGGGCATCGTACAGGACACTCGCACGAAGCTGCGCACGATTTCGGCCGCAGCCGGCTGGCTAACACCATCGAGTTGAATGAAGTCGGCCTTTCTCGGAACCGGAGGAAGAGCCGGGAGGGGGTCTGCGAGGTCAGAGAAATCCCAGAGACCCGTCTCGTCGTTGCGCACCGCCAGTCGCATCTTCGGGTGCCAATGCCGGTCGATATAGACGATGCTGGTACCTCGAGTGTGGAGATCGCGAATATGCCGATACGAGATGACGACCCGCGAGCGATCGGGGATCGACCTCATCACCTCCACAAACTCATCCAGATTGCGAGTCGGTCGCTTGTCCACCGAATCGATGATCCATCCCGACAGGGTGTTCTCCAGCTTGAAGGAGCCCGCAGCCTCGCAGACATAGACACCGCGAGTTGCGATGGCATACAGCCGCGCCTGCTGGTAAGACAGGTCATGGAACGTGCCCCCAGCCACCGTCACGAACCGGTCGGGCGTGATGGCATGCAGGTCGCCAACCTGGCACTCAATCTCCACATCCTGACCGCCTCTTTGAACGAGCAGACGCACTGTCTGCCCAACACTCGAGTCCAGAATGTCATCCAACCGGATGAACTGGGTCAGAAGCTCCCCATTGACTTGCAGGAGCACGTCTCCTTCCTCGAGCTTTCCGTCGGCCGGGCCTTCAGGTAGAATGATCTCCGCCACCAACATGCTCGTTTCCGTAGGCGCTGCCTTGCGCACGGTCGCCTCCCACTCGGGCGTCAAGCCCAAACGACGGCACTCATCGAAGGGCTTCAGGATCCATTGCGTCTGAATCGTTCCACGAGTGACAGGCTCTCCGCGACGGATGCATTCCAGTGCGCGCAGCGGCCGGTCCAGCGGGAGGAAGTAATCCGTCGCCGCGCCATCAGCACGGCCACCGGCCTGCAGAGCGATCGCATGACCATCAATGTTAACTACAGGACTGCCGGAACTTCCACCGCTAGCTGCTGCTGCGGCCTGGATGTAATTCGTATTAAAGTCACTGTAGCCTTCGCCGTAATCGGGCGCGTTTCTATCCAGCCGACTAATGACACCAGACAGAATACTCAGTTTTTCTCCTGCATCATTACCCACAACGCGGATTTCCGATCCCACCTTAGCTGCATCTGGTTGCAGTTGCAGCTCCTTCAGCTTCATATATCGAATGGCCTTCGGGTCGAACTTAAGAATTCCAAAGTCGTGTACAGGGTCCCGATACACAGGGCGCACGTCGCACTAGTAATCACGCAGTATTGTTAGCCCATGAAGATCATGTGAGGAGAGAACACATACTTCCTCATGATTATCGAAGATACAGTATCCCCAGAATGGGCCGGGGCAGACCACGTGTCGGTTCGTCAAGATGTATCCATTCTCTGCATCCACCACAAAGCCAGTAGCCTGGCTACTCATTGACAATTCCGTATCAAAGGAGCAGGTCTGACAGAAGTGGATTGACACGACGCTCTTCACGACCTCCTCAATGGTAGCCTGCCATTCCGGCGAATCCGCCTGTGCAGGCCCAACTGGCAGCAAGCGCCCTGCATCTTCATCATCCTCCACGTCATAGACAGTCCCATTCGCAGGCGTCGAATCTCCGGGAGTCAATGCGCTTGATTCAGGGCGAAGATGTTTGGCAGGCCGCTCGGCGGGCGCGGCGATCGAGCTGCGCTTGCGCTTTGCACCTGCGTCCCCATTCAAATCCATCTGCTGTGTCCGAGAATTTAGATCACGAAGTCTTGAGGACAATATAATGAGTGAGCTGAGGGAGCGGACGGTCTGACGGGTGCCGATGCTAGTGGCGATACCAGGTATTACAAATGGCCACAAAGAAAATTTTCGATTAAAGCCCCAATTGCCTGAGGCACGGTACTGATGATACGGTGACCACGCAGATGACAAGGAAAGTCCGATGGATTTGGTAGTGGCAAGGTGATGAAGAGGTGTTGAAGTAGAACCAGAGGGCGGCGATGACGGCGGCGGCGCGGCGGAAGAGGTAGCGGCACTCACAGCAGAAGTGTTAGTAGCGACAGACAGCAGGCTCCTTCTGTAGGTGTGGAGCCAGGCGCAAGACATTCACAAGATCCCCGAAAATAATAAGGACAGCAAAAGAGAGGGGGATGACGAGGACCGTGAGGGAGAGAAGAAAAGGACTGGAGTCAGGCGAGCTGCAGTGCCGTAGTACGGCGGACGGTAGCAGCCATATTGAAAAAACGATTTTCTGTTTTCAAGTCCCTCCACCGCTTCGTTCACCGCTTCAATCACCGCTTACTCATCTCCCACCGCCTTTTCTTCCCACACAGGGAGGTTGAACGCGATTGGTTCTGCCGGTCGAATGCCGCAAATCGCCAAAACGGAAACTGCAAAAATCAAGATTTGTTTTTGGAGTACAGAGTAGGGCCGCACCATATGCAGTGACATAAAGGAACCGGGCAAACAGCCCGGTTGGGGGCCTCTGATTGGCCCTGACACCCTCTGCGCCCGCCGCGCGTCTGAGCTGCGGCGTCTTCTGACCCGATCATTCAGGCCAGCATCACTGTCCATCCTACACGACGACTAGTGGGACCTTCACATCCATGGCGGTTTACAGAAAAATACATCTAGTTTATGATTTTCTATCTATCGCTATCGTACAGTCAGTCCGACTCTTTTCGGCCATAATCGGCTTCTGATTACAATCGTATTTCTATCCCTTCCTGGTGCCAATGGTGCTTGAGCATCGTACTTTGCTTGGTGTCCCTGAGCAAGAAGCCCCCCATGCCTCGAGCGCTTCTTCCATCAAAGAGGGACGCCTCACCTGGAGGCTGGGCTGCGCTATCCCATCTCAGGGGCCATTTGGGAAATGAGAAGTATGGTGCGATAATCCCATGCGATACCCAGTGGAGGACATGTTTGTACTTTGTAGGACGGTATCACCAAATTGATAGCCAATCATAGCAAGAAATTGATGCGACCATGGAAGTATCGGCAAAACGCAGGAGCATGCGAGTTAGTATGCTCTCTAACTTTGATTGGTACGCTCAAGTCCCCTCAGACCTCGCACGTATCCGCAATTCGTCATAGTTCTGTTCTCGGAGACAGGAACTCTTCAGACAACGTTTTCCACAGCTGGAGACGGGCTGGGCCGGCCGTTGCCCTGCAATGCCTGTGGGCTTGGCTGGGGAGTTCCTACGCCACCTTGAGCGATGCGAGGGAAGAGCTCGTTCAGCTTGTTATAGATCTCATTCATTGAAGGCATGTTGGGAGGCGGCGACATTATCGCTGGTGCGGCAGGGGGGACGCCTCCTGATTTCTTGGCCCGGTCGGCAATGGTTGCGAGATAGCCTAGGTTGGCTTGTAACCGACGCATACACTCGACATACTCTGGACTCGGCCGCTGGGTCGGCTTATCGGGGGTCTGGTCAGATCCAGGTGACGGGTTCGATTCTTGTGACCCTTGCGAAGGCCCGCCAGCCTTACCCGCTGCCTGAAGATGCATAACCTCCTGCAGCAACATTGAGTTTATGTCCAAGAGAGTCGACACGCGAGCCTTCTCCCGCGCAGTCGTTGCGGGTGACTGGGTAGCCGGTTGGGCGGTGCTCTGCAACGGTGTTTGCTGAGGGACAGGCCGTTGCTGTTGCGCAGGTATCATGTTGGTCGCAGGTATCGAAGCCATATTGGGAGGGAATGACTGTGCGCTGGTTGCAGGGAGAGAAGATGTCGCGGTCGCCTGAGGAGGGAGAAACTGGCTCATGGACGTCGGCACAGGTGGCTGGGCAAATGGTGCAGAGAAGTTGGCGTGGGGTCCTGCTAGTCCATCCCGTTGGTTAGCGGCTAGTCCTTGCAGCCAACGTCGTGTCTAACACTTCGGCCAAGGCAATTGATCAAAGGACAGCAACACAATGGGGAAGAGGATGACAAGCAATGGTAGCGCAATAGTGGATACCCGTCTGACCATTAGCACACACGTAGCGAAACTACTAAGCCAGGCAAGGTCCAGTAGATCCGGCATGGGGACAGGATCCAGCGCCACGGAGCGACAGTACGTAGATCCAGGGGGAAAGGTGGGGAAGCGGTGATGGGATGATGGGGTAATGGGGGTCAGAGAGTCGCAGGGAATAAAGAGCCAGAGCCAAAGACAAATGATATTGAAGATAAGAGGTCAAGAGAAGGGTAGGGAAAGACTGACGTACCGGATGACTGCTGGGGGAAGCCGGACGGCATCATTGCTCCACTAGGACCGGCTTGCATGGGCACAGCACCGAAAGTAGAATGCTGTTGTTGCTGCGGTGCAGAATGAGAGGCGGCTTTAGGCTGGGGGTAGGAGGGGATGGCATTCGGATAGTAGGGGAACTGCTGTGGACTCTGGGAAGTGACAGAAAAACCCGCGGTCTGCTGCATCGCAGAAGGGTAGCCGGGAACGTTGGGGTCCATGTCGGTCGATAAGAGCAAAAGGGAACGATAATCAATGGCTGGGCCAGGCCGCTTTTCTTTTTTTTTTTTCTCCTCTTCTTTTTTATTATTATGTTTTTGGTTAAATTAAAATCGTCCACGGATCAGGTCCGCAGCAGCGACTGTCACCGTCGGTCGCTTTCTCTGACTCGCCGGAATCCAGGGATGGACGGGATGAGACACTAAGCCAATTCCTCTAACGACTTAGTGTCCTGACGATTGCGCTGCTTAATTTCGTTATAATTTCTTTCTGGAACGATCCACGAAAGGAAATCAACGATAATGAAAGGGACAAAAAATAAAATTAAACTGGAAACGGAGGGGCGATGATTGGCCGATGCGGACACGACAGTCAGAAGGGAGGGGGAATGGGCGACAGATGAAAGGACAGGCCCTGAAAGCAACAACTTAGTCAGGTTGGAGGTGTAACCGGGAATAAGTCAGTTAGTCCAAAGTCAGGATCGGTTGCGACCTCAGTACGGAGTCAGTGAACGGACGGAAAAGAAGGAAAGAGATTTGCTGGTCGGTCCAGTGCGATCAGCCTTGGGGCGGACGGACTAATGCAGTGGATGGGATTCGTCCGGGCGGTGGAGAGTGGAGGAGGGGAATGTACACAATAGTGAGTGGTAGGTAGTAGGTACTCCGTAGATGGGTACTTAGGTGGACGCCGGGCCTGGTGCGGTCAGAGCCGAGGATGGATAGGTGGATCGGAAAATGCAATTAGAACCAGAAAGAGCTGGATGAAAGAATGCATAGGATCCTGGGGAAGGGTGATTTCCCCGAATGGGTGAGTTTGAGGAAGAATAGAAAGTGAAAAAGATGAGGTGGCCGCAAGTCAAGAGGAGGCGAAGAGTCCCGGGCATTGTGGTGAGGAATCCATTACGTGTACAGTACAAGTACTGCGATACGGTATATGTGTAATCACCCGAAGTATTGCCTATAAATAGCTCATAATGCTGTATTGTTACTGTGCAGACTGCATCAGAACCACCACCATATTCCCCAGTATAGTGCTCCGTACCTACTAGAGAGATACCTCCAAACTACTATTGAGGTCAACTTGACTTGCTTCACTCACTCACCCTCTGCTCCATAGCATGATTGCAGGCACGCATCAACCAAACAAGACTATCATCTTCTACTGATATGGAGAATTATGCTTGCACTAAACCAAATAAGTCTCATCCTCAACTGATCAGTCATCCATTACCTCCATAGAGCTAGCTCTCTCAATTTCATGCACAGACCGTCCCTAGTCAGCAATGTCAGCTACTAGAAACGCACAGTCGGCGCCTAGACGATCAGTGCATTCATGGCTCGGGGTCCATACCGCTACGAGGAGCCCGGGGCAATCGCTTGAAACGACCCCTTTCCGACAACAACCCGAATCCAACAAACGTACGATGAACCCAAGACGAACTATGGAACAAATACCCAGGGTGGATCTACCTCGCAGAATGGGCAATTTTCTAGAAACATGTCTGTCGATATGGGTGGGCAAATCCTGCCTCCTTCATATCTCATATGGGACTCACGATAGTTTATCCTGCCACATCGGGGAATTGATTCCTGCCATGTCCACTTCAACCTGACTTATCACTAGAAATACAAATCGTGGAGCTCACCCATATCACACCTACATAATTATTTCATATACGGGAAACAATATGCGGATATTACTTCCGCTTCGTGCCATTCATGTCTCCCTGTACGTATGACAGGATCCATATCTGTGGTGTGGCATTGGTATCCATGCAAGCGATAGTGAGCTGCAAGCACATTGGCAAGGATAACTAAGCTTACTTGCCTCCAGACTCCCACCTTGTTTGCTGGAGATCGTGGCGGTAATGCGTGGGTGTTGGATACCTTCAAGTCTTGGGGGGTTCTGCCAAGCTGTCATCATGGTATAGTACCAACCTAGTCGAAGCACTGACTTGACCGATATGGCCCAACATTCAACGTATATGGAGCACACACTTCGTATCATGGGAACAATCAGGCAGCCTGTCAGTTGACTGGCAGCTTACTATCTATCGATGATCTGCCTTCTGGCGCAGCCATCCTCAACAAATAGTTTTGGATAAAGCGCTTGTTCCCACCTGCAGCAAAGAGCCCCCATCGAACCGATGTTTATTTATTTATAAGTCATGCTAAAGGGAACCTCGACCGTAGGTTAATAATTTACTCGTTACTTCCGGATGCTGTCCGGCCTGCATGGTGGGCGTCCAGCCACCATGACAGGTCACCGTATCATATGCAATATGCACTCTGCTGCAGCCCGGCCGGCCGACACATCAGACATCTGGGCAAATGAGCATCCCTCCATCGACACCTGGAACAGACGGATAGGACCGCGCCCGTCAACGGGTTTGGAACCCCCGACCAACCGTTTATCTGAAATGTCGGTTCCTTTTCGGCTGCGGACTAATGCGTGCCGCGATGGTTTTCTCGCTTCTGCCGGAACCATCAAGAGCCAGACGCCCTAAGAATAATGATCAGGCATCCGCCTGTTCGCCGATGGTCTCTGCCCTCTACGCAAGTGGGTGGTCTGGCCGCGATCTGTCACACCCTTGTCTCGGCAGAGGCGGGGCCCCATCAGTCGCGTCAGGATCGGTTCAGCCATCATCTGATCAGACATGATCCGAAGGCAAAGGGGCCAATGATCATAGTGAGCCTGCGGCAACCGGCTCCATCCGGTCTCCATAAGGGTCCAGATGGGTTGTTAGCTTTTTCTTCTCTGTTTCTTTACTTGATTTTTTCTTATTCGTTCTGCGTCGGATTTATTCCACCAGATCCGAAGTAGAATTCGGACTCTCTGACCTTTGAGGGACCCCGATTTGGGCATCCCGACATCGAGTTCATTGTCGCCACGAAGTACCGCAATGTGGCAACTGGCAAGGCTACCTTTGATCTAGACTCGACCAAGTCACTAATTGACATCTGCCATGTGGGTAGCAGGAACGATGGCCAGCAATGGCGTTGTGTTGTCCCGGCATCCCAATGGAGAAAAAAAACTATCAAATATGATGCGGTGCGACAGTGATAGCCGCCATGGATCAAGGCAGCCTCGCAAATGTTTTCCGAACTCATTCTGGAGTAGGTACTCCGTATTGACTATCTGCTTGCCTCGATTAGCACATCTACAATGCTAGTCCCTTGTATGATCCCCGTCCGGGTCCATACCTATACACACTGGGCAAAGGACACCGAGCTGCTTTTGACTAATGGATGGGTCCCGGAAGTGGGAACTGGAAACTGCCGCTGCATGTTCCGTGCATCGCTTTCAGATACTCGGTGGACCACGTACAATGAATGGCCCTCCAAGTATTCCGTGCCTGCTTGGCCATCCGCTATTGACTTTTGCTAATAGCATGACAAATGTCCTCGGGACATTCCGATATTGTGCCTGGCGTGCTGGCTATTATCTGGTGACAGCGTCCGCCCCGCAGGTCAGCGAGGCCGGGTAGCGAACCATGGACGCACTGCAACTATCAATGTCTGACACCCGATGCATCAGGCAAGGGGACGTATTTCGGTAAAATAAAGCAATCTCTGGAAGAGGCAATCGTATACGGGGTACGGAGTAGATAGGAGAAAAACACACACGACGTCTTCCGTAACGAGAAAGGGTAGAGAGGCTGGCAAGTGCACATGCTATCGAGCGAGATAGAGTAGGTATTACAGCCTGCCTACATTGTTGCCCCAGCGGGCCTATTAGGCCACCAGCTCGAGGCAATCTTGCTAATCTTGCTAGCAGGTTGCATGGCCTGCCACACCATGCCTGTCGATGTCGATGGCCCACGCTACACGACTCAAGATCCTCCCTCCACACGGCGTATGCCCCCAGTTTTGGGGGCGAAACTTGATCTTGAAGGATAGCTAACCGGGGATGGCACCAAGAGACCCCCGAATGGTCCACTCAAGTAGCTAGCCACTTGCTCTACTCCAGGGCTGCCAGCAGAATGGGACTCTAAGCTGACCCTCCCTCTCGGGGTAGGTCATTGGAAGCAACGACGCAGCAGAGCATTAGTTCCTACGCCCAAATGCATGCGAGCGGATAAGGACCCGTCGGCTGCTGTGCCACATAGGGCCACGCACATTAGTGACACAGCTTGGGCTGATCCATTGACCTGGTTGCTACTGTCCATCATTACGGTGTAAGTATAGCCTAGCCGACGCTCGAGTTGCTTTTTCCTTCCCTTTTGGACGCGGGTCTGCCGTCACGCAACGGTTAAATAATTTCTAATAGAGACAAAAAATATATTCGCGCACGCATATAAAATTGCATCGGGGGCGTCGCGGATCCGGAAACGAAACGAAGCTGAAGCCCAGACTCGCGGACGATCCGGTAAGCTTAACAGGGCCGGTGGATCTATTGGCCACTCCCCATTCATTTGCAGCATCGGTCTTCTTTGCCTCTTGCCTCGATCCTGCTCTTTAAAAATGCTCCTTCTCGTGCCTTGCTTCTGAGTTTCGCTTCTTCTACGTGTAGATGCTTCTTCTCTGCCTTCTGCGCGACTGCACACAGACGCCTGACAGAACTCTACAGGTCATCCCACGGGCCCGTCTTCCTTGATTTCTTAAGAGTCGTCACATTGGACCTCTTCTGCTTCGCTTCCATGGTATGATCGATAACAGTGGCGGCTACCGTCTCAAGTCTACGCAAGCTAACCGTGCCAGTCTCATACACCCGTGTCGATGGATGCGCCGCTAGACGGGCTGGCCTGTCTTCACTTTGCCCTCATCTACATCGATGACAGTGGGAAATTGCGCTTCGAGGCCTCACAGTCGATCGCGAACAATTGCCAGAGTATCCTCTCCCCCAATGTGACGGAGAACTTTCTGCGCGCGGTGGCGTTGTCGGGCAAAGGTGATCCATCCAAAATGCTCGGTAGGGTTCCCTGTCGAGACTCCCGCACGGATACTCTATTGACACCGACCCCGACAGATGATGTCCGAGGCAGAAGCCCACTCTCGCCGGAATCCCCCAGCACCAACGGTCTATCTGCTAAATCAATGTACTTCTTCCGCCTTCTCCCTGTCCAACGCGATCGAAACACTGACCACTACCACCACCAGGTTTCACTCCACCCCCGAACCCCCACAATCCAAGCGGAAGCGGGTGTCTCACGAATGCCTCGTCCCCATGAGCATCACCTGTCACCAGAAATCCATGTTGCCCGTCCGCAACACCGGCCTTCTGCGCAGATACTACGAGAAAGCCTTCGACAGCCTGCAGCAGATCAACTGCCGCATCCTTGCCAAAGCATACATCAAGCTCGTAGAGCCCCGGAAACAGGTCAATTATCCATACAACGGACGCAAGATCATCTCCGGCTCATCGCAGCAATTTGACCCGGAGCTGACCAAGCCCGCCTGGTGGCCTTCGGGGGTCACTCACCGCGAGCCTGACCATCTTCTCAAAGCAGGTGTGTGACTCCATCGATCGGCTTTTAGTCTTCTCGCTAACCCACGAACGCAGAGCGAATCCGCCTTCTTGTCCACATTCTCTGCGAGCTGCGTGAAAGCCACTCCATCTGCGTGGAGAAACTCAAAGAGGCAGACCAATCTGTTCGTCGACAAATCGCCCCCGTCGAGCGCATTCCCGTACTCGACGAAATCTACCACGTCCGAGAAGAAGAGGAGCGATACCTAGACGGCCGAACAGGTAAGCTCTTCCCAATATCAGGTTCCTTCAAGGCATCGCATGTTCACACGCTGCAGATGGCTCCGCCGTAATTTGTGTCTCGCGTGTCCACCTTCCCGAATTAACCGACTCCCAAACATTGGGCTCGCCCACTCAATCTCTCAAAGACGGCAACCCCGTCTACAGAAAGGAAATCCCCGATCTTGAATCTCACACCTCCGTCTTCCCCTCCACTGCCACTAGCTCCCCTCTGACATCCAAACCCACCCACCTCCAAAGTCTCGGACCAATGCAAGCCCCCAATTCCAACAACGTGGGATGCCGGCGCATCGGCCACATTCGCACCTCTTAAGCGACACCGGGAAGGCGACTATCCGCTCGATCTTTCCGGTGGATCCATGTTCCACCAAGAGCCATCGTCGACAGCAGCAGCAACCACCTTAGATGCAAACCCATATTCGATGAAGTATTACCCGCATAGTCGGGCGCAGCAGTCTTTGCCTGTGCTGGGGTTATCCGGGACAGATCTCGGAGGATGCACGCATCCATATTATTTTAATTATTAGATTTTTCCTTTGTTGCACCTTTCCTTTGTTTCTCGGGTGTGGTTGGATTTTTAGCGGGGCGTGATGACGGTTGTCTTCATCTTTTATTTCTTTTGTTTTCTGGTTGTCATTCAGATAATGCGTTTTGGGGGGAACGGCATAAAAGAAGGGCTCACACACACACACACACACACACACACACACACACACACATACATACATACATACCATAATACTTACTTGTCTAATTATCCCTGCTTGGGACCACAACCATCAACCCCAACATACATTTCGGTTGCGTTTGATACAGAAGCAGGGGATCGAAGAGCACGAAAAGGAAGTGCTAAAGGTGTACATAACACACATAACCACCATCAAAGAACAGATAATCAAATCCAATGAGAATAAACCCACAACTTCAAGCACAGAGAAGCGGGACACGCCAGCTATATAAATACCTCTTCATATACTATACACAATACCCACAACAACAACCCACCAACTTAAACTTTCCCCCAATAAATTCTCGCTTCCTGCTTGCCAGCCAGCCAGCCAGCCAGCTCTCCCTCCACGCAAGGGGGTGATATCAATCCATTCAATCTAGCTATGTATCTAGATATATCTCACTTCTTTCCTTGGTCGTCCCCATCACAAAGCTTGGTTCTCGTATCTCGGAAACAGGTTTCGGGGTACCTGATAGGTCTTACTCCGTGGTCATGAAGTGAGAGTGTACGTGGATCTGATCTATAGTATGTATGTATGTATGTATGGGACCCGGGGAAGTTGGGTATCTGCCATGTGCGTTATGGTTCGTGATTAAATTGCGGCGCAGCACGCGCTATTTTGAGTTAGGATGCATGGTGGTTATCGGTGTGGCCTTGGATTGAATGGTATATCATTTCTGAAGGGTGGGTACTATGTCGAGATATGTCTGTAATGTTGTAAATCTCGTTCGTTGTACGAGGTATCCATGCATGTCTATAGCCAACCTTTTTTCTACTCTTTGATCGAGTCAATCATTAGAAATCTACCACGCATCACTGGATCTTATGTTACTTGTCAAATTCCTGGTTTCGAGTTTGCATACATGCGTTTAGTTGTCATCGTACTACTAGTAGTAGTAGTTGTTGTTGTAAATTGGCAATGTCAGCATATGGGTGCGGATACTACTAACAGCTTAACTGAAGTGAGGGGAAATATATCTCGCGCTTCACTTCCCACCGCCATTTACCATGAAACACGATGATAGTAGTATTACTGACCAGCTCTATAAGCTAATACATATTGTCCTATAAGTAATTGCAGGTCGAATAACACAACAAGGAGTCCAAATTACAAGTTGCCCCGACCATGTGAATAAAAGGCATGGTACATTGTCTCGCGTGCATAGTTTATGGATATATTATTAAACACAGCAGCAAATCTCAA